>JAHLJT010000631.1:89506243-89821243 GCA_031308135.1 Acheta domesticus | reverse complement strand
CGTTGAAACATTTGGAGCCATTTTGAAGAAAATAGCGTTTAAGCGCTTCTATAAATGCGAAATTTGAAGCTCTTTTTCACAGAAAAGTTTTGAAATTTCGAAAAACTTCAGTTAAAGTCATTTGGAGCACTTGCACTTGCAAATTTAATAGTGTTTATAAATTGCTGGAAATGTGCATTTTAACGGTATGACAGAACTTTCCCAAAAAATTACATTATTGTGCTTTTTTTGAAAAAAACAAAAAAATACCCCAAAATGAACTTTACGCCATATTAAAGAGTGCAATTTGCACTATCCACTCGAAACGTTTGAACAAAAAATTCGAAGCCATTTTTGAGGAAATGGCGTTTGAGCGTTTCTGAAAATCAGAATTTTCAGCTAGTTTTCACGGAAAACTATTTAATATTCGAGAAACTTTACTTGACGTTATTTAAAGCACATGTACTCATTAATGTAATAATGTGAACAAATCGCCGCTAATGTAAATATTAACGACATGAGAGATAAGTCAAAAAAATTACATTTTTGTAATTTTTGAAAAAACAAAAGAATAGAGCAATTTGGCGTTAATGTCATCTCATAGAGCACTATTAGCACTTTATTAGCACTATCCCTGCAAAAAGTTTAAAGAGAAAATTGGAGCCGTTTTTGAGAAAATCTTGTTTTTGTAATTTTTTTAAAATTTCAAATATTGCATGTCATATTGCCCGCAATATTGCGCAAAACCTACTAAAATTTTCAAAAAACTTTACATGACCTTAATGAAAGAACTCGCTTTGGACAACAAATTTTATTTGAAGGAAAAATCTCTATCTTCAATTTTGTAGTTCTAGGAAGACGCTGAAAATTTTCTAATTTTTGCAATTTTCGAAAATTCAGAGTTAACGATAAAAATCGGAACTATGCCACCTTTGTAAGTGTATTTTACCAATACCTTCTCGATAGAAGGCCTAACAGCTGAGGTTGAGGAGTTTGCTGAAGTCACTACGTAGGGGCCGAAAGGAGGCCGAACATGTACAGGATCAGACTGATTCATAGCGTGTTTTTCGATTTATTTATTTGCCTATCTCACGTTTAAATGACAAACGATGTATGATTCTGGTAAAGCGTATTATTTGTAAACAATAACTGAATTGTTAGGGTAAGAAGGAACACTACGGTTCAAAAGTGCTGTGTTCTATTTTGTAATAATACAACACCAAAAAGGACCCAAGAATGCACGTGTATGTATTCGTTTGCCCGTAAGATCCTGAATTGAGGAAGAGAGATCTGCGTGTTATTCTACGAAAGCATTATGTAGTAACTGAAAATTCAAAGGTAAGTTTGAGTATTTTTGTTATTAATATTATGTAGCAAATTAAATTTGAACTGCATACAAAACCACTAACCTACTATCATAATTTTGAACAGATTATAATTATAATTCTTTATGTTTTTTACTAATATTCAATATTTCTTTCTAGGCTTGTCACAAACATTTCAAATAACGTGAAATCCTCTGGGAAATCAGTACTGTGAACGAAAAAACAGAGAAAGTAGTGAACACCATTATTCAGATCCCAATTGGCTGCTGAAGCTTTACTTTGTAATTTTCCTGGGTGTCCGAAATATTGTTCATCAAAGAAAAATATTCCAGAAACTAAGAAGAAAAGGAAAGAATCTGATGTTTGGAAGCATATTATTGAAGAAAGCTTGCAGAGTCATTCATCTTATTTAGAAAATGTTTTCCTGAATCTCTTGAACTAAAGAGAAAGATAAATCAAATTGTCTTTACTAATGGATGGTGCACATTTATAGAAGAATTATCAATAATTTTTGAGTTGTTGGATATGTCTATCCAATCACACTTTTTCTCTACTTGTTTTGGAAATAGTTATCATGAAAATAATCAAATAAAAGGAACATGATTTCCCTTCTGAAATATTTTCACGATGCCTCTTGGTTCCTAAATGTTGTAAATTACAGAATAAAATAGAAATTATCTCGACTCGTGTGTGATTTTGACTGACGAGTCACTTTCACAGAGACTTAACTTGTATCAGGTTAATGAAGTTCAAATAGTTACTAAACATTGTGTTAGAGCTTTAATAATTGAATATACTATTTAAACAGTTTATTACTCATATGTAGCTGTCACAGGTAGAAACTGTGTTGTCACAGGTAGCCCGTGTAAACAGCGAAAGCTTATGCGGGTACCGATTATCGATACGAATGGTACTTAACCTTTACTTCGATTGTGTCATATATTTTGCTATTAATCTATGGCATATAGTGTAAAGAATCCATTTACTTAAACCCTAGCAAATGATTTCAAGTTGCCGAGGGTGTGCATGGGAGTTGGAGTCCGACCTTAGCCGGCCCCTAGCTGATGACGTCACTGTAGAGTTGTGATGCCTGGTATCTAGGTGGTAATTATTTTACTCTATTCTTACAAGAAATTTAAAGAAACAATTTTGGGGCCATTTTTGAGAAAATTTTGAAAATGACCGGGGGACTTCATATAAAATACTCCCAAATTTTCAAGAAAGTTTTTCAAAATAGTGGCGCATCGCGTGGACGTAGATCGACCGGGCAAAATCCATTTTGGAAGAAATCGCACATATGGTTTAGGCACTAGAGTTGTTCACAGACTGACGGACGGACGGACGGACGGACGGACGTTTTGCTTTCAATGAGATTTTCGGTATCAAGGACTTACAAAACAGGGATTCTGTCTACACCACGTGTTAGGGGATTTTTTTCTTAATTTAGCAACTGGTCTTATTCCCTTTTTCGATATCAGGGCTCGATAATTATTTTTTTCTGCCGAAAATTCGCCGTTTTTTCGCGCAGCACTACGTAACTTTCCCTATACTACGTATATTACTCCCTATATACGTACATATACGGGAAAATAAAAATTGAAATATAAAAAAATTTCACTTATTCTTTCACAAAAACACTTTTTAATATAAAATTATGTCAGAAACATGTTTAACTCAAATAAACGGAATTTCCTTTTAAAACTACTAGTTTTTTCAATCATATCAGACAATATACCGCTAGTTGGCGGATGTATAAAATCCGCAAAGGAAAACATTTGTTGAACTAGCGCTGATGAACCAAACTAGTGTTATAAGGAATAAATGCTTTTTTTATTGTCAGATTGTCATCTAGCATTTTTAATGATTTAGATTTATCGTTTTTAAAATGTCGAAATTATATTTCAACATTTGAAAGGAACTTTTATTTTTGTTTCAATGAAGGCCATTCACTCGGAGAATCAAGCAATAAGAAACTTCATCTGAATGTAAAGTTATCTGCTTCATCCGTTTTAAATAACTCTAAAATACATGTCCAAAAACGTAAAGTATTCTCAAGGATTTGGAAACATTAATTTACTTAATATTTTGTCACCTTTGAAATTTTCGACAGTAGGCTTCGTATTCCACCATGGAGTGCTAAAGAAAAGCACAAGATAACCCAATGAGATCACGTTCTGCCGGAAACACACACCTAGAAAAGAAAATACGTCAACGACATATCTATCAATACATATGTATTAAAATTTCAGTCAAACACTTACATATTCCGAAGCAAACCGGCAAGACAAATTTAACACAAAATGTTCGGAAGTAGGCCTTCCAGTTCATCTTGTTTCAGATACTATCAAACGTTTGAAGGAAATGAAAAAGCATGAAAATATGTAAACAGGAGAGAATAAGTAAATATAAAGAAATTTTAAAAAATCTTATACTAGACTCACAAATAGAGATAAAACCACTGACGCTAGAAAAGTAAATCGTGGGATATGGCTTCCCATTAAGATGAACCTTATTTAACCACTGAAAATGATAACTTTTACTCTTTATATTTCGGGTAACTTTTTCTCCGCAATTATTTTAATTTTTCTTTTATTTGTTTAATTTTGTTGTTAAAAATATAAGAAAAATGTAAATTTGTGATTTGAATAAATATAAGGTAAGATAAATGTGAAAATGATGTGGTCGTGATCACCGTTGGTGAAGAACTTAAGTCGTGCCAATCGTTGGTTAAGGAAATCAATACTAGTTGAAGAAACCGGGCTACTAAAGTTCATTAGTGACGTTTATGGCGTCACGTCATCTGCATCGGGAATCCTATTCCGAATCTAACGCCGCATCATCATTCTCGTCAATATTCTCCAAGAAATTGTTAAATTCCCATTATGTCGCTGTTTCAAAACTGTGGGAACTCCAAATTTTAGCCACTCTATAAGAAAGAACACCACTAGTAACAAATATGGGTCTTAGATTACACTATGCAAATATTACCTAAATACTGAGCAAATGTAAAAGTTAAATTATTGAAATATTTTGTAAGCCACGAATATTTGGAAAACTAAATCTATTTTGCGATAATCTTACATTATTAGACACAAATTTAATAAAAATTTCTTAAAATTCCTATTTTCATAGAAGAAAAAATATTTACGATTGTGCACTTATTCCTGACTACCCCTTGCAAATAAAAATTAACTTCATTTAAGTAAAAATGGAGTATTTTATGATTAAATATATTGTAATACTAAAAAACATCACAATAAACAATAATAAGTAACAAAACTCTGTTCTCGGAAAACTCCGGAAACTCGAAACACACAAAATCACATCTCAACAAAATACTAAAATGAACACTCCGCGACAGTGTCTGTGTGCATTGTGGTTGCAACCCCTGTGTGCATGCATGGCCAAGCAGCTATGGTTCTAAAAATTAATTGCAGTGTAGAAGTATTACATGAAAGCAGACTCTACTATACGAAATTAACAATAAGGTTGAAAATTGTTTGGCTTAGCCACGCAAAAAACGGCGGTACAGCATGTGGTTGCGGAGAGAACCACTATCCTATAAAGGTTTAAAATTTATCTTCCGTAGAGGTTTGTAAAATTTTGGAAGAAATGCAAACTAGAATTTATTTACAGACCACAGGTTGTGGGGAAAACACTCGACCGCGACGTGTTATCAGGGAGGACCGTGTGTTAGCGGAGAAGGGCTGTCAGAGGGGAGCGGCATGCCAGCGGGGAAGGGAAGAGATGGAATTGGCGGGGAGGGAAGGGGTTGGGATGAATGGGGAAGAGCGGGGCAGAGCGGAAAAGAACAGTGAGAAGCGGGGAGGAGCAGGGAAAGAACTAGGAGGAGTGCGGAAGAACTAGGAGAGGCGGGGAAGAAGTAGGAGAAGGAAGTACGGTGAGGGCGGGATGGGCGAGGACGGCCGCGACAGGGTGGATCAGGCCGAGATGGAAAGGGTGGGCATCTTTAATAGCGAAGCTAGTAAAACAGTGATTCTATAGTAACAAACTACGATTCCTTAGTAAGGTGTAAACATTATTGATTATCTTCTTAATTTGCTTAAGGGTATATTTATAGTGTTAAATTCTGTTTTTACACCAGCCCTGAGGATGGATTAAAAGTATTCCGAAACGTCGGAAACTAATGTTCTAATATTTCTAACTCACTCCGATCAAATCCCATGATGCGCAATTCCTAATTCCTGTTATTCCATATTTCTCTTCGCCACAGTTCGTAGTGCGGAAGTACTTAAGAGTAGAATGAGACAATAATCGGGTCAAATACACATTTTGCAACATTTTCCTTCCCTCTGAACCTTAACTTATTTTCAATCAGCTCTGGTGTTGTGACTGTATTGTTGTGACTGTGACTGTTGTGACTGTGTCCTAACTGCCATAAGTATTGGAATTTGCGTAGGAAAAATATTAATAGAGTTATTGGTGCGGACTTCGCATCACTAAAATTCAGAGTGGCAAATTACAAATACTTGACATCAAGATCAGTGCAATACGAATACACAACAAATTGATTCCTATAAATTCAACAGATCTTGTACAAAGACTTATCGTCGCTAAACAGTTGGATGACAAGCTTGGGGACTTTTTGAAAAGCGACCTAGGCCCTAATTTCTGATTCTTATTCGATACTGGTTTAAGGAAAGGAGCCAAATCTGCTCTATATAAAGCATTTCAATCCATAAGAAACACCCAGTTTAGTGACACGTTCAATGCGTCAAAGATGGGTTTAAATCGTGTAGAGTTTTTGGACCCACAAACCAATCTTTTCTTTCTCTCTTTGACAATTATTTCAAACATGTGTCAAAACATCATTCAGAAGTAGTAGTGTTTCATAGCTATCCTGAGGACATAGATTGAATAGTAATTGAGGTAAGATAATGAAAATGATTTTAGGTGACCCTTTCGGAAACACTCAATCCACTACAATTTTCTACGTTTCTTAATCCTCATATGTATCAATTGAAAGAGTTTTTGATCAGAAAAAATTAGTAATTTAAAAAATTTGACGAGTTGAAACTAATTAAAAATGATTTATAACATTTTATTTATAACGATTGGAATACTTCTTAATTTATTAGTAACAAATCGATGAGCAAAATGGTAATGTTAAAGATAAATGATGCTTTCAAAACAAATACTTCCATTACCTACAAAGAATTTTGATAGTAGTATTTTATATCTACAGTTTTGATCTTGGATATTTTTTCAATTTTATTCAGTTATAGAAATTGTATCATACATACAACTTTGTTACATTAATTATCTTTGTCATATATTGTGACATTTATTAATATATTACCGCGGAAAATTTGAAACACTACTTTGTTTCTCTTGGTTTCATCTTAAACATATATTTTCTTACATCTTAATATTTGAAAAGTAAAGGTGACGTACGAAAATATTTCAACGCAATATAAGAGTAATAAATGTTTTACTTTTGTAAACCCACAGATTAGGGAGAAGTTACGGCGAGCTCGCTATTCGAATGAGAGTGATTTTTATTATCTCAAGTAATCATCAAATGTAAATAAGATTAGGTTATGTGCAACGGTGAATGTGACGTACTATTACAAAATAGTCACAGGAATTTCAACATATTATTCACACTATAATTTTAGAACAATGAAGTTCAAATTTTCATTATTTTCGTACCCATACGTTTCTTTAACAATATAACTTCAACAATAATTTCAATCATGTTACAATGTCAATATTTCCTTTACAACCATAACAAGTGTAACTACTCGCATTGATCTTCCACACCAACAATTGTATATCAATAAATATTTACTTACAATACTCCAAGATTGACTGGCATCAGAAAATATTTCTGATTAAATTGAGAATGCACTCTTCATTACACAATGGCAATGACATTCAATTAATGCTAGAGGGCGTATGGATCCAAAGTACATGTTGCTATGGGAATGAAACAAAATAGCTCAATCCATTATAAAAATTAGTAAAATACTGGACATGGAGGAATACAGATATATAATTGTAATATATTTCTCCGTGTACTGGAGTTGAATTTGAATATTTGGTTTTTAACATAAGAAATTTGACTGCATCGAAAATACAAAGACACGAGATAAAAAGAATTAAGAGTTACATTATAATAGTTGTTCCGGTTTGTCATAGAATTGCATTTTTTAAATTATTTCGGTTCCACAAAGGCCAGTAGCTCCGAAATAGTATTTTAATACATAAATTCTTCTGGTTTTTTACACATTCTTGTATTATTATTTAACAATTCGTGCCTAATTGGGAAATTGCAATTATTTCTGTGCAGTTACAATAGTGTTTTGCAATATAGTCCAATTGGTTGTGTGTTTAAAAGCGAGAATTGTGCGGAAGTATCTCCATACTTTTAACACCCTCCCCTTTTCGACCTAATATATCGTTTGTGGCAACAGAAGTGTATGGGACGCGTCCATTTAAATTGATTGGACCTAACTTTTTGTTCTGGGCAAATGTGAACTTCACTTCCTAAAACACACACATTGAGTCAAACTGTACTATTGGATAATAAATATAGTAGTTCTGTAACACCATGTTATTTCTCTCATGGTTACGCCAATTTATATCCACACTAACTCATCCACCTAACCTCATAACCTCAATCTCGATCAGGTTTTCCTCAAGTTTTCTTGATTTATTGGCCAAATGCGGAGATGCTCCCTCGTTTTGCTTCTGGACATAAATGTAGCTTCACTATGCGCACGGTTTTAAGCTCTCCTTTTTGCTAGTTGTGGTAGAGGGAGCCGAGTAATACAGGTTACTATTTTGTTAACAGTACTAAATAAACTACTGGTGCTACAGAATGGTACAGACTTTACCAAATTAGTTTTCTGTTTCCTTTGGTCTATGTTAGCTATTCGGACTTTACACAGACTCTTGTCAGCTGCCATCTATCGTCGCCCAAAGTACATTTTTTTTTATATTTTCTTAATTTTTTGGTTTCCTAATAGTAGGAAGGAAATGTTATTTTATGAATATTAAAGAACATTTTTAGTTTCAGCTTTTCACGAACGACCATAAATGAACATCAACTGGAACTAGAATTGTATTTAAAATTTGAATTTATATTACAGGTTTTTGTGGAGAAGTGGATCGAAGTCAGATCTTTTCGGGTATTTCTCTTTCAACTTACAAGTGACTTTCTTCTGGCAACGCGGCTATGGAAATTGAACCTCCTTAGTACCCTTCGCACGGTTTCAGGATTTATTTTCTTGACAACGCCAATTTATAACTGTGAACTAATTTTTGGTGCATTAATATGAGGATCCTTCTTTATTATTTTTACTACGAGATTCTCTTCTCGATCAAAAAATTTCGTCAGGCGTCCTCCTCCGGATTACAGTTCAATCGCCTATTCATTGATGTACCTTGCGATTATGTCACTCACTGTGCTTTCTTCATTAATGGCATTTTCCAAAATTTTGGACATCATTAACCCTTTGCATGTTGGTAAGTAACCAGCTCACGCTGCTCAAAGGTGGTGTTCTTTCCTCAACGATTCATTTCGCTTAAATGTAATATATGCACTTAAATATACAGCATACATTAAAATACGCAGTTAATATTTAAAAAATTGCACACATGCAAAATAAAAATGGGGTAGATTTGTTTTATTTTTGGTGATAGGTAAAGTTATGTACATTTCCTTTCGATATGCACAGTCACCAAAATATGCAATTGCATGAAAATGGTGATAATAATAATAATAATAATAATAATAATAATAATAATAATTATTATTATTATTATTATTATTATTATTATTATTATTATTAAGCAAGACACGCCGAATGTCAGGAAGGAGGAAGAGGCCTGTGACAAATTGAAACCTCCTGGCACAATGCAATAGTCGGGATGAAAAATGTGTAGTCAGCCATCGAGATGACCTACTAATGAGGCAGGTGATGAAATCTGATCGAAGAATGGGAAACAGGCATTGTAAGTATAGCAAGAACCATTGCGAAAAAGATTATGCAAGACGCGCAGAATGACAGAGACACTGCACTTTTTTGATGCTTCTTAACACGAAATGTGAGACACAAAAAATGGTAAAGAAATCGTGGAGAGACAAACCACTCCACGGACAATACCTAAAAAGAATGGACAAGGTGCAGATCAATAAAGATCAATCATTTATGTGGCTTAAGAGGGGAAGAATGAATCCAGAATCGGAAGCACTTGTAATAGCTGCCCAAGATCAGGCGTTGAGTACACGATATTGTGATAAAGCGGTTCTCAAACTTTTCCCAGATGGCAAATGCCGCATTTGCCTGGAACACGTAGAAACTATAGATCATATTCTCTCAGCTTGTCCAATCCTAGCAAAGACCGAATACTTGAAAAGACACGACAGGGTGTGTAGCTACCTTCATTGGCAGATCTGTACCGCCCTCGAAGTTCCAAACACATGCCCAAAGTGGTACAAACACTCACCAAAGTCGGTGACGTCTGTTGGATTGTGTACAATATTGTATGACCGACAATTTCAAACTGATCGCACGATAGCGGCAAACAAACCGGATATAGGTGATATTATCCGGGATTTGGATAAAGAATCGTGTCTACTTGTAGATGTTGCTGTACCTTGCGATCAAATCGTCGTTGCCAAGGAGGCAGAGAAGCGTCTTAAATACAAGAGTTTGGAAATCGAGGTCAGCCGAATGTAGGGTGTAAAAGCACAGGTCGTCTTGATAGTTATCGGAGCTCTGGGATTTGTTCCGCAAAATTTGTGTAAGAACTTGTCTAAACTCCCAGGTAATTCAAAAGACTGGGAAGTGCAAGAAATTGGAACAGCCCATATTTTGCGCAAAGTATTGTATAGACACCGACAGTCCCTAGATCTGCTCCTTAGGTAGCTGGTTGCAATCTGGAGTAGACTTTATTTTGAGCCTGCTCATTACATCTTTATTCGTGATGTAGTGGAATAATAATAATAATAATAATAATAATGATAATAATAATAGTAATAATAACAACAAAACAATACACATTCGCCAACAAAAACACTAAATTGATAATTTCCATATATTAGGGCTTATAATTTGAAATAAAACGCATTTTAAATCAGTAACATCTAGGGTAAGTAAATATTGTGCATTTTAAGTAAAGATTACCATATGAACCCACTACATTCCCATGTTTAAACTTACACTATCAGTGTGGAAACATATACGGATTAGAATTTTTTTTTCAATTTTTTTGAAGATTAGCGTTTTGAAAAATTCAAAGTTAAAAATTTTAAATTCAAATTTGAAACACGTTTTTAACTCAACTCCTATTGAGTTGTATATCGTATAAAAGGCCATTAAGAAAACTGCAAAATGACACCTGTTTCAGCACTCTATCTTAATTCGGAGTGGTTCTACATCAATTTTGAATCATTCGGGAACTCAATTTTGTAAAATTTTATATGGCTGTATTTTATAAACGGGTGGAAATATTTTTCTCAAAATTTGTAGTTTTCTTATTCTTCATTCCTACTACATATGTGTCAAATTTCATCTGAATCTGAGATTGTGATGTAAAATGACTGTGTTGATTTAATATGGAATGACCCTGCAATATAATTAGATGTACCATTTTATTGAACTTATTAACAATATAACATGTACGAAGGCCTCTTTCTTCTATACTTTGTTTCTGTTCTTCCACACACGGAAGTTAGGTGACCCATCTAAAAGGTTCCACAGTATTATCATCATGATGAGTTTTCTTGGGTGGATATAATCAGGGTGGTTTCCCGTTGCTGTCCCTGATGGTTCTGAATGAAGTGAAAGAGTGATGACGAGGGGTGAAAGGATTAGGATGATGGTGGGAGGTGATCGTGTTTTTAACAAGAATTTGCCTTATGATCGAGGGAAATCAGGAAACTCTGGTCAGGATAGCCGACCCGGGGATGGAACACGGACCTCCCGATTGCGAAGTCATCGCACTACGCTCTGAGTCACTTTGCTCGCTAAGGTCTCCTTACCCTATCGCTATTCCATCCATGTCTCTGTCCACCACTGAAAATCTCGAAATAACCTCTCAAACGTCTACGTCGCGTTCTTCTACGCGTGGTTTGCAACGCCGCGTGGAAGATTACCCTAAAACACTGCTGATGTAAGTAAATCTAGTTCTAATCAACTAATTAAATTATAATGAATTTTAATTTAACTAATTTCAAGTTGTAATGAATATTGTAGCTTCTAAATCTTTACAGTATAGACTTTTACCCTCTCGAAAAATTGCAATAAATTCGTCAGTCACCCAAATTTCTATTTTTCATATTTCAATTAATCCTCCAGCTTCCAAATTAATAAGCCGTTTAACCCATAGAAACTAAATGATCATTTCGGGAATCGCACGCACCAACACACAATTGAGTCATCCAGGGAGAGGGAGCTAACCTACAAAATTCAAAATTTCGATTTATGGACATTTTCAGTGTGTTTATAATCGAATACATTCATAAATCGATATTTTGCATTTTGTATTCATAGCTCCATCTCTCACTAGATGCCTCAATTGTTTCTCGTGTAAACACTACGGTTCCAAAGACAAACAGTCGCTAGGGTCCTCGGCCTTTCTGTCCGATATCAAGAGCGTGGGGCCTTGACGTCATTGGGGCGGGCGGAAACAAATGACTGACGGGCACCTGCGGCGACGATCGCCCGACCTCCCACGCACTTAATCCCGCTTCATCTCAAGGCGTCGTCTTAACGATGACGTCACGCGCGATGTGGTGACGCCCACACAATGGGACAGCGTCTACGGAGGCGCGATAAACACACTACGCCCGCAGAAGGGAAGTTGACGGAAGACTGAAAAATTTTTCGTACAGTCGCCTTACCTCCAAACTTCGGGTTTGAATGCTGTTGGATGTCATTCACTTCAAACCAACCCTATTCTGCAAATATTTTTGTCTTTAAGCAGTAGTAATTTTAACTCTTTTCTGGAGGAAATTTTGTTTTCGATTTCACAATTTCTTACGTTTCATATTCGAATGAATCATCGAAATATATCAAATAGAATTTCTTCTCTTTTTACTTTCTCGCATTTACAGAAGAAGAGAAACTATTGTAATCGTGCGCAGGAAAAGGGCTAATTTTCGACAGAAAAACTCTTATTATCTGACCCTGCTAACCAAAAAGTGGATAAAACCTATTCATACATATAATAAATTACTTCCTCTAACACGTGGTGTTGCTAGAATCGTGTGCCGTGGATCCTTGATACCGAAAAATCAGTTGACGGCAAAATGTCTGACCCTCCGTTTGTGGTCAACGCTAGCGCCTAAATCGAATGGAATCATTCAGCTGATTTTCTCCAAAATTGATATTCCGCGATCGATATGAACGGCTTTAGGAGTTGCAAAAGAATATTTTGATTTGATGAGGCAATGAAGGTACGTTGGTTACCGGGAACTTAATGTCCGATAGCATCTCATCACGCGTTGTTACCTGCTTAGGACAGTGGCACAGGGCTGTAGGCCTAGGGACGGTCGCGAGGTGTTCGCGGCTAAGGGGAAGAAAAAAGCTGCCGGGGTTTAATCAGTATTTGTATATTTATTACTTTTCATATTTTTTACTTCTTATGTCACTTTGCAAATACATGTAAATATTTTTATCTTCAAAGTAGATGTCTCTGTCATTTTTTTCAGTACGTCACAATATCTTAAATTTAAAGTTCTTGTGTTCTTTTTTAGATTGTTCTTCCTTTCTGTTTCTCATTCGCACCCAGTTTTATGCTTATTCATTATTTACAATCACACGGCACTACACTTTCAGTATGTACACTATTTACATCACTTTCATTCGCCATGGCGCCGACTTCACTCAAGCGTCCGTGGCACCACGACGTCGTCTCTAGATGGCCCAGGCGCGGCGAGACGCATTTCCGCGCCGTTTCCGGCTCCAGTGAGCGGCGATTGCCTCCCACGCACTTGCTGCTCGCCTAGACGCACAGCTCGGAGAGCTCGTGCGGGAGCAGTGGGCCCTTGCCGTGCACCCGTGCCGTAGGCCCTTCCTTCTATTCTATGTGGTGGGCCTCGTGCATGCCGCTTTTCGCCGCTACGCCGGTCTCGCGCAGGATATGTGGAGCGGACGGTCCTAGCGCCCTCACGAGCGCCGTTCTTGTCTGCTTCTGCACTGCCTTCCTGGCGAGTTTCATTTGAGCAGCTTCATTTGAGCTGAACGCACGAAGTGCAATGCGCGTTCACGGCACTGCGGTGCACACACTCCTACCCTTGCGGGCATCTATGGCCAATTCTGCAACAAAATGGAAAGAACAGAAGGTCAGAACGACTTTAAACAACTGGCGCGCGCATTGCGTGTGCAGAAATACAAAGTTTACTTTTCAAGTCTCATTTCGCTGTTTCAGATTTCTTTTACTCCAGGAAGTGTTTAGGCCGCTTGTACTTTGCCCATTGTTCGGGCTGGTATGAAGCGAGCTCGTGTTTTCCGAGTCAGCAGCGTCTTAAAAAAAATAGTAGCTATTTTTTTAACATGATCAATGAGCATTGGCATTGCTAAATCGCGATGTAAAGCTTTAATAGGAATATACCTTGGGGCGCAGAGGGCGGCCTTGAGGCATTTGTTTTGAAGGGTGGCCTTGAGGCATTCGTTTTGAACACTGCCTCCCTAGGCCTTGCGGTCTCCGTAAGTGTGGGCGGCGGCGTCATGTCCCAGCCACGCCGCCCGCCTCCGGCCCTGATGGCTGCTTGCCACAGAACCGCGCGCAGTGACATGCAAGCTGCAGTTCCGCGTGCGCGCCAATTCAAAATGACGCGCAGGCATATTGGTCAGAAAAGACGTTTATCTGTAGAAAAATCTCCACTTTCTGCTGCAAAATTACAATATTTTCCATTTACTGCGTAGGTATGTAATAGGCGAGTAAGTAAAATGTGTTCGCACAACTTCACGTAATTATGACATTAATGAACCACGACCATTTTACGCGCGAGTTTCTGGAAATTACATAAGTAACCTCTTAGCTCTCATAAGATTTCAACTCTAGGAGGCAAGTTTGTGGCACTCCTGCATTTATTTTGAGGTCCAACTTTAGAAACTTAAGAGTCCAAATTTGGCACGCAATATCCCTATTTTTTTTCGAATGCACACTTTTAGTTTTTTCCATTGCTCGTTGCCAGAAAAAAGCATTTAAAATATTATATTGTTTAATGAAAGTGCATAGATTATAGACTGTTTTGGTACACATTTCTTTTTAATCGAATCTTTATTGAGAGTGTGGAATTGAAAAATATAATTTGACAACTTACACAACTTTTCCCAATCAAAATTACTCTTCCTCCGCAGGTCGTTGTACTTACCTTTACAGCTTCGAAGTTTCAAGGTAGATAAATTTTCTTTCAAACTGAAAGTAGTTAATTTCCTTAGTCGTTCGTGATCAATCGCATTAACCTCAGTTTATAATTGTGATGAGATTGGAAACCAAAATGTCTTTAGCTAATATCCTCTTTACACGCGCAGATAGAATGAAACCCTCACACCTAAAACTTTGTTTTAATAAAACGATCTGTCACTGTCAGTGCTCGACTTCGGCGACGCCATTACAGTCCATACATGAAAGTCCCTTCTCATTTTATAAGTACTTATTTATGAATTGCATTGACAGCCCAAAGTTCTTCAATGTGTTATATTAATTTAATAGCACACTGCTTAATCAATTTAAAGTCAGATTAGGTACAATTATTTAATGTGTTTTAAGCATACTATACAAATTCTTTCCCGAAACTTTAATGGAAGGAAGATGTAATAAATCAACAATTTGATTAACATGTCATTATTATATTGTGTTTTTTTAAGTCTTGCGTTAACATTCACGATGGATTTCTTACTACAAACTTTTATATTTCATTCTTAAATTTATTTACAATCCTTAATATAGTATTTCATATTTTCATCTTAGTACGTATCTCCATTGGACAGATAATGCCTCTTCAAAAGGTTGAGAGTTTTCGCTCATTTGAGAGGCTTTAAAACGTTGGAAATAGTCTTGTTTTTTAATTAAAATGGTACATTTAACAAAGTATCCGATCTTGAGTGTACTTTCCTCTGAAGGCAGCTAGACTCACAGAAGATGTTCGCAGCTAGTTTTCGATTTTTAGAATATGTCTTTGATACTTTGGCCTAAGATCTTGTTCTTGTTTTCAAATTCAAAACGAATCGTCAAAATAAATTGTACATTATGGGGGGAGTACTCGCTTAACGTTAATGTTTGTACGCATTCATACATTTAATAACCTTGTTGTGTATAGCCGACTTGGATACCCAAGATGGCTAAATGAATGCGGTTTATCAGTTTGTTCAAAGGGCCACGGATTCGTGTTTCACCTCGGGTATAGTTGTTTGATTGAGTGTTGTAGCATGATGTGGCCCACTGACAATCACTTTCCAACCATTCGTCCATTGCTGGTCGGCCTGGGTGCCACCCTACGAGCTACAATGTACTACATGGTGTGGCTGAAGCGCTTCCATCTTTGCGGTGAATTGAAACCATGTTTTTGGCGGTAAAAGCAGCGCCCTCTGGAGAAACAGAGTATTATAGTATTCCGTTAGGCGCCGGTTAAGGCTGGGTAAGAGCAGGCCACACGTAACATAAATTCCTTTGCTCTCTGTTACACGACCAAAAAGCAATCATTTAAAAACGAAATCACAATATGTAAAGAGAACGAATTGAGAAACTTTAAAACACGTTACTTCCTGCATCGGTAATTGTCATAAGATTGTGAGCTATTGAAATGTTATTGTAGTGAGCATAACGCCTGAAAGTGAATGTTATTTCAATAAGAAGCAAACAAACAGATCACAAATACGGTGGCAAACTTGAAATATGATATATTTGTGGTTTGACGACTTCTATTTTTACAATTATATGCCGAACATACCGAAGGCATTGTGAATAATATTATTGTAACTATTAATTTAAATGCAGATAAACGAAAAGACAACAATATAGAAATAAGATCAGATACAAACAACACGTCGATTCAGTACAACAGTTCTACGCGCCACCAACAGGTACCTCTCATGTTTCGATTACAAAAACTATGGCGGCTGTTAGTTCTGCGTGCGTCCACGAAGAGCGCTGAAACGACAGAGTCAGCCTGTGTAGTATATTCTAGGTCGTTGGCGCCAGCGGAGCGTTGGGAATTCGCATTGTACAACTGTCAATGGCTGTTGATTGCCAGCAATCCACAAATAAAATAATACTGATTTTTTTAAAAAGGATACATATTTTTTTAAAACATCGATGTTCCTGTATAAATGTATCCATCTGAAGAAAACATCCATGTCATCATATCGATGTTCCTGTTTAAATTGTTCGATGTTTTAAAATCATCGATGCTTTTTTGCCATCCCATTTTGCTTGGAACGCCGCCTGCCCTTGGAAGCTGGTGGTCAATCCCTCTGTACGGCGCAGCGCAAGTCGTATTCTCTAAACAGTATGAGGCTTGCTGGAATTCCTCTATTCTAGAAAAAAGGATGACAACCGGCAAGTAGCGAAAAATATTGCTTTAATTTTTTTTAATATATCTTTTTTATATTTTTCCTTTAAAAAGTATATTTAAACTCTTTTAAATGTGAATGAAGTATAAAATAAGTCCATTTAAATTAATAAGTAAAAATTATTGCAAACGATTTCGTATGGACAGAATTTGTGGCATATGATTGAATAGTGGGTCACCTTAGAGATAGCCTTAATACAAATTTTCTGTCAGTAGTTGGAACGAATGTTTTGTAGCTTGTCGACGTTGATGATATGTCCTCAGAAAATAGTAATTCCTCGAATCCAGTCTGCATCTGTCCTTCACATGACGCCAGAAGCTCCTGTTGTAAAGGACAATTGACGCGCGTGGGACGCCACGTGCCCTTGGCAGCAGGCCCCAAATTCCCCTGTGCGGAGCAGCGCGGCACCAGCTAGTACATTCAGAATGCTACCCGTAGAACAGTATTGTCAAGGTCAATGCCACGAGCGGGGGCCCGTGGCACGAGTGCCACGACGAAATGTCCCCTTCACGCAGTTCACTACTCTGCCACCAGACAGCGGCATCCCTGTTGTAAAACGGCGGGGTTACTAATAGTTTCCTTTCCCGACGCTAGTTGCACAGAGAAGCTCGTGGCATGCTATGGAGCCACGACGCGTGCCACAGCCACCAGTAGGAGACCTTCACACCACTGCCGTAGAATCGGCGAGCGCCGACAAGTCGTCTTAAACTACAACGCTCTTATAATCTAAGGGCGCGCGATTCATATTGTATATCGGCTTATATCATGCCATGCCATTTTTCCATTCCGTGACTATTCATGGAGATTTCTACATCTTAATGTACTTAAAAGTACCTAAATTCACCGCTTGATTTCGTTTCCTGCCATTTAAATGTCTAGAATACACGGATGTGCGTGCCCTCTGCAATGACGCCTAAGGAGTGCTCTTTAAAATTACCACACCGAAGCCAATTATTGCGAATAAAAATGTTTTATTCATTATTGCAATAGAAACTAATGTAACGTTATGTATAATATTCGAATACTAACAGAATTTAATTAAAACAAGCAAGTTAAACTTTCTTTTGAACTCAATTTCTTGTGTTAAAATAATAAACATTTTAAACTATTAATGTAAACATAAAAGTTGGAACTTCATATAAGAGTACAAGATAGTTTCTTTAAAATGTAAAAAGAATTTTGCTTGTATGTTTATCGGTTTAGAAGATATGACCCTTAAATATTCTCCAAAACCTTACGACCTGTGGTGGAAAAAAAAGTTGGGCTGAAAAGATCTGAATGTGTTAGGCCAGGGCTTTCCAACTGGCGACCCGCCGGATCTTTTTGTGCGGCCTGCGATTGCTTTGAAAAATTTTATTTTATCAACCAAATACAATAAAATTGCACAATTCATCTTATTTTTATTTGATGATATATTAATTTTCTCGTTGTGTGTACGTTAATTATTAAGTATGCTGAATAAAAGTTGTATCTAATATATATGTAAAGAAAATATATTTTCTTTAATTTGAATATGCCGCGCTTCCAACGCTTAGCGTTTCGTGTTTAGACAGACGAAGTACGATGATTGTACGATGATAGACAAAAGAGTACGGAGAGAAAGTTTATTATATTGTATTGTATTTAAAATAAGTAAATAGAGAAGCGGTAGTAATAAGCATAAATTCTCGTTTCTCTGTTTACAGGTAAGAATCAAGTATTATAAATAGTTTTGTGTAATAATGTAATTGATAAAAGGTGAAAAAATCTTTTGCTCTGTTTACAGTGAAACATTTTGGCTTAATACTACACTAATATCTTATATATATTTGTTTCAGAACAATGTCGGTAGTTAGGGTAGAAATTTTAAGTTACGGTGCGGCCCGCGGCTTAGCCAGAAGTAGGTATGTGGCCCATAAGCTCTTCTAAGTTGGACAGCTAGGCGCTCCGCTACCTCTTCCGGCTGCTCGACGCGGGTCCGGGGAGGGAGCAAGTGGTCGGCCAGGGCGGGAGTTGTGGGCGACGCGAGACGGAGTTCGGGTGGGGTGGGTCTTGCGACTCACGGTCACAGTGTTTGGCTGGCGTCCAGTCAAGCAACGACCTTCGAATCGCAGCGCCTGGAGCGAGAGATTCGTCGCCAGGAGGAGGAGCCAAACGAGAAAGCGGCGCGTTGGGGAAGGCTTCTCTCAGCACGAACCGGAAAACGCCACATTCTGAAATAGCCGGGAGAAATGTTGTGATGATAATGCTGAGTGACAGGACTCGATAGTCGTATGTAGGATTAGACCTATAACTAGATTCAGAATTAAATGCGCGCTCTCACACTGTAACAAAGATAATACGAACCAATGCACAACTTCACCGATTAAAATTGATAATAGAAATGATACAGTTCACTGCCATTCAATACTTCCACAGAGATATTTACTTTATTTATTTTTATTTTGGCCGGTAAATCTCCCAGTCGGATTTGTGATGAAATGTATTTTGTCGTGTTAATGCATTAAATTCCATAAAATAGTTAATTTTTAATTGTGAACGTATTGCAGAGGATGTAAAAGGTTTTGTAGAACAAAAATTATTTATTTTACGTTCGTAACAAACAAGAAGACCGCAAGGTAAGAACATCCTATGCCACTATACGTACGTTTTAAGAAAACGGCAAGTAAAGGTTTAGACAATGCATTCTACACATTGGGATAAAGATCATTAATTTATATATTACACTACCATTTGGCGGCGAATCTTTCAAATAAAAACCCGACATTTAGATACATCTATTGGGCGTCAAAATACACTAATATCACAATTTCATCAGAAATGTGGCACAGCATGTTACTGCTCCAAGGTGTTCATTTGTAATAATAAACTTTCTTGTGGACACCAATTTAGCGCATATCTTTAGTTATTTTTTTATTCAGTAGTCTATAAACTGGTGTAAGTAATAATGAAGTTCGATTGATTAAGAGATATCATTAATTACGGATGAGATTATGGTTCTGATGTGATTTGTGATACTGGTGACATTAAATGTCAACTACTCGTACATTACAACCGCATGATGAAAACGCGTACGCTTTAAACCAGCTGCACACAACGCTCGTGCCGCAAGCCCTCTCCCCCCCCCCCGCCAGTGTATTTCCTGAGGATGTCCCCTCGTAGGATAATATTTACACAGACTTCATAAATTACAGCTGATCTTTTGACTTTCATATTTCTGCAAAGAACGCTTGAGAACGTCTGATGTTTACTTAAGGGAACCGCTGAATAAGCTGTAAAAATGGGTCTGGTGGCGTCTGGGCTTCTGCGATGTTTTGCGTAATGTTCGTTGTGGAAAAAATAAATAATCTTTTTTTTTTCTTGCAAACCATTTCTTGCAAACCATTTCTTGCAAACATAGATCTCAATAAGTGATTCATTACCTCGCACCTCAAATCTAAAAAAAAACTTTGAAAATACGTATAACATTTACTACACATTTTCTCTTTGATTCCGATAGTGTGAGAAATTATATAATGTACGTAGACCCTTCCCTTTACGAGATATTTTACACAATTATGGATATTAGGCTTCAGTTACAACCTTCTATCTTACATCATGCTCCAAACCCTGTGCTACCGAGGCATGGTAAACAGTGTTAACTGCTAACTATTTAACCACATATGTTATAGACATCAATAGTTCTGCGATCTTTCTCGAAGAAAAATACTGTGCAATCTCTTGTTTCGAATATTGTTTTCACATTAGGATAACGTTGTAGGTCGCCAACAAATTACTTTATTTGAGAGAATATTGTATGCTATTCTCTGCAAAATTAGGATCTTCGTCATAGCTACTGTAAGAGTATGATAGGTGAACGCTCCACTTAAAATATGTCCCAACCCGGTATATTTATTCCAAAGCCCTTTAACCAAAATATTTTACTTTGTGCGAAGTCCATGCGTACAGTCACGCTTCTTAAGAATCGCTTTAAATTTTTCAATGAAAATTGCCTTTTCGGACGAGGTTTTACTCTTCTTAAATATTCTTAAAATAATGTTTCCGTTATATTGTTAGTAAACCGAATGAAAAAATTTCACAAATTATTTCGGCGACGATAGATGGCAGCTGGCAATAGGATCTGGCAATTCCGAATAGCAAGCCTAGACCAAAGGATATAGAAAACTAATACGGGAAAGTCTGTGCCATTCTGCAACACCTCTAGTTGCAAATGTCATCAAACAAACAATTTCATAAACATATTTCATCTTATTGTATCAGTTTTTAAAATCATACACCTTAAAATACATGTTCTTAATACCAACTTTTCTACTTTAATTTACTTATAAAACACCAGTTATCAATCATAATCAAGTGTGTATATCTTATAATGTATACTATAAGTGAGTGGAGTGAAAGGACAAACAACACAGGAGATACAAATGGTTGTTTTCCTTGTAGCCAGGGCATCGAAAGTCCATAACTCACAATATGTTACGTCAAGCACGAAATTCCATAACTCACACGCATGACATGGACGTCCTTGACCTACACATTTCATTCGCTTTATACAGCTGCTTTCCGTTACAGACTAGAAACTTTTTATTATGCAAGTAGAGATAATTTGCGGAATTGGATTTTCGTTCATTCTTTTTAATGTACAAGTCAGTTTAATTGCTTTTGCTTAATGTTATCTATATACTTCTTAAACACTTTATTTCTTATATTTCTTAATTTTGAGATTCTAATTCGTCTTAAAAAATCTATTTTAGTTGCTAGTAATTTTGAATTGAAACTTTGCTACACATTCCAAATTTCTTATTCAAATAGGCAATTTATTATTGATATATACGATGGATTCATATACTCTTAATT
The DNA here is from genome assembly GCA_031308135.1 of Acheta domesticus. NCBI lineage: Eukaryota > Metazoa > Arthropoda > Insecta > Orthoptera > Gryllidae > Acheta > Acheta domesticus. The sequence goes on along the minus strand of JAHLJT010000631.1, from coordinate 89,799,555 downwards.
TAGTTTCTTTACAAACATTTTTGTCCTATAAACTTTTGTTTATTATGGATGCAGTTTTAACATCAAAATTCTTTTTCGATGGAAATGCACAAAAATATTGATGAAAAAACTAGTGACAATAATCAGTTAATTCTTCCAATTGCCATTAAGGATACGAATTCTGTAACAAAACTGATTGAAAACTACACGTTTGTTACAAAAAATTAAGGTGTTTCCCCTTTTATCAATGGAAAAGAAAAGTGTATCAAGTTCATCGACTTCTGTGACAAACTTAATCAAAGATCTTCATGGCACCATTGAATAGCAATTTCATAGAAAAAACATTATCAATATAAAGCCTATGGGTAATCTATTACAATGCATTTTCTTCCACAAAAAAACGTCGTCCCCCCATTACCAAAACCGGAGCAGATGGGGACATCTGGTACCAAAAACGGTGCACACGAAAAGTAACATTTCCAAAATAGTAATTTTATCTCAGTTCAATAGAGTGTAAGTGATAGATTATGTGGTAGTAGATAACAAACATCGTAGTTTTCAAGACAGCCGGTATACTACAAAACCAACTTTATTTCGCCGCAAAGTAAATAGCTCGGAATAAAACCCTTCTACAAAATAACATTTTTCACTGCGTCACTGGTCTTGTGCACTGACGAAATAAATGACTTAAATCTGATGAGCAGCGAACATCATAAAGTAATTTATCCCAATCTTATCCTCCTTACACCAACTTCATTCGACCGTCATATGTTGCAGCGGCGTGTCACCCACTGTGATGGCAGCACCGTCCTTGACTTTCCATGGCCCACGTGCCCTTCCCGAGCGGCAGGTGGGGAGCGGTTTAACCGCCGCCGGGGTCACGCCGCAGCCTTGACATTGCTGTTATTTTCGGGCGATGGCCCGACTCGCTGGCAGCTGCGGCGGCTCTGGCGGAGGTGGCAGTGGTGGAGGCGGCGGTGATGCAGACGGCGCACGCAGTGACAGTGGCGGCGGAGGTGACAGTGCTGGTGGGGATTGTGGTGGCGAGAGTGGAGACGGAGGCGACAATGGTGCAACAGGTGGTGGCGGTAATTGGTTGATTGATTTAGTGATTGATTATATCGTGTTTTCGGTTGCGCCAATTCCTAAGGTCATTATTCACGTAAGTGTAGTCCACGTTTTTATCACGCGAGGTAACAGAGATCTCCCGCAGCAAGATGAGATCCGGCGCCCACCTACACGTCGGCTTCCGGGGTTTTCCTCAACCAAGTATCCCCAACCAGCGGGCCACCGCCCCAGCCGGGACAAGGTCTAAGTTTCCGACCGGTTTCCTGACATGTGTGGTAGAGTAGTGCATGTTAGTGTAAGTGTAAGTAAGGAATGAGGACAAAGAAGAAGTAGGAAAGATCGCACCCGGTCCGTAGCCCGTTTGTTAGGGTACTGCTCTGGCATTCGCCTAGTGTTGACAGCAGAGGGGACGTCACAGGTAATGGTGGTGATAGTAGTGTCGATAGCAATAACGGTGCCGGTGGCCGGAACGTTAGCAGAAGGGCAATGGAGGGAGTCTTAAGAATGGCGGTAGTGGTGGCGATGTCTGTGGTGGGGTCGACGCTGTGGTGCGGTAATGGCACTGCCGCAGCTTCTGATGTAGGTGACGCTAGCACAGTGTTGTCAAGGTCGATGCCACGAGCGGGAGTCCCTGGCACGAGTGCCACGACGAAATCACCCCTCCACGCAGTTCATTACCCCGCCACCAGAGACAACACCATCCCTATTGTGAAACGGTGGGGTTACTAATAGTTCTCTTTCCCGACGCTAGTTGCGCAGAGTAGCCCGTGGCATGCTACGGTGCCAGGACACGTGCCACTGCCACCAGTAAAAGACACCACTGCGTTACCATGATGGTTGGGGACAGCGTTCGTCACAGAGTAGGTAATTGTGATGGTGGTGGTGATGGTGACAAACGGCGGTGACTAGGGCGGCGGTGGAGAAGGTGAAAAGCAGACGCGAAGGGACAGAAGGCAAGGGGCTGGCGATGGTGCCCGTGGAGGTGGCGATAACAAAATGGGGAGTGCCACGACGAAATCACCCCTCCACGTAGTTCATTACCCCGCCACCAGAGACAACACCATTGTAAAACGGTGGGGTTACTAATAGTTCCCCTTCCCGACGCTAGTTGCGCAGAGTAGCTCGTGGCATGCTACGGTGCCACGACACGTGCCACTGCCACCAATAGAAGACACCACTGCATTAGCAGGATGGTTGGGGATAGCGTTCGTTACAGAGTAGGTAATAGTGCTGGCGGTAGTGACGGTGACAGACGGCGACGGAATCGTCGGTGACTAGGGCGGCGTTGGAGAAGGTGAAAAGTGGCGGTTGCGGACGCGAAGGGACAGAAGGCAAGGGGCTGGCGACGGTGCCCGTGGCGGTGGCGATAACAAGATGGGCAGTGTAGTGACCTTTGGCCCCCTCCTACCCACGCGTCCGCGCGTGTCTTTTGTACAGGCGAGCTCCTGAGGGATCAGAGACGGAGGTTGTAAACCTCTTTTTGGTGGCCGCCCCTCCCACTCAATGTGCTTGAATGTCCGCTTCTTCAACGGGATCCCCCTCTCTCTCATTGAGCCGGTCCTCACCAAATGGCAACATCTGGCCCCCGAAATATATCTCTTCTCTCTCTCTCTTCGAAATGAGATCTTGTGGTGGCCGGAGAGTACGTGAAGGCCAAGGAAGTTGACCGGTCGTTGGACAGCTCTTTTCCGAGATGAAAGCCTGCTGGAGTGAAATTCAATTCGGAATGTCGATTAGAGTCTAGTGAGCAACGCACACAAATTTCTTGATATCCACTTCTTACTTTTAAAACGTTTTTTTTCTTCTTGTAATCAGGCAAAACTGAAGAATCTATGGCGTCTACGATATTCATACTACAAGTATTCGAGTGTATAAAACCGGAATAGCTGAGCCATGCATGACAGTCAATTTATGTGTTGTTGAGCATACATATGTCGTTATTAGCAGTATTAATTTTGTGTCACAGTCTAGTTGTAAGAAATTATGTATGAACATGTTTATATGCACCACTTCTAGGAAAACGTTCCTCCATGATGCAGTTTGATCATGATTTGCGTTAATTGTCAGTTATAACGAACAACAAAGTATTTGTTTTTTAATTTTATTTTTTTGATTTTTTGGAATCAGCTGAGGTGGCTCAAGACAACGAGAGTTTCCACTGCAGAGTGATCGGGAGGTCCTAGGGCTCGAGTCCCGACGGAGACAAATTTCAACTAGATATCTAGGTCGAATTCATCACCTGTTTGAAAGAGAATTGTAGCGGAATTGAGTCGATACCAGCGTGGTCCGCGGTTTCCATTGTTTTTCCACCCAATACCAGGCTAATGCCGAAGAATAACATAACAAAGGGCCACGAACCACGCGTGATACTTCCTCCAACCTTGTCCCGTCCTCTCCCCTTACATACACACACTTGCATGCACTACTCTATCATGAACATGTCGAAAGGCCAGTCGGAAGTTAAGAGATTTTCCGATTGGTCCGGGCCCCGTTATCGGAGTTCCCCGGAGAGGGAAAACCCTGCTAACGTATAGGAACCCCGCCTCCTGCGGGGAGATATCATGGACTACACTAACGGGGCTAGTGACTTTAGCATTAATGTCCCCAGCAACACAAAATAACCAATCATTTTGGGATTGATTATGATCATGATTATAAATCGAAAAACTTTTGATAATTGGTGGGGAAAACTCAAAATCGAATCTTGCGTGAAACTTCTGTTCTAACTATAAATTTTTGGAATTGAATTAGTAGGAATGTAACGAAATGCATGAAAAGTATTCATGTGGCAATGTTATCGCTCTGAAGAATATTAAGAATAATTTGAAATAAATGAAGTAAAAAGAATTGCTGAAACACTGCCTTCTCATTGTTCAATAAATTCTTAAATATTCTGAATCGAAGAAATCCTGAAATATCTTTTATTTACGAACGACTAATTTTGTGAAAACACCATTACGTATATTATTGGAGTTTACTGATTAAATGTCAGAACTGGTTATGTTCAAGGTTGCTACATCGAATTTCGTAGAATCTGCGTGGTAATTCGATGAGATACAGAGTGTGGTACGTGTTTGACTTCAAGAATGTTTACAAGTAATTGAACACAGTCGATGAGAAGAAGGTAAGTTATGTGTGCTGTCGAAGTTCGGAGCACATTCGATGGAAACATCGTCTATCGTAACCTAGAAAGTTGCAGCTAATGTTTGTCTATTCTGTACCATCTATACACAGACCTTGAGACAACTTGTGCTCAATGTTCTTGAAAATACGCATCTACGCCAATAAATTATTGCGAGTAAAGAATGTGTCAGGGTTGTAAGAAGGTAAATATATTGGTACTTTCTTGCGAATGTTCTAGAAAATAATTTTTCTTTGGATAATGTTTCTTTGGTGTTCTTTGAGAAAGGTTTCTGTAGCAGCTTTGAAATGATTGTCGTACATATTTAAAACTCTGTTTGGATTATTGCTGAAATAATATTAAATTCAACATTAACACCACTGATAAATATTTTATTGTTAAATAACTGTGTTAAATAATTTATTAACTGTGATAATTAGAAAAACCTGAAGATCATTATGAACACAGACTTATAATTCTTCTAATGCAGTTATGCAGCAGGTTTTCAATCGGCGAAACTCCAAACGATTGTGCATGTCAACCATATTTGAATACACACAGCGTCATATATGCAGTATCCTTAACCCTGAGATGTGAGGACCCGAGAAAATCATAAGAATGCGTTAAAAGGGCCTGCGGAATGGGCTCTGGAAATGCTAAAAAAATGTGTTTTTTTTATTCTGTCAAAGAATACAAAAAACATTAACAATTTCATAAAACACTTGCAATGTTATGAAAACACAAAATGAAAGGCACACACTGACTAAGCGATGCTACCTGACTAACACAGCAAGAAAAACCAAATTAATGTAAACATTGCAGAATGTATTGAAGGTTACGAGGCGCACATGGCTGGATTTTCCAAACCAGACCACTCTCACAGCACCACAGCTCCTCCTAATTACACAGCTGTCTAGTAGAGGGTCTCAATGCAGATAGAAAGAAATGCCTTTCACCGACGTGAATGCTTCACGCCCAAGTCCAGCGCACTACCTTGTGGAGCGATCAGCTGCCCGTTCCGTCCTGTCTGACTCCACCAGCACTACCCCCGGCACACTCCCCCTCTAACCAGCCCAGCTGTGACACCGCCCCGAGAATGACACCGGGCGAAAATGCCAGAGGGCGGTTAGCCGGCCTGCCGGGGGGGGAGGGGCGGACGGACGGGGGGGGGAGATACGGGCGGCGGCGACGGTGGCAGCGGCGCCGGCAACGGCGGCGGCGGCGGCGGCGGCGACGGTGGAGGTGATGTCGACGTGACGTCATCGGTGTCGGCGGCGAGGGTAGCTGGTTGCAACCTGGCCGGGCGGCGGTAGAAACCGCCCCATGCGTAGAGGCGCGGGGAAACAATGATTAATTAATGTTTTAATTCATTAATTAATTAATTTTTTAAGTGGGACGCGCGAACTTTGGAGTTGGCGCCCCCATAACACACTGGTGTAGCATGGAACTCCCATAATTTTGCGGGAGTACCACAAAGAGTGCCCAGGTGGGCGGAAGTCGCAGGAACTTGTCCGCGCCGACCAAAATGTGCTAACAATTCTTAATAAATACTTTTTTAATAATTTCATTGAAAGTAACTCTTAATGTTTAACAAACGATTATTTACGATTTATTATTATTATTATTTTCGTATTTAAATAACCATTAATAAGTCCTTAAAAGCCCTGCATATGCATTGACGTAATAAAATTAAATGTCTGGATCTACTAATAACTTCTAAGAATTTTTCCTTTGCCAATGACTAAAATGACAGTTGAAATATGGAATTAAGATTACACGGAGGGCAAGCTCTCAGAAATGAAGCTGTTCAGAGAAAAAACAAAACAAACTATCTCGAGGTCGATGCCATCAGCGGGAGTCCGTGGTACGGTAGCACAACGAAATCACTCCCTCCACGCTGTTGATCACCTCGCCACAAGAGAGCATTATGTAATCAAAGTCGCCCTGAATGCTTGTACGCTTTACACATGAAATACGATTAGATGGGATTAGATGCCCTGAGAAGCTTGTGGCATGCCACGGTGCCACGAATTCTGCCACTTTCACCAGTAAAAGATCTTGACCTCACTGCATTAGGACCATGCTTATCATATTAATACTAGGATAAAATGCTATGTCCCCATGGATGTAAGATTGCATTACTGGGTACTTTGCCCGTCGCCTACGAGCGCGCCCTTCGCACTTCAGTTCTAGGTGAGCCGATTTTTAGTTTCTGGCTTACACAATAGAGAGAATGTTATATAATGCTGCAAAAAAAGCGGCGAATTTCTAAAGAAAAACTCTTTTTCGAGGGACCTGGTATCGAAAAGTTGATAAATTCAGTTGCTAAATTTAGAAAAAAAGTTCTAACATGTGGTGTGGTCATAATCCATGTTTTGTAGGCCCTTGAAACGGAAAAAAATATTGACGGCAAAACGTCTGTCCGTTGTCTGCCTGTGAACAATGCTAGCGGCTAAACCGTCAAAACGCTTTTCTCCAAAACTGATATTCCCCAAACGATATGGCTGATGTCACCCTTGAATTTGAAATCCAAATTTCAGTTTTTGGGGTTACTTTACATGAAGCCCCTGGGAAATTTTCAAAATGTTCAAAAAAAAGGCTCCAGGTTTTGATTAAATTTTGTTTTTGGATAGCATTTAAAACTTCAAAATCTTTTCGGAGTCTTCCTACAGCTAAAATATTAAAGATAGTTTTTTACCCTTAATGAAATGTAGTCCCTTCCCTTAATGTAATTAGGTCACGTACAATTTTTACAAAATATGAGTATTTTTTGCGAAATTATTTGTCAAACTTACGCAATTTTTATTTTCTTTAATCCATTTTCTCTTATAAACGGCACAATTTTGTAATTAAATTTGAAGCTTAGATGGCTTAAAAGATGTTTAAGAGAAGGGTGCAGGTCTTATGTTCGTTGAAATGCCTGATATTTTGAAAATTGAAAAAAAAATTTCGCCGTCTAAGATTGTGAAGAATTTTTTTTTCTTAATGAAAGGGGTTCATCAAAAACAGATCTTCAAATAAGGTCATAACAAATAAGGTCATGTTAAAGTTTTTGAAAATGTGAGAAGTTTTTGAGTAATTTGGCGTCAAAAATTGTTGCCCGCTCCGAATATCCTACGCTCGATAAACGTAACATGAGAAGTGATTCCAGGCAGTATGATCTAACTTAGAATTTGTATATTATTTCATATTTCTTTGTTCGTTTCTTACATTCGAGATTTTGTGAGACGTTTACAAATTAATATTTTAGAAATTATTTAAAACGTTTTTGAAATATACGAAATAAAAATTGTTAGCCTTCAGGAAATATCAGATTATAATGCATTCCGTGCCGCGACTCGGCATCTGAATTTCTATGAAGTATGTGTCTTTGGTTGGTGTCTTCTATGTGTCATGTGTTGGACAGGCTTTAAGTGTATAAAAAGCAGTTATAATTGTCAAATTTACTTCAAAATATTTATTTTTGACACCAAATGTTCTACGATTTGTAATGAGTTTTACAAAAAATTATGACAGATGTGTTAATGCGGAGGGAAATTGAGGTATAAGCAGTTTTACAGAATCATTACTAGAGGCGAGAAAGTACGTGCTGTTTTTGCTCCACTTGTCATTGGTTAATTGATGTTCCTGGGCATGTCAACTGCTACGACCATTGGACTAACGGTCCGTTAGTTTAGCAAATGCTTTATCTCGATGTTCCTCCCCCGCTGAATGGTTAGGCCCTCCGTCGACCTCCATGTAGGCTTGCCGGGGAATTCCCCTCCAGGCATCTCTCCCAACGGGACACCGTCTCAACTGGCACAAGCCCTGAGCTCTCAACTGGTTCCTGTCATGTGTGCTAGAGTAGTGCATGAGAGTATACGTAAGTAAGGGGTGAAGATAGTACAAGGAAGAGGAAGGATAGTTTGCGCTTGGTCCGTGGTTCGTTTGTTAGTTTACTGCTCCGGCGTTCGCATGGTATTGATCTGAGAAACTATCGAAATCTCCCGATCCGAGCTACCAGACACTAGAATTCTCCTCCACCCAGCGCCGCCCAGACTTGCCGCTCACAGACAGTCTCTGAGCTAACTCAACGTGTCGACGGTTGCCGTTTTGTCAAAATGACTGCCATGCTAGTACGGACTAAATGCGTGCACGGAATGTGTGTGCACTTCTGCTCGAGAACTTCTCTGGTGTTCGGGATATTAAATGGTGCGGTGTTCGGGATATTGAATGGAATACCGTGGAAAGCCGCCAATATTTGATAGTAACTGAAAAGAAGAAATACTAAAGTGTCTGTTTTGTAAACTTTGAATTTGTAGAACTTGAAATGTTTTCCTTGTCTTCCAACCCTTCTTGCCCCTTGTGGGAATATAAGATATGGATTTAGTAATACTCTATAATTTGTAAATACATTTTTATTGTAGAAGATAACTTATTTTTACCAAGCCATTTATTGTGTTAACTACAAAACATTATTCAGAGTATGTGACAACTCATCTCGCGCCCATCATCTTTTATTTAAAGCAAAAATCGTGAAAATATGATTTTGGTTTGGTTTAGTTTAAAGCTTAAATTTCTATCTAAAGAAAAATTCTTAGTGCTTTAAGCGTAAAACTTTCTACAAATAGACGAAATTGTTTGCGTAATATCACATTACTGTACTTAAGAAGATTATTAGATTTGTATTTTTCACTTAATTTTCTGACAATACAAGAATTTCCTCAAATTTGTGCTGGAGAACATAGATTATTGGGCTGAATGTAGTTTCTGAGATATATGTTGAGCTCTTTTCTTGGTGGATTATTCTTAAAAAAGTCTTTCAAGAAGGTATTGGTTACAAAATCTAGGTTATCACATATTAAGTTTATACAAGATAATACCGCTGCATACCGATAATATGATGCGTCCCATTTGTGCGAAAATGGTAGAATAGGATTAGATATATGATTATGTTGCTTTTCTATGTTCTTATTGCAGGTTATGTGCTTTTATACAAATGTTTTATTTCTCTGTTTTACTCCTCTCAATCATTTTGTAACATTTAAATCAATAATTTAAAATGAAATACTACTTTCGATCTTCGACAAAAAATGGAAAATATTGTTGCTATTTAGAAAATAATATTTGGAACGTTTCTCTTATAAAATTCACAGAGATCATAACTTTAAAATACTATCGCAAAAAATACAGTATCCACCACTTAAACTTCGTGATTAATGGATTCATGCTCGCGAAGGACACTCAATGTTACTGCCTCCATGAAGCGCAAAGGCCATCATAAGTTTGTATTATTGATTGATTGATTGGCGATTCCAGGGGCGCCATCTCCTAAGGTATTTAGTCCCGTAATTGTAGTGCGTGCTTTTATTCCGGTAGGTAGCGGTGATTTTGCTTCACTGGATGGTGAATCACGGCGCGTACTTACTTGTCAGATTGCGGGGTTTTCTACCAACCATACATCTCCGTCCAGCGGGCACGCCACGCCAGCCGGGACGATCTCTAAGCGTCTGTCTGGACTCTCGATATGTGTTGTTGAGGAGTGTGGGGGCTGTAAGGGGTGAGGAGAGGACAAGGAAGAGGAAGGAATGATCGCGTGGTCCTTGGCCCATTTTTTAGGGCATTCGCCTGGTGTTGATCAAAGAAACCACGAAAAACTACCAATCAGAGTAATCGGCCTTGGGAATTCCCCTCCTGACAGCAGATGAATTTGACCTGGCTAAGTAGCTAGGTCGAGTTATGATAATGATAAAGCATTTACGAAACATGGTCAAGTTAATGCTTAGTTGAAAGAAAAGCTGGCCATATAATATAAATGTAAGTTTAGAATGTTCGGTTACGTACTTAATATGGGTGTTCCAATTCGAGCTGTAAGTTTTAACTGAAAACATTTGGGATCCTCGATGGTGTTCATTCGGTGATGAAAATTTGCTGACACAGCCAATGCGTGGTTTTACACAATTATCAATCGACATGTAAACGGTGGCATGATTTTTAATAAATGTGAACATATTAGTTATGATGAGAATGTTTGTGTTATTTTTCTGAACTCAACAACTAAGACAACAGTAAACATAACATGAAAATTCGTAAATACCAAAAGTTAGAAATAGATGATCGACCGTAAATCAAGATTCAAACTATTAAAAAGACAACTGCGTTTGTACGAAATTAGGTACTCAAAAGCATCTTGTATACGAGTATTCTATAATGTTTATGAGTATTTTAATGGAGTTGAATCCAACGAGTTTTATAGTGATACTTTGAATATCCGGAGTATACATTTAAGCGCATGCGGTACATTCTTTTCAACTTTTGTAATAATTAAAAAAGCAGAATTATTGTCAATGACAGACTAAAATTAAGTCTGTTATAAGTAATCATACTTAGAGATTAGGTAATTCGAATAAGTACGTGTGTAGAAATCAAAGTTAGCAAATATTTCAGGTAGTAGCACTCCCTAAATTTCTATTTGTGAAACTCACCAAAAGATTTCGAACTAGACTAAACAACAAGAAATTTACCGGCTGTCCCTGTAAAAGAGGTCCACTAAACAAACAGTCAGAGAGAGGAAACAAAGAATAAAATAGTTTCCTTACTTCCAAAGAGCAAGGTTGGTGGCTTGAATATAGATACAGTAAGAGCAGGTGTAATCAAGAGCAAACTACAATTTGGCCGAGTTTACAATTTTTAAATTAATCGGTTATTTCGAAAGACACATTTTAAATATATGCGAAAAGAACTAAGCTCATCATCTGATTCAGAATATGCGTTTGGTTTTGTTAGATGTGGAAACGCCACATACCCCGTTCGTTAAAATAATCCGAAAATAGTATGTAGTATTCTATTGACTTCGAATAGTAGTAACGTCTCAATCACAGAGTTTCGTTATCATCGACTTCTCGTCTATCGCTTCATAGTACAGACAAAATAGTACAAACAATTAAAAAAACAAACATGAAACTAATATTTAATTACATCGCACATCATGGGAAACTGGTTAACACATTTTAAAGGTTCGGCCACTTACGAAAGTCACGTTGGTCAAAAACCCCTATGATGTGACAGTGAGATAATCTATTAGTTTTACGTTCGCTTATTTATAACTTGCCTGTACCGGTGACCTTATCCCTTTTAAATGTATGTCCTTATTACCCAAGAGAATACTGCCCTCCACTGTCGCTCGACCCCGCCCCTGCGTTTGCGTTGTTTCGGTCGTAACGGCAGTCTGCCACGAGAGGTGCGTCCGGGCGGGCGGGGCGTGTTGTGACGTCAGCGGCGACCAAACCGCGCCATTCCGCGCGCGCCCTTCGGCAGTCGCACGTCACCGCGCGAAGGCGCATTGCACTCGTGACGTCACCGGACGCACTTCCGCAACAGGCCCCCGCGGTTTGTTCACTGTCCGCGTGAAAGGGAGGTAAACACAGGTGAGGCTGAAGGCCCTCGGAGAGAAAAAAATAGCGACGACTTTCCAGAGAAAAAGGGTGTGAACGTTCACAGAAGCTGGTGGGCGTGTTTCCGAGTTGTGCAGAAAGGCACGGAACGCTTTAAAATGGTATGCAGTTCTGGGAAGTTTAAATATAGTAGTTCTTTCAGCGTAACTAAGCGAAACTGTGCTCTGGATGTAAGCTCAAGTGAGATGTTTTAATATTTTCAAGGAATAAAATTTTTATATAAAACCTAGTCTACTGTGATTGGCAATCCTCGCAACTGAGGGAGAACACAATGCAAAATGTTAAATTTTAAAATTCATGATATTCTTTTTCGTATTAGGAGTAATGGAAATTTCCTTTCTGCGGCAATAAATCCGGTTTTATTTGGATCGTTAATTCAAGAATAGCTTTTCATTCTTTCGTATGAAAAAGAAGAACTCTTTGTTCTGTCAGATAACGCTAAAAGATAATGCTATATTATTCCAGGAACACTTTTTTACCTACAGATCTAATTGACACACTTGGATTCAATTAACTCAAGTTAACAGTTCCATTGTGGCAGCCGACCGAGACACATCGTGCTCCGATCGCGTCCAGTGAAACGCTGTTTTTATCATATTGTCTTTCATTCAGTGAATTAAGTGGTATTTACTTAGTGGCAATATTCTTGTTCCACGAGTTGTGTGTGCCTGAAATCAAGTGTATGGTCAGCCGGTGCAGCGGCTACCCTGCGCAAGGATGGAGCCCTCGGGCATCGGGGCTCCCTTAACCTCAACCCCGCAACCTCAGGTATCTACTCAACCAAATATGAAAACCTACGCAAATGTTATGTCAACTGAAGTGTTTCCCACCAAGGACCAGGCCATAATCATTGACTCACAAGAAGGCCTCACCATTAAAGATTACGTAAACAGTTTATCCGATATTATTGACCCAAGTGAAATAAGGTTCATATCCAGAATAGCAAACAACAGAGTGTGCATCTTTCTAAGCTCCCAAACTATAGCTGATAACCTCACGAACAACCACAAAATCATAAAAATCAAAAACCATGAATTGAAATTGAGACCACTCTTAACAAAGGCCAAAAGAATAATTATTTCAAACGTCTGTCCCATCATCCCACACTCAGTAATAGAGAATGTATTCACCACCAACAATATCAAACTGGCATCCAAAATTTCATTTGTTAAAGCTGGTATTCCTGGACAGGGGTTCTCTCACATTATGAGTTTCCGCAGACAAGTATATGTTTCCCCTGAAGATATAGATCGACTAACTGAATCCACTACTGTGTATTATGATGGCGCAACATACAGGATATTTTTCACAACAGATGAAATGTCATGCTTTAATTGTCACCAAACAGGACACTTAGCTGGACAATGCCCTACACCTAATACTTCTAATCAACAAAAGACTACCAATTCAATAAGTACTCCCATGGAATCTGAACACATTAGGGAAAAATCTTGTGACTTGCCAGATCCAACAACCAATGGAACAAACACTGAAGTAGCAGATATACAAAGTAACCATGATCTCACTACAAGAATGCCCACAACTGACTTTTCACCACTTCCTAAATCTCTACTCTCTACTAGTGAAGCTAAAAACAATGAAGAAATTCCAACTAATGACAACATAGTCTCCCTTAATACCAATAAAAGATGCCTCCAGACTGACTCCTCCTCACCCCCATGTCAGTAAGCAACACAACTGAAACAAATAATATGGAAAAACTCTCAAAACAGCCAAAAAAGAAAAAAAAGAAGAAAGAGAAAAATATGGAAGAGCTGATAACCCCTATCAAACACATCATTGAAGACTCTCAAAATAACTTCCCCCTTACTTACATACAATTTAAATCCTTTCTAGAGAACTCTTTCAGTGCTAATGATCCTATACTTGTAGCCAGTAACTACTCACAAGACATATCATCCATCACCAAAATGATGCATAGTTTATATCCGCATCTCACCAACAAAACCATAAAAGGCAGATTCACCAGGATTATCAGGAAAATCAACTCAGTACTTCATACTGCAGATGAATCAAGTACTGAAACAGACTCCAGTATAGAATCAACACCAGTCAATGAAAATTCTTCAATGGAATGTAAATGGCTTTTTCCCCAGACTGGAAAGTATACAGTACCTATGTAACTTAAACACACCCTGATATCCTGTGTATCCAAGAGACCAACTTCAAAGTCTCCAAGCATGGTAATATCAAAGGGTATAATTGCTCCTTCAAAAACAGATGTAACACCAATCATGCCAGTGGTGGTGTAGCTATATACATTAAAGACCATATTCCATATCAAGAAGTGATTGTTCAATCAAACATTGAAGTTAGTGCTATAAGGATCCTGTCACCTGTTCAAATTAATATATGTAATATCTACTTACCAAATAGCTACAAGTTTGCTGAACAAGAAGTAACTGATATTATTAACAAGATGCAAAAACCATTTCTCATTATGGGAGATTTCAACAGCCACAATCGAATTTGGGGCTCTAATAAAACTGACAGTAGAGGAATTATGCTTGAGGAAATTTTTGATAAACTAGATACAATTGTTCTTAATACTGGAGAACCTACTCACATCAATACCAGTAACAACAGTTACAGTGCCATCGATATCGCCATCTCCTCCACCCAATATTCCTATAAATGTTCATGGAACATCTTAGATTACCCATACGATAGTGACCATTTCCCCATTTTTATAAACATAAACAACACTCCCAATACTCATAACCAAGATCAAGCAATCCCAAGACGGAATTACAACAATGCAAACTGGAACCTTTATAATAATTTGATAAAAATGTACCTACCTAAAGTTAACGACCTTCTAGAAACTGAAAATATCGATACTATTATCAATTCATTTAACGATGTCATAACTAAAGCTGCAAACGGATCAACTGAAACAATCAATTTAGCAAAGAAACCCAAACTAGTGCATTGGTGGAATGAGAAATGTAAATTGGCACTTAAAAATTCCAAACATGCCTTCAACAAATATAAAAAACATAATACAGAAGAAAATAAAATATAATACAAAAAGATGAGAGCTATTACAAGAAGAACCATAAAAGAAAGTAAAGCAAACACCTGGCGCAATTATGTCTCAAGTCTATCAATACACAATAATATAAATGAGTCATGGGCAAAAATAAAAGCTATCGAAGGAACAAAGAAAGGTAAACAAATACATTTTTTACTGTCAAATAACCAAATCATTACAGACCATAATGAAATAGCAAATTCAATTGCATGTAGCTTTGCCAAAAACTCTAGTTCAAAAAACTATACAGAAGCCTTCTTACAGCACAAAAAAGAGCAAGAGAACCTTACAGAACCTACAAATAATCAAGACTTGGCTACTTATTACCATATTAATGACCCTATTGGAATTCAAGAACTTAATTCTGCTATCAACAGGACTAGGAACTCCTCACCTGGACCAGACAATATTCCATATATTCTTTTAAAAAATCTACCCCTGGAAGGAAAAGAAATTCTACTAAGAATATATAACATAATATGGAATAAAAATGTATTTCCTGAATTATGGAGATCAGCTATTGTTATACCTGTACCAAAGCCTGGGAAAGACCCCACTAAAACGGAAAATTACAGACCCATTTCCTTAACATGCAATATGTGCAAAATCCTGGAAAAAATAATTAACAAAAGACTCAGATGGTTTCTAGACTTTAAAAACATCATATCCAACAATCAATTTGGTTTCAGAGCTGGACACTCAACTACCTCTCACCTAGTAAGTATTGATAATTACATCCAAGAAGCCCTTGCTAACAAACAACATGTTTTAGCAGTGAGTCTAGACATCGAAAAAGCTTATGACATGGTGTGGACCCATATAATCATGACAAAATTACAGGAATATGGACTTAAAGGCAACATATTTCAATTCATCAAGAATTTTACCAAAGAAAGAACCTTTAATGTGAGAGTTAATGGTAGCCTATCATCAGTACAACACTTGGAGAATGGACTACCGCAAGGTGCTGTACTTAGTGTTACTCTATTCCTGTTGGCCATCAATGATGCAGGCTCTGAAATCAATCATCCTGTAATCACAAGGAAATATGTTGATGACATTACCATTCTCTGCAGAGGATCTATTACAACCAGTCAAGAAATTATACAATCTGCCCTAAACAATCTACTTGAATGGTCTCTCAAATCAGGCTTTAAATTTTCAGCTTCCAAAACCCAATGTATAGTGTTCTCCAGACAAAATATGGAGAGTCAGCCTACATTAAAAATGGGCCTACATAACCTAAAATTTTATCAAAACATTAAAATATTAGGCATGCATTTTGACTCAAAAATGAACTGGAAAAGGCATATACAAATCTTATCTGAGGAATGTAAAAAAAGACTCAACATACTCAAGTGCATATCCCATAATAACTGGGGAGCAGATAGACATCTCCAGCTGATGACCTACAAAGCAATAATTCGATCCAAAATCGACTATGGATCCATATTATATGATTCAGCTAGCAAAAAAGACCTACAAAAACTTGATGTTATACACAACAAAGCTCTACGAATAAGCACTGGTTGCTTTCAAACCAGCCCCATTGGTAGCATCCTAATAGAAGCCAAAGAACCAACCCTAGCTCACCGTAGACAAATGCTAACTCTCAAATATGCCATCAAATCAGCAGAATCAAATAACCCTATAATCTACCACGATATATATCCAAAACTTCAAAATTACTACAAAGAACAAAAATGCTTTTCACCAGTATATACCAAAGTCAAAAACCTTCTGAGACAGTTAAACCTCCAGGAACATATACTAATGGAAAAAAGAAACAATAGTATACCACCGTGGACAATTCCTGAAATAGTAACAGATATAACACTAGACACTATTCAAATAAACAAAATGGCTAAAAACGATAGGAAAATTAAACTTAATGAAATAGAAAATAAATACCAAGACTCCTATAAAATCTATACTAAAGTTACCAATAAGAGAGATGGAAAATATGCAACTACAATTACCAAAGATGTTAAAATTATAAACAGACTGCATTCCTACTCTAGTACTACTACAGCTGAAATATGCTCTATAATGACAGCCTTCAAATTGTCACAGGAACTCAGAAATAACAAGTTTGTCATATTCTCTACTTCTCTTGAAGCAATAAACAACATTCTCAATAACTACCCTGGCCTACCAATGATAAACAATATTCATGAAATATATCATAACATTATACAATCTAAAAGAAGTCTCATAATTGCCTGGATACCAGATTACAAAACAACCCCTGAACATAATACAATGAGTCTTGAAGAAGAAAATGTAAGCCCTGAAACAGGAAGTATTTTAACAATATCACACACTTGCAAGGACTTATGGACCCACATCAAGAAAGCAATGGATGAAAAGTGGAGCAACCTCTGGAAAAACATGAAATCCAGCCCTCTACACAAACACGTTAACAATTTTTACTCCCTGAAAACCTCCAAAAAATTTTCAAGAAAAGATCAGGTGAAAATAACAAGAATAAGAACCGGTCATTGCAAGTTCAGTCATCAACACTTGTTAACTGGAAATCCCCCACCTACCTGCCAGCACTGTGATACCATTCTTAACTTTGAACACATTTTAACTCAATGTCCTATGTTTCAGTACAGCAGACACACGTACCTAGAAGATGAGCAAAACCCTGAACTGATGCTATCATCCATCGACTACCAAAATAAAATATTAAAATTCTGTAAAGACAGCAACATTCTTAAAGAAATCTAATTGTAATAAGTGTATTGGTATGGATACTAGAAACTAATTCTGTAACATCAAAATACCTGTAAAGTCTGTCTCTACATATTCATATATATTGTAATTTGTAAATTTTCATATCTATTGTAAAGTTGCCGTGTTAATATTGTAAAGTTGTACTTAAAGTAGTCGCTAATGACCTCAGTAGTCGATGCGACTTTAATAATAAATTTAACAAAAAAAAAACTCAAGTTAAACCATTCTGTAGCAAGCCCAAGTGATAAATGAAAATCATTTTAAATTTATATTTTCATTACAGTAGTACGGTTTAATTTAAAGTAATAGGGATATTATTGAAAAAGAATAACAATAGTTATCTCTAAGATTTTCAATTTAAAATTACACATTCGTTATCAACAAAATTCCCAAAACGTAACCGAATATGCTCACGATTTCTCAGAGACAAATTCATACCCCCATTTAATACAATGAATTCTCAATATCCGATAATATAAAATGTTAACTTCCAATTATTATTTTCAAAGACGAGTTGTAAGTCCAGATTTTAGAACAGTTGAACTGAATTTTAAAATTAGACCCTGAAAACAGTTTGTAACAATCAGGACAATTAGTGTGAAAATGAGTGACAATTATTAGTTTATGCAATGAGTTTATACTGTTAAGCTTTATTGCATGAGTGAGCCGTACATGTTTTGAAAACGAGTAACGTTAGGAGCGAGTTTTCAAATGTTTAAGATTGCAAAACAACATTATGAAGCAACATTATAAAAGAGTTGCATACGCTATTGTTTTTAATAAGAGAATTAAAATTTGTAAGAGAATCAAATTTAATTTTTCGAAACAACTTTTATGTGGCGTCTTGTGTATTTGACATCTGTGCAAAAAAAAAAAAAAAAAAAAAAAAACGGGGGTCGGCTCTTCCGTTTATCTTTACCTCCCCCCGATTCTCTCGTTGCGATTGGCTGAATGTGTGATGTAATTATTCGTGAAGTAAACTGCTAATACGCAATTATCTGTGCCGTAAAATGCCCAATTATGAACGATTTCTTGCAACAGAAAAGTTCGTTTATAATGCTGTAATACAAAAAACTATTAATATGTAATACGTTCACGCTCCTGAAAGACATTGATGCCAAACAGGAGGTCTCACCGCTCTACCTTCCTTCTGTGAGGTATAAAATGGATGACTCGTGTAACAGTAGCTGTCACACGACACGTGACGTGTTAGATCAGGGTCACGAGCCAGGTTGCAGTCCTAACTACGTTTACACCGCATAAAGGGTTGTGGGTAGGTTTTTGGAGTTGAATTCGAAGAAAAGCTGAGTACTATTTGACTAATAATAGAGATATTATATTCACCTTTTGAATTTTACAGTTTTTATGTATATTATATTCTGTGCTTAGATTGAATCGCACCAACGTTCAAAAACGTTAAAATGATCTAAAAAAAGTACACTGTTGTAATTACACACAGAGAAAAATACAAGCTGCAAAATATACACAAGAATATACTCTTTGCACACTTAAAATAACAATTAGCTTGATAAAATCATAAGAATTCAGTATGAAAGTCTTGAAAACCTAACATTCCGTTTAAACAAAATATAACAAAACTCTTTTAAACAAGTCAATTTCCTTGAATATTATCAATGTCAAGTTATTCGCTGGATTTTTAAATTTGACTGAATTAACTGATATTTTGGGAAAATAATAACACAATAATGCCACTCAAAAACTTAAATATTAGAACGTCACACTCTTTAATTTCTCATCAATCGATAATTTCCAAAATTCCTAAGTGATTTGCAAAGATTATACATTTATTTCTGTAGTCTGCATTCTGTCTTCAACTTTACGACAGTATATTTCAATGTAACACGGCCTCGTAATAGTGCCTTCAAAATAACATCAACTACTGTAATTTCAGAAAAATAGTAGTGTCACTTTCTGTAACCTCAATTTTATAAATGCAATGGGCTGTTTACTACTGAATTATTCCACTGATACACGTTGATTCACGTCTCCCATTCCCGATGACAGAGCTTGTCGCCCTGGCGTGGCTGCCTTCGAGGTCACGGCGCGGCGCGGAGATCGTGAGGTATGTTCGGTGCGCAGCGAGGGCTTACTGCGTTGAAACTGCTTCCAAATTCGATTTCCGTTTCAGTAGAATATGTATGTTCAAATCAGAAGTAACAATGAAAGGCTTTGATAAGATCTTCTGTTGGCGATTCAATTCAATCTCCATGCTGGACGGCACGCATTCGGATAACTTACTGTTCCAAATGACGCAGGCAAAAATGGTCGAAATTTTCTTTCTTCTCGCTAATTTCGTGCGATCTTCGGAGAAATTCCTCATTGGTTGGGCGCATAATTTCATGACTATTTTTTTATAGTGGCGCTTTTTAGTTTTCATTCGCAGTACTAGCTTATGTAGTCCTGACGGTGCTAAGTTCAAATTACTACGCAAACTTCGCGTTGTAAACGCGAGGTAGCGGTTACAGAAATAATAAATCGTTATCAGTATTTTGGAATCTTAAGAAATCATCTAACCAGGCTCCGGCAAAAATATGTAAGATGGAAGGCAGTAATTACGGAAATCTTTGAGGTTACCATCCTTTAACTAATCAAACATATCATTAAATAGTGGTAAAAAAGAATACCTTCTCCATTCTCTCGCATCACGTTTAAGTATTCTAAATCACTAAATAATTTGGAGATGCTCGATTGACTTTCCTCCCATACATATTAAACTGTGTTATTTGTCTTCTGTCAGTGTTGTGATATGTATTTTGTGTTCAACTAAAATCTGAAAGAGTGAACAACTGAGTGATGTCAAATCAATTTATTAATAAAGTTGTTTGTGTTGTAAAATAATAAAAGGAAGAGCGGAATTTTGGTGGTGGCATTTCTCCCTTTCTAATATCACGCATTCGCAGACCAAGACTTCTTCACTCTTCTGCGATCTGGAGATATGGATATTCAAACTTGGTGACGAAGGGCACATTTATCTAAATCTATTAACAATTTTCATAAGAGGCGGCTGGCCAACCCGCTTTCCGACGTGTGGACAATAAGTATGGGTACAAACACGTAGAACGCTGGGACGCCGACGCCGGCATCTGCTGCTGATAAGCAGCGCTGCTCGACCAGCAAGGGCGGACACATAAGACGCCGATTCGACAGTGTCGAGATCTAGCGGTTCATCCTAGTACTTCACTTCATTCATTTATCAAAATTATATCCAGTGACTGCCAAGAAGAAAATACACTGTTTTTGTGAATAACAGTAAATGGTGTATGGAATAATAGAATTATTGAACGCTGTTTTAGACAATTATATTCAAAATAGATATTAAGCTGATGCAGACTGATGTTAATTTACGAGAATTATGAGGTGCATGTGTGTTTTACAAAACGATATTATTGATAAATATGGATTAGATAACTTTCCCAATAACGCTATTCAATTGGATTCACGTAACGTTGCAAGACAGTCTACAGAACGATCGTCCAATTCATCAATTATGGGAGATACAGTTTTGAAATTCGTGTATAATCTAATTGTGTACACTCGCATAAACTGATAAATGCTTCTGAAATTGTCTTTTCATTTAGTTTCTGTTTATTTGATTAATGTTTCACTCAATGTAACTTTTAACATCACATAAACAAATATATTTGAGGTTATGTAGATGTTTACTTGTTCATATACGAAGAAATTTCTTTCCAGCACATTTCTTCGCGTGTCTTTTGCCCCTCTATTACACACAACGAGCCTCACAAACAACATCAAAACCAAAAAAGTTCTCAATCCCTTTTGAATCTTGTGATCAGACACTTCAAAGCCACGACTCGACTAAAAACCAGCGAGTGCAGCCAGCGCGCCGAAACTCCCAAGAGTTCCGGCTGCTGGCCGGCGCTGGCGGATGGAAGCCGATAGCGTTCGTTGTGTGCGCCTCCATTTGATAACATGGCGCAATCCAGCTGCCGAGTGACGTCATTCGGCGCCGGGCCCTCCCGCGCGAGAAACAAGCGTCTTACGTGTGTGTACCCTATAGCACAGAGAAGAAGATCGCATGCAGTAATTAGGTTTTTGTCATTTTCTTACTCTGAGATAGTGTATTTTTGCTCATTGGCATTATGACACTGAGTATTTTTCTCAAAGCCGTTTTCATCTCTCGCAAATTTGAAATTAAGTTGTTGAGCAAAGTAACAAGAAAAAGCCACCGAACCCGACCCTCACCACTTTAAACGATGCCACTTCTAAACCTCAATCTCTCTCCGCTTCGGTGCACCGTGCACCACATCAAACCCATCATCCCACGCCGCACTCTCTACACAGTTCGTCCGTTGGCCACCTCACTCACCTGGCTACATGAACAACTTCACAGTAGCCCTCGCTTTCATGTTCCGATCGAACTCCCCCAGAAACACCAAGGCTCAGGGAAAAGAGTCAGCGAACCTTGTCGTCTGGCGTCGGTCCGCTACCCCTTTCTGTACTTCCCCCGCCCACAACCTTCTGAATGCTCCTTTCAGCAGGAGCGGAATGTTGGAAAAGGTCGCGGGTCGGACCGACAGAGGGCCTTGCCCTGTCAACGGCAGCGTTTGAGACCTTAGCGACCCGAAATGATTGGCTGTCGGGCCTGTTCGAGCATATTTCGAAGATAGTTGAATGGTTAATTGCGTGTTTTATCAGCGAGGGAGCCGTTATTGCAAGTCCGAAAGGCCGAGACGCAAAACAGTTCACGTTGCGACAACGCGTGCCGGCCAGGGGGAGAGGACGGCCAGAAAACGTGACTACTTTTCGTCCAGTACGAACCCAGCTTTTACTCAGTAGACATACCTAGCATAAAGAGACCTTCCCTCAATTAGAATTTCATGAATGGGTTTTGTTAGGTCTTCGTCCAAGAGCTCGGCGTGAGAGACAGATATCCATTATTAGGTCATCGTTTAAAAACAGGTAATAGGATTCTAAAAATGAACCTGAAGCTAGTCAACATGTACAAAGGAAGGTAGATTTACAAGCAGCTTCAATTATGTTGAATCAAATTAGTTTTGCAATTCATAACTTTAAAGATAGTGAATTTAAACGGAGTAAACAATGATTTAATAAAGAAAATTATTATAAGGAATAATATTTTCTGTTTTAAATGCCATATTATGTGGTTATATCAATTATCCGTAAATGGTTAATGACTGAACCTTTTAACACAAAACAACACGTCATATCGTGCGGAAACATGAATATTGTCATTATTCATTGATGACATAAAAAATATACATATTTCATATGAACACGGAGGTGCTTATTGTAGAGTTGAAAACATTAAAATGTATTTCTCGTATTCATTGAATAGACACAAAATTTGAGTAGGAATGGGTGTTTATTTATCTTTGTATTCATATTTTAGCAAAACATGAGTCTGATGCCCCTACAACTTAGTAAGTTCGAAGAAATCTGTCTCATTTCGTACAAGCACGAAGATGCGGAACGGTTGCGAATTTTCAACACGGTAGATAGCTTCGTCAAACTCATCCGCTGCTAGTAGAGGAATTCTAGCGGCTCTGATTGCAAGTTTTCTCTAGTTTCTTCGATTAATTCAAGGACACAAAGCAGGACTTTATCAATCGACCCCAGATCGCGCAATTTTTACTTTTCCACGTTTGAAACTACCTCTTCTCTTACACACATTTACACTTACATGTATAATCATACGTTAAAAATTTGTCCCGGTGACCCAATGCCGCAGGCACATAAAGAAGGGAGATTCCGGCAAACCAGTTTGTAGGTCGGCGCTGGATCTCACGGTCTAGTGGGGGAACATCGCCCTTTCCAGGCAATAACATGCACTACACCTACGGAACTAATGACTTAAGCTAGTGTTGTCAAGGTCGATGCCACGAGCGGGAGTCCGTGACACGAGTGCCACGACGAAATCGCCTCTCCACGCAGTTCATCACCCCGCCACAAGAGACAACGCCATCACTATTGTGAAACGGCGGGGTTACTAATAGTTTCGTCTCCAGACGCTAGTGGCGCAGAGAAGCTCGTGGCATGGCACGGTGCCGCGAGACGTGCCACTGCCACCAGTAGGAGGCCTTGACATCACTGACATAAGCAGTTAATTCACCCGGAAATCCAAAATAATCAGCAATGAACGAAGATGCTGCACCCGGGGAAGCGAGGAACAGAATCGACTTGCCCTGCTAAGGTGGCAAAGGGAGTCTGTGATTTCTGTTGCGGGAAACTCTTTTTGCCACCGCGGCAATCGAAACTTGGGCCATGAAAAGGTCATAAAATAAATAAAGAGCACAGGAATATAAGTGACCTGGGGAGTGTATTTCGTATGAATGTGTTGTTCGATTGAATGACTGGGAGAGGCGGCTCATGGCATCAACTGATATCACCGCAATGCCTCTGACCGGGAGGTCCTACGTTCGAGTCCCCATCTGTCTTGTCTGGAGGAGAATTCTAGCAGCCGGCTGCTTTCATCGGAAGTTTCCTGATCAATACCAATTATTATTTTTATCATCTCACGCCAGACAGAGTCAATACCACTTTCGGAAGACGTGCGCTCCCCCTGCTGTACGTCTCATTGTTCAATGGGAGGTGTGCCATTTCACCGTTCAGCTCTCCTCTTACTTTCGCCCATTGAATTTCTTTTCTAAAATATCTGACTGAATGCCCAATTTCCCCGTACCCTGCAATTGTACTGCCTTCTTCAGTCCAATAGAATATTTATCAATACAAATTTAGATGAAGTTAAAATGAAATTAAAATTAAATAATTAATTAAATAAATAAAATTAAAAGAAGTTGAAACAGTAATCAAGATATTACCAACTAAAATGGCTCCCGGAAACGATATGATTTCATCAACAATCCTACGCCATCTAGCAAGAAAATTTATAGCCTTACTTACTTCTATCATCAATGCCATCCTAGCCAGCGAGATCACTTCCCCGGTCAATGGAAATCTGCTCAAATGATAGTCATCTCTAAACCCGGCAAACCAATGCGTGAAGTTGAATCATACAGGCCTATTAGACTTCTTCCAACATTATCCAAAGTTTTTGAAAAACTGCTCCAGTCACGTTTGAATCCACTTCTAAAAGAAAAGGAAATAATACCTTATCATCAGTTTGGGTTCAGACAATGACATTCCACTACCGAACAAATTCATGGAATAGTAAACAAAATTAGTGAATCGCAAGAAAATACAGAATATTGCTCTGCTCTATTTCTTTACGTAAGCTAGGCTTACGGTACAGTCTAGCACCGAAGCCTATTGTATAATTTTTAAGAAAAATCATCTGTATCCTTACTATCACTTATTAAAGTCGTACTTATCAGAGAGAGATTTTCCAACAAAATTTAATGTAGAAACTTCAAAACTTATCCCTGTAAATTCAGGGATGCCTCAAGGAAGTATTCTTGGACCTTTCCTTTACTCACTATATGTATTGCTGACATCCCAACGTCTATAAACCCATTGACAACAAACTACGTGGACGACACATCTTAGCTCGACACGAAGATTCAGGAAAAACATCGCGCCTCGTGGAAGAACATCTGCAATCCATCGAAAAAATGGCAGAATCGCTGGCGCCTCTGTCCAAATCACCTGTAGTCTGAGGCACGAAGCATGCCTACCTATAAAAATCGGATCTCAACCTATTCCCCAAAACGACTATGCAAAATATCTTTGACTTACTCTGGACAGCAGACTCGCGTAGAAAAAGCATATTAGGAATGAAAGAAAATAATTATACCTAAAACTTAAAAGGTTAAACTGGTTACTGGGAAGAAAATCATCTTAAAGCATCACAAAGTAATTGTTTGTAAAGTAATAAAGTAATATCAAAACCAGTCTATTAACCGACATACGGCATATAACTTTGGAAACAGCTGAAAATTCCAACATTCAAATATTACAACGCTTCCAGTCAATACCGTTAAGAAAATTTGTTAATGGCCCTCGGTATGTAACGAACGCAACAAAGCACAAACTTACAGATCCCAACAATAAAAGAAGAAATCAATAGTGACATTGCCAGATGCCTTCAACGACATCGTACCTTAGACCTTGCATATCAATTGTAATTTTTTCATTTCAGAAATGTTGTATTCCATGTATTTATTATTGTACGTTAATCAAATATGTTTAGTGCAGCTTCTTAACTACTAAAAATGTAGTTCAGTATGGTCAATGGACTATATTCCTCTCAAGAACTTGTGCAAACGCAATTTTGCCAAATGTTTGTTCGGAAACCAATTGCAAATAAAATATGAAAATTTAAAAAAAGGAAGATAATAACTACTGTAGAATACGTTTGGACATTTGATTCTCGCTTCATGATAAATTGAGTATTAATATCACCAAACGTGATACCGCAGATAGTACAGTAATGAAAGTAGGTTCCTGCTGCCCCAATGTAATAGAAATAAATCGGCCGTGGGAAGACAAATTTGAGGTACCTTTTCCGTTGTAAATATTGTTCCAATTGAAACTCCAAAGAACACGTAGTGGGGTTATAGACAGTTATTTTTTTATAATCAATTTGACGTTGCTTAATCTCACTGTTATTTCTTACGTATGAGTATACAGTTAGACAGTTTGAATATATTTACTTAATAATTATGTGTTAAATTCAATTCCCATAAAATTAATATTTTTCATAGAATATGACTGGAATGATTTCAAATAAATCGGGATATCTTTAAAACACTTTAAATATTTGTGATAAAATGTAATATTCGAAAATATCTGGTATTACTTCACATAGTTTTAAGACCCCTCCCATTTTTCACATGAAATTATTATTTTGAGATTAAATGTACTAGAATGAAATCAGCCTGCATAAATTTGAAACAAGAGAAAACGAATGAAAAGAGGGTATGTTCAGTAAAGTGAAATTGAGTTGACCTCATTTCCTCTGGGAAGCGAGCTGCAAGGCAAAGGATCGGTGCACACCAGAGCCCTTTGAGCTGGGATGCATGAGCATAAAATCTCTTGTTTCTAGGCAACAAAAGAAGTAAAGGTCAAAATAGGCAGGGAATGCCTTGCACCACATTTCGTTGGTAATACTTGCCTTAAGGAAGCTTAAAGTAATGGCATCAGTCCAAATTCCCGCGGAGAAGTTTCAATTTTGACAGTATTTTCGGCTAACCTTGACCAGCACTTTTGTCATCAAGACAGAAATCTTGTTTTTGGATGTTAGTTTAAAAGTAATGAATTGGCCAAAAATTTAATCTATGATTTGAGAGTTGGAGTGTGTATTTTTTATTATTTCAACATTATTAGAAATGAATTATATTAACATTTGCATACGTTCATAATTAGCCAATAATGATTGTACAATCTTGCAGTCGATTTATTTTTTAATTATGTTTCAAGTGTCTTCATTACAAATCTGGATAAAAATGTATTTTTCAGAAAAATACAAGAGCCTGAAGTTTTGTTATAGAGCCTTTAATTAGCCAAAAAGTATGAGCTACCTTTCCTTGCAATCTACTGTAATGTTTCGCTAGCTTTATGGACGTACGCCAGTCCAAAGAAAATGAATATTTTTTATTAAGAGAAATTTTGTAATTCTTGGTAGGACGTCGACGAGACCAAAAGAACAGAAAGATTTTAGATCTCCAAATTCAGTGTCGGGAGTAATCATTCGATACGTCACATCCGCCGGCTGGTTTCCGAACGAAACAAAGGCGGGTGCTGCGGAGGCAACCGGATATTTCGACGTAATAGGAAGCGGCGGGCTGTGCGCTGCAGGGCCAGATCGCTGTGGTCGCAGTCAATAAGCAGAGGCGGACGAGTGGGCGCAGCGAGGACGCTCTGTGAGTAGGTGGGCAGGAAGAGAGAAGGGGATGAGAGTAGTCATGGGCGTTGAGGCAGCAAGGTGAGCGAGTAGGTGGATGATGGGGGTGGCAGAGATCAACGAGAGCGGTTGTGTACGTAGGAGGGTGGGTGAAAGGTCAACCTCCAAACCGAGGGAGTAGGTGAGAGCTGGCGACTGGTCAGCAAGGCAGGGGCGGGGGTACGGGCGGAGACAAGGCCACAAGGTGAGGATGAGGGAAAGAAGGTGAGGATGAGAGCGGGCAAGAGGTCACGCACGAGGGCGGCAAGAGAGCGGGCGAGAGGGCAAGCGAGAGGGCGGGCGAGACGGCGGATGAGAAGGGAGAGAGGGCGAAAGAGCAAGCGATTGGAGCGAGCGTGTAGGCGGATGAGTGGGCGGGCGAGAGGGTGGATGAGAGGGAAAAGAGCGGGCGAAGGGCCAGGGGGCGGGTGAGAGGGCGGGCGAGAGGAAGGGTGAGTGGGTGTTCGAGGGGGAAGGAAAAAGGACGAACGAAAGGGCGAACGTGTCGGAAGGTAATTGGGCGAGCAAGAGCCTCATCGATCGCCCTCTCGCTCACCCTCTCCCCCACCTTTGCCCCCGTCTTACTCGCCTGCGGTTTCGCCTCCTCTCTCTCTCTCACTCCTCATCCACCTTCTCGCCCGCCCTCCTGCCCGCTCTCTTCCCCGCCCTCTCGCCCCCGCCCTCTCGCCCGCCCTCTCGCCCGCCCTCTCGCCTGCCTCACTCACCCCCTCGCTCCCCCTCTCGCTCACCCTCTCCCCCACCTTTGCCCCAGTCTTACTCGCCTGCTGTTTCGTCTCCTCTCTCACTCCTCATCCTCCTTCTCGCCCGCCCTCCCGTCCGCCCTCTACCCCGCCCTCTCGCCTGCCCTCTCGCCCGCCTCACTCGCCCGGCGCACGCGCCCTCTCTACTCGGCGGGCGAGAGGGCTTTCGCCTGAAACGCTGACGGGGCTACCAGCCAGACGACTGAGCAGAAGCGCTGTGCCGGCGGGCGGATGGAGGGTGCGAGAGGGCGGGGGGCGGGGGGATGGCGCAGATGGAGTTCGCGCGTGGGCGAAGGGGCTGCTGGCACGTGATCACTGCGCACGCGGCCGACGCGCACGTGAGGGCGTTCATAACACCCACGTCGAACCCAAGAGCCTGCCATTGAGAGGCTGCCGTCGCACCGAAGCGAGCAGGGGGCTGGTCATTGACGCCGTTCTCCGTTGATTTACTACAACGATTTTTGAGGCCTTGAGAGATGTCGGAATAATAAATAACAAAAAAATGAGATGAACATAATCGTATTTAATGATACAGTACGTATACCTATAGTGTTCTGTCTTTGAGTTAATTTTTGATAAAAAGGAAGAAATCTTCTGGTCGATCTGGCTCTACTTCGCCACAACCGAGTTCCAAGGGGAATAACACACCCCAATTCAGATGGATAAAGCTGTATTTTACTAACTTTTGTTTGTAATGTCAATATTATATTAACATGATAATGTGCGTCCATGAAAACATCATCGGTCACATGACTCGCTCGCAGAATGGAGCTGCAGTGTCGTGATTACTAGAGCTTTCATTTTATTTCTCCCTTCCCTTTCTTTCTCCTTTCTTTTCTTTTTCTTGCCTTGTTTTCTCTCCTCCCTCGCCTTCTTATCTCCACTCTCCCTCTTTGATATTCTCTCTCTTTCTCTCTCTCTCGGGTATGACGATTCTTGTGTCACATTAAATTACACCATACCACATACCTCTCATTGTGTAAATTACCATTGCACACCACACCACACTACTCAAACCACACTATACCATCCACCCCAGTACAAACCACTTCACACTACATCGTACACATCTATCACATCACACCACACCATACCACATTAAGTCCTACCTCTCCTCAATTGGTTTATTATACTCGTGGATATGCATGTACTTGTACAGAATTATGTTGCATACGCGTAAGAACATACTCACGGTGTATATGTTACGACTAATGTCCGAATCGTTAATGGGCACTTCATCCAATTATTGTCCCTAGTATACTTCGAAGATAAAACTACTTGGAACTTCATCCGCCCATTTTGAATCATGTAAACATTAATGATCACATGATCCAAAATGGATGTATAATGTGATAATGTGATGAGACGTTTTTCATTCAAGAGAAGAGCAAGACAAGTTCTCACGGTGTGTTCTGTCAGTCGCAAATTTCTATTTACACGA
The DNA here is from genome assembly GCA_031308135.1 of Acheta domesticus. Classification (NCBI taxonomy): domain Eukaryota; kingdom Metazoa; phylum Arthropoda; class Insecta; order Orthoptera; family Gryllidae; genus Acheta; species Acheta domesticus. The sequence continues at coordinate 89,770,114 of JAHLJT010000631.1, read as the reverse complement.
CACCATTGAACCTAACCTAACCTCGCCACACACTTAAGCTGACACTTTGGTACGCATTTCCGAGTTGAAGTGATAGGACTCCGGCCTTCGACATTCACTTGTTTTCATAAATAACGAGTTTAGGCAAGACACAATTTCCAAAGATTTTCTATAAAAAAAATACTTCTCCCAAGCATACAAGACAAGTCACACCGGGACAATAATATTACTTCAGCCAGCGCTCTGCTACTAATGCCGACATTATTCGGATGCCCGAAATAATTCGTTTACAGTTATTCAGACCACTTTATCGAAACCATCTGGGTATCGTGCAAATTAATCGGCTATTTCGCGAATGAGCCAGATTTCAGATTATCGCCGTAACATACACACTATCATACACGCAAACAACCTTACTGTATACTCATATTTGTAACCCCCCAGTTGTGTACTACACCTACCTCCCGACCTGCTAAGCTCCCACCTGCGGGGAGGTCTCCGGAGTCCGGGACAGGGAGCGTAGAGCTGAGTGATGACGCCACCACACGTTGCTGCGGGGGTGGCGATTAATGCAATGCTACCTCTAAACAGCGGCGCAAACCACAAGCGGTGGCTGGAGCTCCACGGATGCAATTACAGTGTGTAACTGCTTTGCGGACTCCTCCCTACTCCTCTGCAAACGCGATTTGCGCCGTCTAGTAATTTCGTTCCAGTACTTCAGTGGTAAGTAACGTATTGTCATCATGGCCGCCCTTGCTGCACGAGATTTAATTTGTTCCATGTGAAGTACAAGTTGCTGCAGAATATAAGCAATACACACACGTTGTTCAGTAGATATGACTATTATTTTCTTTGACTCTCTAGTATAGGTACTGTAATTGTTAAAAAAGTTGCAATTTGCTGCAAAATATGAACAATACACACACGTTGTTCAGTAGATATGACTATTATTTTCTTTGACTCTCTAGTACAGGTATTGCAATTATTAAACAGGTTGCTCCCACTTTTTATCTTACTCTCGCTCTTGTTATCTCTTTTTCTTTGTTTCTTTCTCTCTTCGTCCCTCACTCTTCATTATCTCTCATCTTCTCAGATTGTAATGGAAACATTTTTGTTGGATTCCCTTTTATTGTTTACGAAAATGATTAGTAGCACTTGTCTTTTTGTCTACGAGCAAATACTCAAAAGATTCAATCCTTTTTTTAATTTATTTTTCCTGAAATGCCGCTGAGGCCTTATGGAATATTTTTGGAGGACCTTACCTGAATCTCAATAAATGCGGCAATTTCAAAAAATCTAAAAAAATTCCACAAGCCATATTCCCATTTTATGGGGACGGATATGGAAACGTGAGCTGTGATGAGAGCGGAATCTCGAACGGAATCGGGCGCGGAGACAAAATAGGGAACGGGCGTGATCGGAGAGAGATCAGTAATGTAGTGACGACGGAGGAGGGGGACTTGAGCAGGGTCTGGAGCGGGAACCAGAACAGGGAGAAACCGGCTATGAACCGGAGTAATAGGGGTAGGGAGAAGGGAAGAGAGTGATGTATGGAGTGAAGTAGGGGGCAGGATAGGGAGCCGGGAGGGGATAGGGTAGGGAAAAGTTTAAGGAATGAGATAGGTAGCGGGATAACGAGTGGGTTTCGGAGTGAAGATAGGGAAAGGGATAGAGACCAGAGTAGTGTGTGGTGACGGGGCTGAGGGGAAAAGGGGGCGTGAGCAGGAGCGGAACGAGAATGGACGTGTTTTAAGCACAGTGGCGGAAGCAGGAGTGTGCTAAGTAGCGCGAGTGTGGGGCTGGCTTAGTCAGTATGAGGCGTAGTGGCGAGAGCGAGCAAGAGCAGAAAATGCTTCCAAAGCCGACACGAGAATAGAGGACGGAGCCACCTCCAACACGGTCGGAACTCGCTCCCGCCTCCGCTCCCTACCAGCGCTCTACGCTGGTCTCTACCCCGCCCCACTCCCCGCTCCCTTCACCTCTTTCTACCCCGCTCCCTTATCAGCTCTCTACCCCCGCTCCCTTCCCCCCTTCCTACTGCGCTCCCTTCCCTGCGCCACATCCCGCTTCACAACACGCTCCCCACCCAGCTCTCTACCCCGTTCCCTACCCCTGTCTCTACCCCGCTCCCTACTCTGTTCCCTACCCCGTTTCCTATCCCGCTCCCTACCCCGTTCTTTACCCCGTTCCCTAACCCGCTCCCTACCTCGCTCCTCCGCTCCCTACCCCGCTCCTTACTCCGTTCCCTATCCCGCTTCCTATCCCGCTTCCTATCCCGCTCCCTATCCCGCTTCCTATCCCGCTCCCTATCCCGCTTGCCTATCCCGCTCCCTATCCTGCTTCCTTCCCCGCTTCCTTACTCACTTCCGTACCCTCTTTCTATCCCGCTCCATATCGTGCTCCCTACCCAACTCCCTATCCAACTCCCTACCCCGATCCCTACCCCGATCCCTATCCCTCTTCTTATCCTGATCCCTATACCCTCCCCATCCTACTCCCTTCCCCCGCCCCCTTTTCCGTTTTCTATCCCGCTCCATATCGTGCTCCCTACCCCACTCCCTACCCCGCTCCCTTCCCCGCTCCATGAGTCATTTCCCACCTCACTCCCGACACCACTTCTTAAACCAGCCTCTACCCACTCCCTACCGCAACCTACCCGCCATCCTACCTCTGTCGCGTGGCACGAGGAGGGAGAAGCAGCGCGGCGGACGTCCACAGAGAGACAGGCAGGCAATCGCCTGCGCCGCACCGCTTCGCGCGAGGCAACGCGGCGTGAAATTCCACGCGACTCGCCCGCCGCGCCCACGATCCTCTCCGCCCCAGCTGCAGCGCCACGGCGAACAGCGGCGCTTCCGGGAAGCCTCTTCGGTGGGACTGCGACCCGCTCCCCCGCCTTCCGATGCAGCGGCCCAAGACGCGTTGCGTCACAGGCAGTGTTGGAGTACGGTGGAAAGGGGAGGGTCGAGTTCAATGCAAACAAAGTAAAACAAGCAAGTAAAACAAAGCGACTAGTTAGGCTAAAATATAGTATTAATGCATTTCTGTATATACGTGTAGTATAGGTGTTTGAAATAAATAAAATTATATCGGCAGATTTTTAATTATAAATTAGTTTTTTTTCTCCTAAAAACTGTGATTGCTGAATTGAAAAAAATAATTTATGGGAAAAACTTCAAACACAATTAATACATAAAATAATTTTAAAAATGTAGTGTGAAATAAGTCAATTAAGTATGTATGTAGTATGACTTCTTTGGATTTCTAAACTCTTTAGAATCCCTTTCATGCCGAACTATCATTCATTCATTTCGGACACTAACGTACGGCCTCGAAAACCACCTTCTCCTATCCTGTAGCCACTTCCCGTGAATTTCTCCGTCTTGCCACAACGTTACTTCTCACCACCGCCACATAGCGTTCCGTGTGGTTCTATAGCAATACTTTCGCACCTGATACAGTTTCTAACGTCGTCGTTCCTATTGCAGCTTATACAGCACAACGCTCCTGGGTACATTCCATCCTTGTAAATCCTAGGACCATTGTGCTTTCTATAAGGTGCAGGTAATTCGTGCATCCCTGTCACCCTGTTTGCAACTTGCTGTACTGCAGCTACTCACATCCGATCTTTTCCCGTTCCTACTCTTACACAAATAGCAACAGTTCTGGAGCTACTCACTTGCTTGTCTTCAGACACCTACAGTTTCCATCTCTCATCCAGACCTTCCTTCTCGCGGCTTCTTCACTTTCATCTCTTCTCCCATTACTTTATTCCCGTCATCAGTCTCCCACCTTCATTCTCCCACCAATTTTCTTGCACTTATCTCTCCCTTCTTGCTCATTCTCTCGCAGTTAGTGCCATTTCCTGCTTTCTCTTTCCACTTGTGGCTGGCATAAAGACACTTCTGTTGTTTCCATTGGATCTCCTGAAAGTGATTACTTGTTTCTACGGCCTCTTGCACCTAATCCAATTTTCTGCTCAAGATTTTCTTCAGACGCTTCACTACCCTCCATAGAAAATTTCTTGTAGCTACTTTATTATTCGTCTACTCTCCTGCCTTACCTGCTCACCGCCGCAGGATCTACTATCTCTCTCTTAATAAATTCTTTATCATCATCTCTTCATTCCTTTGAGTCGCCTGCGAAACATTTATTACATATACCATTTCCTTTAATCACGACCTCTTTAAACGTCTTCAGTCGCTCATTTCTTATCCTCACGTTCTTCGCTTCCTCCAACACTCATCGTCATCCTTTGTGTTTATCCCTTCGAAATGTCTGGTCATCTACGTCGGTTGCATTGGGCTGTTCGTCTCGCAGCACAATCCGTATTGTGGCTTCCCTGAATCGTTTTGGACTGTCGGTTTATTTGTCTGCCTACAAATGTTTCGCCGTTTATCGCTTCTGGCAGATACATTCTCCCGCCTCTTCCTCGTTACTATGTACTATAGATGTACCTGTATTATGATGTAATTCATTGGTAAGCAAATATGCATTTCCGCTGAATTTGTAGACTCAAAAATGTTTTTACGGAGTTTCTCGAAATGTCAACAGTTTTCAAGGGCAAATACTTCTATTGAACGTCATTCGGCTGCGTCTAGGGATGATACGATCCCGTCTCACAAATCCAGACTTCTCCATGAATTTTGTCAGTACGAATGCGTATTACTATTATCAACACACACAACTCTACTAATATCACTTGTAACTCATTAATGTGTTTGTATACTGATTTAAACATATAAATATGTAGAACAAATACATTCTTGTTCAAAATTCGTGACAAAACAGTGGCGTTTAGACCATTTGTTTCCAACGAACGTTTTTTTAAAAAGAGTGATTGGTTTATTTGTATTTCGATATCGCAAGGTAGTTTTGACATGTTACCGCTCCAGAACTCTGTCACAGAGATTAGTACAGTAGTTTGACACTCGAACTTCCGCTAGACCTGATGACAGCTGCGCTTAATTTTGGTTGATAACTTCTGTTGTATGCATTTTGTCTTATCCAGGAGAAATAATAATTAAAAAGTCCAGTGTTTTACTACAAAAGACTAGAATATTGAGAGGTTGTATAACATCTTCTAAGCATTTTCAGGCAATTTGAAAGGAAGTTTGGCAAGATGTGACTAAAATAAAGTTTTTAAACACTGCCAATGCAGTTTTTGTTTTACTCAAGCATTACAAATAATAAGGTAAAGAATGAACTGTAGTAGCACCACTTTTTATATTGACTTAATTTTTGTGTTTTTTTTAAAGAACATGGGATAACTAACATACATATGGTCAGTAGATATTCATATTTTTATATTAATCCTGTTTGGTAACATTTCAGGAAAATGAGATATTTTACTGCTGTAATACCCACGTACCACCACTATTTAGCAGACTTTTCTCTCCCTTCCGTCACGAGCACAATCATCAAAGCGCCCCCAGTATCTATACGAGTTCAACTCAAATACTCCCAAATTGTCTCAAACTTAGTTGTTTCAATCCCATACCCAGAGAATTTAACGTGCATTGCCAGTAGCAGTTATCACAAACCATAGATATCCACCCCACTAATCTCCAACATAGATCGCACTGAGTAGGCCAGCGGGGTCCCTCCTTCCCGGTTGTAGCGGAAGCGTGCATGGGGTGAATGACCGGGAATAGTGCGGTTCACACAGTCGGGCGATGTGACACACGGAGAGGCTCCACGGATCCAACACGGCCACGAGGTATCATGTTACCTCGTGGTCCGCGGCTTCCGCGCGAGGGAAATTTCCAAAACCGCGGTCGCGACACGACTACCGCATCGTTTCTATGCTAACCAAACGGCGGGGTTGTGTTCGGGCGTTACCTGTGCAATAGGGAAATGAAAACCATAAAGTGGCCGCTGAATACGATACTGTTCACCGGCTTGGCCTACATGAGATGTCACCCTGTTTCGCTTTCAAAGGCGCCGTGTGGAGCCGCGTTTTCGCGCGGACGACTACGGAAGTGATCGCAGAAAGGTGTGTTTGTGCTAGTGGATTCTGTGTTGGTGTTTGCCTTGGGGAGAATCCCTGGCTCATTGGCCTATTGAAACACTGGCACAGAGAGAAATCTGCATGTATTCTTTCATCACTTTCCGGAAATGTCGTAGGTCTAGCGAGCGACCTGTCGGCCATGTGTATAGCACAGTTCATTTAAATGATTCATGTACGGATTCTGTTTAAGGAACACTTCTAATTAATAATAATAAAGATGTATAAATTTGTTATAACATTTCAGATGATATGAAGGGGTTCAGCTCCAGAATTTCATTTTATTGTTACTTCGTATAGATGCGCATGCTTTTATCTTTCTAAGCACAATTTAGTTGTCCCCTGCCTATTTTAAATTCCTGTTTTTTAATCGGAATTAACCGCCACACTGAAAAGGCTTGTCATCAGAGGGTGTCGGAATAAATTTTACGGAAATGTGTCTCGCAGATTCGAAAGTGCGGTTGTGTTTTTTTTCATTAAACCGTTATGTACCCGTTTATCTTTTTTTTCCAAACAAGCCTTGCGCAAGTACATAAACACAATGCGTACTTTACGCTGGAAGGAACTTTCATTTCTAATTCAAGCTAGAGATTATTAGGAATTTTTCGTCTGTTTGATTTCATGGTTTCTTTGAGAGCGGATTTTTCTGCAATAACTTCCTATCTATTCTACCTTATTACTATTTACTATCATAATTATAATCTCGCCTGACTCCTATTTGCAAGTCGTTCGATTTAAATGAGATTAACAGTATGTTTCTAAAATATGTAAGAGATAACAATACACTTTTCATGACAACGTAGTTCTCTGAGGCCCACTTGCCCAGTAGGAAATTATTGAGAGAACATTTCCGGATTCAACCACAGTTTAATTTCACGTGGAAATTATAATACGTTCAGTCCAACTATCTGTTCTAGAGTGAACAAACCCGGCAAACTAGCGATTTCTCTCCTCTTTACATTACGTCGACGTGACTGAACGCAATGAGAGCAAATTTTGAAATGTTTCCCCCTCGTGTCCATGAAAAGCAAAATGGCCATTCATTGGAAATTCTAATTTTAGCATCCTCTTCTATGTACTCTGAGTTGCTTAGAACTATTTGAATTAAATTGGATATTGACGCTGCCGATATGATGAAAACAACAATTGAAATATACATTGATTGTGTTTCGTCAATACGACAGACTGCCCATTTAGTGCTCATTTTAAAGGAACGTTTGTGGTGTAACTTCATTAAGTATATATAAATGATTTCAACCAATTCGTCAACTTCAATAAAATTGAATTTTTTGTTTAAGATAAGCAGAAGTTCTTCGAGACATATCGAAAGTAAACACAATCTCAACCGGGTACTCACATCCGGTTCCATGGACAGTTACAATTTGGGTGATAATTTGAAGGATTCGTGGTGTAAATATTTTAGATTTACAAAGGCATCCTAAAAGTTAGAACTAGATCTGAAAAACTGACCCAAAATTGTTAAATTAATATCACTTTTTTCATATTACAGTTTTTACAAAACAAATAATTTGAATGAAAGTACTTTTATGATTGCTAAATTTCGAATGGAAGAGACGACACTTGCTAAGATTTTCTAATCGTGGAGATTATCGAGTTGTTGGGGTTTTAGAAGTGTCGGTATTCGAGATCTTTTCGAATACTTTTAATATTTTTGAATCATTAAGATTTTTGAATAGTTAAGGTTTTAGAACTGTTGAGGTTTTTAAATTGTAGAGGTTTTCAATTTGTTGAGGCTTTAGAATTGTTGGTGCTTTCGAATAATCTAGGCTTTCGAAGAGTTGAGGCTTTTGAATAGTTGATGCTTTTGAATGGTTGATGCTTTTAAATGGTTGAGGCTTTTGATCAGGCGAGACTTTCGAATGATTGAGGCTTTTGAATCGTTGAAGATTTCGAATGATGGAGGCTTTAGAATTGTTGACGATATTGGAGAATTGTTGGAATTTTTGAATTCCAACAATTAATAAAAATTAACAATTAATAAAATCGTTGAAGTATTGAATACAATTCAGTTGTATCAATACTGTTTGAGGTATTTTAATAGAAGTTGGTACTTTTCCGTAAGTATTGCCGACATTCGATTTCTTTAAATTTTTTTTCCAGTCTCTCGTTCCGCACCTCCTTCGGCGACGCGCACATCCTCTCCGGCGCGCCCTCGCTCCCCTCGCGGCCTGCGCGGCTGGCGGGCGCCGCGCCGCCAAGGATTTACGCGCGGCGTGTTTGTTGGCGCACGCGTCTCGCCACTCGTAAATAAGCCTCGTACGCGTTTCCAGGTTAAGCACCGCCAGTCCGCGCCGCCTGCCGGAGCGCCACCGCGCCACACGACGCGTCCGTCCGTCCGCCCGTCCGCCCGCCCGCCGACTACCCCGCCCGCCCGCCGACTACCCCGCCCGCCCGCCGACTACCCCGCCCGCCCGCCGACTACTCCGCCCGCCCGCCGACTACCCCGCCCGCCCGCCGACTACTCCGCCCGCCCGCACGCCGACTACCCCGCCCGTCCGCCCGCACGCCGACTACCCCGCCCGTCCGCCCGCACGCCGACTACCCCGCCCGTCCGCCCGCACGCCGACTACCCCGCCCGCCCGCCCGCCAGCTCCCACCCGCCCGCCTGCTCGTCCGCCCACCCATCCACCCACCCACCCGCCCCGCTCGCTCACCCGCTCGCTCACTCGCTCGTCCGCTCGCTCGCCCGTCCACTCGCTCGCCCGTCCACTCGCTCGCCCGTCCGCCCGCCCGCTCTTTCACTTTCTCGTTCTCTCGCTCTCTCTTGCTCGCTCTCTCGCACGCGCGCTCGACCGCCTCAACGTGACGTACACTCGTTCCGCCCGGCCCCCGCCCCGTCTCGCTCCACCTCTCCGCTACCTGCCCGTTTCCCCATTGTCCGGCACCGCCTCTCCCAGGGCCGATTCGCCCCCACGCGCCTTCCCCCACCCCTCACCGTCCTTTCTCGCCCACCCTTTCTCCCCACACCACCCTGACAAGCCCCGCCCTGCCCTATCCCGCTCTATCCCGTCTCACCCTGCTTTCCCTTACCCCGCTCTCTCCTGCTCTGGCCCGCCCCGTGCCGCCCCGTCTCGACTTGCTCTATTCTGTCCTTCACCACCCTTCCCTGCCAAGTGCCGCGATGCCTTGCCCCCAGCCCCACCCGCCTGCCTCGCCCAGCGACACCCCTCCAATCCCCTCCTCCTCCTCCCGTCATAACGTCGCACCTTCCCTCACCCCTCTCCGTTTTTTCCCGCCTCACCCCTCGCCTCCTCTCCACACTCCCTGACCTGCATGACCTTCCCTGCCCCGCCGTCTCCTGCTCAGGCCCGCCGCTCTACTCTGCCCCGCAACATCGTTCTCTGCCATGTTCCGCGATGCCCTGCCCCACTCCCAGTCCCGTCCCGCAATGGCTCTCCAATCCTCGCCCTCTACGCCTTTTGCCAGCACTTTCCGTCCTTTCCCGCTCCACCCGGTCTTCGCTTCCGCCTTCCGCTTCCCTCCTCTCCGTTCCTTCAACTGTGCCCCGTGCCCCGTTACCTCGCTCTGCCCGTCCTCTCCCGCCCTACCTCGCCTCGCCCTCCTCAGTCGCTCTCCTCAGTCGCCCTTTCCTCCCTCCGCCCTCCAGTCCATAAGCCAGCTGATCACGACGTCCGCTGCGGTACGTCGTTGTGAGAATGTGGAGCGACCAAGAGACCATCCGGATGAGAACGCTACATACAGTAGAACGTCAATTAACCACACTATTGGATTCCAATCCTTATGAGGGCAGTAACCTATTACGGATAATCGAATACATTACTGAATGAGAATTATAGTGTGAGTTCTAGTTTTAATAGTATGTCTCATGACCACCTGGCGAATGCAGAAACAGAACCTTATAATGCGAACCACGAACTATTCTTCTACTTCCTTACATTATTCTCTCCTTTTATACACACACACACACACACGCATACACACACATGCAATACACTATCACAGATATCGGGAGGCCAGTCGTAAGCTTAAATACTTTCCCATTGACGGCGGTGCCCCGCGAGGAGAGATATCTGGAGGGGATATGTAAGTCGCCTTCGAATCTCACTCATATTTTAGCAGGGAAGGAACACCACACCCTCCCGACTAACATAGTCGCAACATCCAGAGGCTAATGACCAAAGTAGTTGATGAGCTCGAAAATAAGAAGTACCTACTCACTCCCATAAAATAATGCAAGGTCATCATTAGGAGTCAGATTTTAATGAAATGTCATTTTTTCTCTTCACTTTAGAAAAATTCCTTTTAGTATACATTAATTTTATGTTATGACAAACGGAAATTACCTATTTTTGCTGTTTTCGTCGATTTCTACTAATAATTCATTTTTACCTTTTTCATAATTTTGAAAGTAGTTTTTTCCTTATTTCATCATTTTAATATAATTTAATTTTAATATAATGATACTTTCTTCATATAATATTTCCGAAATGCAACACATTCTTCAAAGAATTGCTGAGTACCCTATTCGATTACTTTGCTTATAAATTGAAATGTCAACCGTTGCATATAATCTAAGGTTCCTGTAACGCCTTTCAGCGTCATTGCCAGTTCAGCCGATTTCACGATAACTAAAAACAGAAATCCTGGTAAATAACAATCTAAACTAAAATATTTCAAGGTGATAATAATTCACTTGAACGAAAGGAAGACGCCTCGATTACATCAGAAAATATCCAACAGCTTAAGTTGTTCATCTGAACTGCTTTTGATTAAATTTTTACACCATTTTTCTTTCCTTTTAGGACACTTAAGGAACATTTTATTAATACATTTTGGCGATGTTTTAGGCCATCAAAACCCGCTCCCAGGCATCATCGATCGCAGGTCCAACAGATTCTGCAATCTTCCACATTGCAATCTTCACAGCCTTCGCTGTTTCTAGTATCACAGGTTGTGCGAGCCCTTTCTCTCTTCTTCAACTAGCTGGTTGGTGTTCACACATTTGTTCGAATTTATTGCTCTCCCATTCAACTAACTCAGACATACTTTAATAAATGTAAGTGTTCAATATGATAAAGAAGAAAATCTGTTTTCACAGTTCTTTCTTCTGTCATTGTCGTGTGATTGAACAGGAATTGGCGGCACTCTTCCAGAAATTCATTGCCACAGCTGACGCAGATTACCATATTACTCAATGGCCATAGAGTAAAATTGTAATAAATAAAATTGTAAATAAAATTGTAATAAATAAAATTGTAATAATAATTCGAATTTACATTATTATAAAATGTGTCTTGAAAACATGTTTTGAAGAAAAAGAATTTTACTGAAAATAAATATTTTTTATTATCTTTAATTTGTTTATTTGCTTTTGCAGATCGAATTCTCTATACCTTAATGTAAAAAATTCCTGAACAGAAGTTAGCAATAGTCTTTTCAAATTATTACATCATATATTGAATCTCACTTTTTATATGTTATACATACATGTTATTTCAGTAGCCAAATCAATAAAATATATTTTAAAATTCAAAGATCTATTTTTTCTTCTTTTGATTACAAAATATATAAATTTATGAAAGAGAAAATAAAATACGGTGTATAGTAAATGGTGAATGAGAAAATAAAATACGAAGTGCCATTTAGTTAAGAACCAAAATATAATAACTTAAACTGCTGGTAAAGTTCAATTTACTCTAGCATAAAATACGTATTTAAAATAAGCTTCGCGCTTATTAAGGAGTGATAATAGATTTTGAAAGGTTGAAAGCGGTATTAAAGTTTGTTTCATTATAGAATATTTTTTAAGAACTTTAGTGTTGAGATACACATTTAACGTTTCTTGACGAAATAAATTATACATGAGATGAAATAATGCCACATTTAAAAGACTGTTAATAAATAATCATTTTCAGAACAAATTTGAATCTCCATGAAACCTATTGACCTTCACGCGACTTGACATGTTTGATTTAATGGAAGGTCGTTTGGGGGCTTCGCAACTCATACTTGAGAATTCGTATTACTCTGTGTTCATTATTTCCAATTACGATGCTTCCTTTATTGAAGAACATGATGTTCTTTCATTTTATCTTTAACTATTTGGACAAGAAGATTGTACGCGGGTGTAATTACCTCTTTATACAGTACTTAGATTAACTGACGGCAATTATGAAAGTTCACTGTCAAGTTTCTCCTTGAAAAGACCCACTTCGTCGTGTAATACTTCTCTGTACAGCGGGTTGCCTACGAAGATTTCCATTAGGCGCATCACACTATAAACGGGCGTATGGCAAACTAATTTTGATCGTGAATAATTTTAATAGTAAGTAAACAACCAAGTGAATAATAAGATTTTAGAACTATTCCTGAAATTGTTTTCTTATTGGTCCAGAATTTCGTTGTTTCCTCTACATTTTTCTGCAGAATGCTTTAAAAAAACGTGAGATTGAAAATGAACACTAAGAATAATTTTCTTGCAGTTCAAAATAGTGAAGGCCTAAATGAGGAGCCATATTTACATTACTCAGAAGATTACTTCCTCATATCTCGTCAGTTTGCCCGACTGCTCTGAAATGGAGAAAAATAGAACCATGCGTGATTTCAGGCCATGCATAACGCAGGGAAACACATGACGAGATCGTTGGCTTCCGCAGCTGGAGTGAGTGACTGCTAGGCTGTCCGGGAAACGTCGTATGTACAGGTATCAACGTTTCGGCCGCCATTCTGCGACCTTGCTCAGAACGAAATGCATTGAGATCACATTGAGATGATTTTGAATTTCTGAATTAACTAGAAAAAACTTCAATATAAACTTAACTTATTTATAAATTAAGAGAATGTTGACCCAAACGAGGCACGTGCGGAAGGTGCTCCACATTCTCGTGCGACATGGATGCAAAGGACTTTGACTTTTGCCTAATAACATTTCGCGGGCCAAATTAAAGGGTCTCGAGGACCGCCCGGTTGCACAAACCTGATTTAAAGATAAAATAACTGCAATATCTATTTCAAAAACTTCTACCTGCAAAAATATATAGCAATAAAATTTTTACTGGGTAAAATATTCACCAGCGAAAATGAAAATGCAAGCATATGGGAGATATCTATTGCATCAAAAAGGATCAAAAATATTATGAGGTCCCTATTAAGCCATTTTAGCAGAACACTCGAAATTCAGAAAGCTAGTTAAAAATATTAGGTTAATTTAAAAAAAATTGGTAAGAAACAAAAATTAAATACATAATAAATCTTCTTACGTGTTTCAGAGGTATAAAATACCTCCTATATTTTCAGTGTGGTGACAATGAAGAAGTTGCAAAAGGTTTTGATTCACATTCATTTTTTGTTGTAAATTTTCTTCATTCGATGATTTGATCAATTCGATGATAGAAATAGTGTCTGAACATTTTTAAGAAGACAATATTTTCATATATATTGTAACAAAAAACCCCTCTCACTGCTACTGATATCGATCACGCCCACGAAATGGGCGCCAATGCAACGAAAAACCCCCCTTTCCTATTTACTAAAACGCCCTACGAACTGGGCACTAATGTAATGAAAATCTCCCCTCTCAACTCCTATTATTGATCACGAAAAACTTCCTTGCTGATCACCTGTAATATCTACAATGCACACCACTGTGCCCCCCCTTTACTACCCGGAGTTTTCCTGTTTACATAAATTTATCAGGGCGGGCCGTGATTTGTTCTCTACAGAACACAAGCGCCAATGCAGGGACCAGGATCAGCTAGCTATGTGATAAAAACACCGATTACGTAACATCAAAACGAGAACTCAAAATCTCGTTTGTTTATTTTCTTTTTAACCAACAGAAACATTAATACCCTCATAAAAGAATCAATACCACACAACATCAACAAAACACGATGTCATAAAAATCACAAAAATCAATAAACATATTATACCCAAACGTTATTACGAAATAATGAGCTCAGTACTGTGGCCACACCCATTACATTGCAATCCCCCCAAAATGTTTGCAGTTTTGGCTTTGCAAATCATTTATTCTTCCCAAGAGCAAAGAAATCAAAGTCATTGACTTCACTGGAGTGTTGCAAAACAAAAAAATATTCCACTTCCCTTTCGTTGTTAACGTAGCAGCGACCGGGTCCACACACAGGATCTCACGCCGTCATGCGTAAGAACTCTGCTCCACTGCTGCCTGCTAGCGCCGAATTACCAGTGCCCCCCAAATTGGCACTGACCACGGCGACGATATGCAAAGACGCGCTCGAGTCTGCTGCACCTCGGCACACCTCGTTCGGCGACACCCGCTTCGATTTTTCAATGGTCGAAGTAACACCGGTTCCAAACATTAGTAGAAAAACTTTCAAAATTCACAAAACTCAAAATTATGATCGCGCGTGGCATAGCTTTAAATATTACTACTAAAATAGTTCACATCACACGGCATACGGTTCCGCCACCTTGCGAATACAAGTCCGAAGGAGCAACACCTTCTCGAAATGTTATAAGTTCGCGTGTTAAAATACTATCACGAGTGACGCGGAGTATAACTCGCCACTAAGTTATTCACTCCTCTCACAGTTTATAATAGTTCACTAGTACGAGTCCAGAAGAGAACACTTCATCAAAAAATTACAAATCCAAATTTTAAAATTATTCTTGCAATAAGCGACGCGGATTCTGCCTCTCGCTACCAAGCTATTCACCCGTCTGACCTCCATTGTTGTCCTAAAGCATTTATGGTTTTTTCCGAACAAAACAATAGCGCCTCTACTGTCTTCTGCTTTATAACTTATAAAATAGTTTATTATTAATTTCTAACACTTCCTGGATTGTCTTATTATATTGTAAAATTCCCAATTAAAATTTCGTATCCATTCCACTTCTTACACATCACTTTTCTCCCTTCATTTTGTTAAAAGAATGCTTTTTCGTGCGTCTCATGCCTACAAACATCGCTCGTTTATTTCTGAATTAACTAATGTAACATAATGTTTATCTATTAATGTTCGGCGTCCTAAAATTGTGTCACCACATTTATAATTTGGCCCGTATTCCACGGAATACTTTGGTATATGCCAAATCTCGGTAGACACACTAGTTTTCGTTTAATTTATTAATATATCCAAACTTTTCTGAAGGGACGTCACGACCATTGTTGTTTTTGTTCTTTAACATGTTAAAATCAATATCGGAATCACAAAACTCGCGATATTATGCGTTTCTGTGACCCGATTTAGCTGAAACAAACTTTATTCTGTTCCTTATAATTTTGCGCGTTGACTAGTAACACGCAACCATTAATTCACCACGGCGTTCACATGCTCGCCTGAAAACATATTAAAAGTCAATATCGTGATCACAAAACTCGCGATATTAGGCGTTTTCTGTGATCCGATTTAGTTGAAACAAACTTTATTATGTTCCTTATAATTTCGCGCGTTGATTGGTAACGCGCAACTATTAATTCCCCACAGCGTTCACATGTTCGTCCGAAATACTCGTTTTCTCTTAGATCACCTTCACTTGTTTTTTCTATATTCCGCTCTGGAAGTTTCTACATAAAGTTCTATACCCGGTTCATAAACCAATGGTCACTTCATGTTATTTACCTATTTCATTTGTAATAGATGGCTAAACTATTACAATATACACATTTTATTCTGCATTATTCTACATTATTCTGCAAGTCTGTATATCTGTATTAAACATTCACAACTATATAGACATGCACGACGGATAGACATACAGATACCTTTCTTGGCATGTTCAAATTTTCAACATCAAGGCCATTTATTTCAAAAAGATTGAAAATCCATAAAAAACGTTGAATTTTTGCAGCATTTCTCAATTAGAAAAAGCTTTTTTTACAGGAATAATTTGTGTTTTCGAAAAACTTATTTGAAGTCGTTTCAAGCTTTTTAACTCACAAATACAATAGTGTTTACAAACTGTAAGGAACGTACATATTAACGGTGTGAGAGAGCTTTCAAAAAAATTACATTTGTGTAATTTTTGGAAAAACACCTCACAATGAACTTTACGTCATATTAAAGAGTGCAATTTGCACTATCCTTGGGAAAATTTTGAAGAAAAATTTTAGGACTATTTATGAGAAAATGGATTTGAGCGTTTCTTAAAATGCGGAATTTTGACCTAGATTTTATAGAAAACGGTTCAGTTTCCGAGAAAGTTTAGTTGCTATTATTTGAAGCACATAACGTATAAATACAATAATGTAAACAAATTGCCGCTAATGTAAATATGAACGGCGTGAGAGAGAAGTCAAAAAAATACATTTTGTAATTTGTGAAAAAACAAAAGTATAGAGCAACATGACTTTTGTGTAATCTCATGGTGTACATTTAGTATTATCCGTATCAAAAGTTTAAATAAAACATTTGGAGCCGTTTGTGAAAAAAATTTGTTTTTGTATCTTTTTTTAAAATTGCACATATTGCATGTAATATTCGGCAAAAACTACAAAAATTTGTAGAAATGAATGCAAAACCTTAATGATAGAACTCACTATGGATAGCAAATTTTATTTGAAGGAAACATTTCTATCTTCAATCTTGTAGTTGTAGGAAGATGCCGAGAAAAATTCAAATTTTTGCAATTTCAAAACTTCAGAGTTAACCATGAAAATCGGACCTAAGAAACATGTATAAGTGTATTTACATTATTTTTAAACGAAATTTAAAGAAAAAATTTGAAGTCGTTTTTGAAAAAAGTTCAAAATGCCCGAAGGGCGTCATGTAAAGTACCTCCATATTTTGAAGAAAGTTTTTCAAAATCTCAAAGCTAAGACTAGAGCTAGATGTTTAGCGGTTTCTTCAATTTAGAAAAAAATCCTACGAGTGGTTTAGGCACTAGTGGTGTTCACAGAGGGACGGAGGGACAGGCCGACAGACAGACGGATGTTTTGCTTTCAATTGTTTTTTCGGTATCAAGGACCCACAAAATAGGGATTCTGGCTACACCACATGTTAGGGGATTTTGTTTCTTAATTTAGCAACTGGATTAATCCACTTTTTCGTTATAAGGGACCGGTAATGAATTTTTTCTGCCGAAAATTCGCCGGTTTTTCGCGCAGCATTAAATAACTTTCCCTTTACTATATATTTTACTCCGTATATACGTATGTATACTGGAAAGTAAGAAGTATTCCCTTGATTTTTCTTTTTTTTAGATAATGGAAAGAGAAGGTAGGAAAAATTCGAACTGTGCCAAAATTAATATTATCGTAGTACGTAGTTCATAATGATAAGACGAGTCATCATTATGTCATTTCGTTTCTCTCTGCACATCTATTATTTTAAGAGTATTTTCCGCTATCCAGTAACCTCCCCCTTTGGCAAGAGAGAACAACTCAATGTTTTTCTCAAATGGTTCTTCTCAATAAAAATACTAAATATCATAAGTATATACAAAATATGGAAATTTATTTACTTTCCAAAAATAACTGTCAATTATTCCCAGATAGAAAATTATATATTTCTTTGTTAGAATACTTTACGTGAAATTGTGAATGTAGAGTCCACTTGAATCGAATTTATAAATCACCGATAAGTACAAAAACGATACATTTACTGGAGAAAAAAATATTTTAACACTTACAGTTTTGAAAGAAGAATGGAAAATTTTATATTAATATTATATAATAGTTATTTATGATACTAGTGGTAAAAACGACATATTAATTTGCTTCACGAGTCTGGCAGACCGAGAGGCGTAATCCTACAATGAAAATAAAATCACATCTCGTGCGTAATACTCTATTTTTTAGACGGCCTTACTGGCTTTCTTTTGATTTTAATTCATATATTAAGTGGTTTATACAGATCACTTTATGATACATTAAGGTCAGTAGTAGTTGATCCGATCCGACGAAAGTATTTTGTTTTCCTTGTTGCATTCACAGATTTATCTGAACACTTGAGCATCGTCTCACTTTTTATCACTAGTGATATTGAACATTTAGCAAGCTATACATGCCTCAGAGAACCGGTTTTTTTTGCTTCCTCATCTCTAAAGTTAAATTTCACAGATCATTTACAGTGTCTAAATCTTCACTTTGGCAACCTAGGTCCTAAAATTGTTTGTTCGAGAGCCGAGGCTGTGATATAAAGCATGTAATGCCAACATAACTTCAAAATACTAAATGAAACAAAGCACTTAATTCAACCGTTCTGTATAACAATATTGTACAATTTAAAATCAATTAAATAAACTGTTCAAAAATTACTTTTGAACATTAACATTGAAAGCACAATTTGTAACATTATTAAAATAAACTGGAACTGAAACACAGTTTGTTACCCCTAAAGTGACTTATCCAGCAGATTAACTTCACCTTCTGTTTCATGTTGCGATGATATGGGTGTTACTCCATTATGAAGAATGATACAGAAAAATTATAAAATCAAAACCTTGATACACACGATTACCTAGGATGCCCAATGTATTGATGTTTGGAAATGCTAGCTGTAATTTTCAAAGTATCGGTATTAGCTTGTTCCGTTCTACAAACAAGATTAGTTCAGTAAATTCAAATTACTTTGGAAATAGTAGCAAAATGGGGTTAAATTCTTGGAGTTTGAAATGAAACGTATCCGAAATACCCGAGTGAAATACAAAGGAACGTCGCCTACGTTCAGGGAAGTGCACAAACCAACTCGCAGCTCTCGAGAGCGCCGTTCCATTTAGAGAAACATTGACGTTAGCGTGGGCGGCAAGCAGGCTTTGTGTTGGGAACAATGCGCTCAGCGGAGTAGAAACCATGGAAGTTGCGGCGGCCTTACAGTGGGCCGAAACGTGAAAATTGTTAGTAGCTACTTGGGTGTCCGGGATACGTCTCGTCCTAGGCGTAGGTGTCAACGTTTCGGCTGCTACAATACTCAAGGCGAAATGATACGCTTTTCTCCCTGAGGAAGGTCGCAGAATGACGCCCAAGGGGCACTTGTTCCTAGAACGCAGCGTCTCCCGGACAGCCAAGAAGCTACTGACTCCGGCTGTGGAATCCAATGCTTTCGCTAAAAATGTTTGTGAATATGCGCGACACTGTGAAACATAATTGTAATTATGATAATTTGTATCTTCCTTGATAGTTATAAAAATTGTTATTCTATTGAGTACATAATCCTACAATGATTATTTCACTCATGTGGGAAGTGTACAAAGGGGAGAAATACATTTCAATCAATCTGTTTACCACTAACAAATTATCATATTTTTCAGTTAGGGTAATTTATGCTACGAACGCCTGTTTTTATTGCTTTCTTTTCTAAAACAATATTAGCAAACAAATGTTAAATGCAGTTGAAACATTTTGAATAAACTTCATGTACAGATCTAATGAGATATATTTATTAGAGAATATCTGATGGTCCAGAAGTGAAAAACAAACAAACAGGAAAGCATTTTAAAATGGTTGAAATGGATATGATGTAAAAAGATTATGAACTTTTTGTTCGTTTTTGTTAATGTTCTTTTCGTTTTTTGTAGTTATGTTTTATTTTTATATACTTTTCTTGATGCTAAATAGGTATTTTAAAATATAATCAAAACATTCTGAATTCATTTTCTTAGAATGACTTACATGAATGTCTTTTATGAAATAATTACAGGACGTTCTTATTAAATCTCTTATCAAATTGAAGTGATGAAATTACATTTACTATCTTGTTTTTTCTTTCGTTTCATTTGTTGAATAATTTTATTTGAGTTTATTTCCTCTCGAAATAGTCATATTAAATTTTGAAAGCTTTATTTGCAGCTGGTGATTGAAACGATACCAAAGAATGATAAATTCGTAAAGTAAAACTTTGTCATTCTTAATAATGTACAAGCCAAAAGGCTCGATGATGTGATTCAACCACCGTGGAGTGCTGTTAAATCTCCTACTGGCGTTTAACTTATGCGGGGAATGACTCTGGGTTGGATGTCAGACGGAGAGCTTAATTAAGCTGAGTATTAATGAATACACACAAATACCAAATCGTATGTCGGTATCCCGTTGTACCGAAGCTTCATTAGTGAAAGATTAGAATGTTCAGATTACATGACTCGTTAAGTGAGCACAAACACATTATTTAGTACAGTCAAAGTCTGTTTCCTCTTCCCCTTACTTCGTCTTATTCTTACCTTTCTTTTCTCCTTTGTATTATTTTCTTTCTTTCTTTCTTTCGTTCTTCTTATTCTGCCTTCTCCTCTGTCTCATTCTTTTTCATTCTCCCCTGCCTGCATACCCTCCCTTTATCAGAGAATATTAATATATAAAAGCATTACATGGGTCTCTGCAACATGAAAGCACTTAACAAGACGGGTTTCCTAATACAATTGACAGACGACAGCGACTTGCTGAGTTATTATTATTAACTGAGGGTAGGCTGGCTGGATAAATGTAATCTCTTGCGACAACAGGTATTAATTTTGTTATCAATTAGTTTAATACTAAACCAGAAAAAAATTGCACGGACGCTCTGTATCTAACGATTCGCTAATTGAATCTGCCGATTGCATGGTTTCATCCAATCAGCTCAACAGAAACGTGGAAGTAGTTTTCTTCTCATCCTGTATCCACTATAATCCTTAGGATCACGTGCAATAAAGAATTTTGTGTTTGGTTCATCCTCCACCATTTGGAAAGAAATTGGCTGTACTGCAACTAGATAATATTAGAGCCTCAAATTGTAGCGTTTTTAGGCATAATGAAGTGTTAAGTTTAGATGTTGAATTGGTTATATTTAAATTATTTTGTGAGTCGTCATTGGATAAATTATTTTGTTTTTGTAGTTATCAATAAGGCAAACTTGTTCCGTTGTTTGACAGTACGCTGTATCATCGTACATCGTTACGGCTATTTCACGACGAGAGGTATGGTATCTCGGAGAAACTCGTAACTGATCGCTGCTTCCTTATCTAGTTTGTTGCCGATTTTCTATCTCAATGAATAAAGATACAGATAGTTTGTACTAGAAATTATCTAATTATTCTACTAATTGTTTGGAAACACCTAATCTTTGAAATTAGGCGTAATTAATGATCACAGAATAATCTAGAACCAGTGCGGCCGAGTTCATAGTGGCTTACTACTCTCCTACTATTTCAGAGTGAGCTACTTCAGCGTGACAGAATAAATTTCAGTATTTAATCTTATTTAACACGTAATATTTTATAATTAATCGTTTAAATATGCTATTAATTATTTGAAATAATTTTTTCAATCATGGTATAGTAAAAATATAGCGTCGCAATGGAAGAAATGGAGGGGCTTTGGAAGAAATGGTCGCAATGGAAGAAATGGAAGAAGTAGAGAGCTTTTCTCTCGTTCAAGCCTCTCGGCCAAAAAGGTGACTTTTTAGTGCTTTCTACCATCTGAACCCCTTGGCAAAAAACTAATTACGAATTTGTAAGAAATTGTGTTGACATCAATGATGTATACAATGTTTTCCTATGAAATGCATAGATTTTTAGATGTATGAGGAAAAGTTAAATAAAGCAAAAATTATTCTTTTTGCAATTTTCTCTGTGAATTCGACCTTTCTCGAGGTGGCAAGCATAAAATTCGAATTCAACTTTCGCAAAAAACATACATTGGGCGAAAAAAACGCTTCCAGGGTTTTTTCCTAGCTAGGACCCTTTTGAGCCAAAATTCGAATGTACTGTATTTGAACTATTACACAATATTACTCTAGGGTCTGCAGACCTTCTCCACTACGGGGGCCCAGATTTGATTCCTGGCCTATCCACGTGGAAGTTATAGCGGGCAAATCGAGCTTCCGGCAAGATTTCTCAGATTCTCTTCTCCCCATATGATTACACTACTTCTCCATGTGTTAGCGTTATCATCTACTCATAGATCAATGTCTGTCAACTCATGGTCTTCAATGAGCTTTGTAACTGAAGCTCATTGTAACTGAACATGTAACTGAAACTGGATATTTACTTATGCATTAAATAAGTAAAAATGAATCATTCCCGTCGTCATCGTATACTCCCAAATAACTCATGGGCTTCAATGCGCATAATAATTGCCTGGCCCCCTGAACTCCATTAAATAAATAAATAATTAAATATTTATCATTTTCCTCGTCATCTTATGGCTATCATATACTCATAGATCACTAATGGGCCTCAATTATCTCAATAATTGAAAATACCTTGCACTCCATTAAATAAATAATTAAATAAATATTCATCATTCACCTCATCATCTTGTCGATATCGTCTACTCATAGATCAATCTTATTATATTAATAACGCAAGACCCCTTAATCTCCAATACATAAATAAATAAACATATAAAAAGTAAAGAAAAGATCTAATTTTGCTTGTTTTTAGTGTAATTTCGACCCACTGTGCGGGCAACTTCGAGTTCCTCGAAGGAGGAAGTTGAACGCGTGACCCACTGCGCCCACGCTTGCTGGCTCTCATTGTTTGCCCCCCCCCTCCTCTTCCTCTGACCAACTGTCGCACTGACCACCGCCAGAGATCAAAGAGAGGTGCGATATTTCGGGGCGATTTCGCTCCGCCTGCAGCCAGCGTCGCCTACAACGACAGGACTCCTTGCGAACTGGAGACTGAAAGTCACCCACCTGCTGCGATTCGACGTTGTTTTGCGAAAAGGAGCTTTTTAGGTCGCAGGTTGAAAACGTTTCCTTACTCCATTTCCTGTTCCTGGAATTGACAAGAAAATTTGTTGTGCTGGAGGTGCTGTTTGATGGCTTATTCGTGATTCTGAAAATGAAAAAAACGGATTGATTTACAGAAGAAATGTAGAAGTGTTTCATGTACTGAAGGTGAAACTTTGTGCTTATTGAAATAAATTCACTTCCAGCGAAAACGTATTCTCGATTATTAAAATATTAGCTGTATTTTCCTGCTAAACTACTATTTCTATCATCCAAAACTTTGTTAATTGTTTTCGGATGCGCCGAGTTTATTTTTTGATCCAGATATGTCATAAATGTGTTTATATCAACTGAAATTCTCACTACGCAATGTTAACGCATTATTTTATTTCCTTATTGATATTTCCTTACAGAACTATAACTGCAAGAATCGAATACGCTATGTGTCGCAATTGAATCTGACATCAAAGTGCGATTTTTCCATTGTTACAGGCACTCACATGAGAAAAGTCATTCATGACGTATCCTGGGAATTACAAGGAAGGTTTCAGAAGCCTGGTGTGTGTCGCCTTGACACAACTGTATTCGATTCCGGAAAAAGAGAAAGATTACCATGGTTCTTAAATATGGGTTCTCGTTGTGGAGGACGTTTCAGAGGATTCAGATGAAAGAAAATTTTACAATCTTTCCTCTTTTCTCTGGTCAAGCCGATATTTGAACACAGAGTAAATCATGTACCCTATTGAAGTAATTTTCTACTATTTATAAGCATTTAAATGATTACGTTGATTACAGACAGGTACTTAAAATCTCTACATTATTTATATATGACTCATCTTGTACAGTGGTATTGTGATCAACTCCATAATACCCAGATAGTCATGTAGCGTCCCAGAAAACGTTTTTTTCTCTTTGAAAGATCATGTGTAGTTTAGGATTGATGGACGTGAATTTTATCTTTAAAATCAAACGAATTCTTTTCAAGTTCTCAAACCAGTTTTTGAAAAGTGGTGTTTTTCCATTTTGAATAATTAGGTCCAGTAAACCAGAGACACGCGAAGATCGAGAGTGAGAAAATTAATTTAAAAATTTGCATTATAAAAACATTTTTGAAACAAATGAAGTTGGTATTTGTATCTAGTCGTGGAAGAAATGCGACGTTTCCCAGGCATTATTTATCATAATCATTAGCCAGGAATAGAATGAATTATATTTATAATTTAAAATGAATGTAATTTTCTTTACTACTCCAAGAAACCCCGCATTACACCACTTCATTCAACTTCCCGCTCCACACAGTACACCCGGCTTTACCACTCCATGCAGCTTCACTCCGACCTCTACCACCCCACACACCCTCCTCGGTTCATCCCGCTCCACCAGCCAACCCCACGGTGCTCCTCTCTGCATCGTTCTGCACCCAGTGCTACAAATTCCATTAAAATCGGAATAAAACTCTAGACTTTTATAAAAAATAAAGATTCGTTCTTTCTTCACATATTAACAAAAAATGTTCTAAAATATTTAGTCTAAATTATATACAACGGCATACTCTATTGTAAATAAAAGCCTTATCTAAATCGATTTAGCCATTCCTGAGATTAGCTAGGACAATGAAGCAATTTTTTGCAAAATCAATTGAATGGGTATTTATATCATGTGAATTACAGAATGAACGTAGACGGTATGAAATTACATCGATTTTTCGTTAATATAGGTTTAGATAAGTATATGTTGATCTGGGAAACAAAAAAACAAGGAAAAAAGTATTTTGCTTAGAAATTTTTAAAGTGTCATAATAGATGATAAACATGATTATGATTATAGTTCATAGGCATACTATTATTATTATTATTATTATTATTCCATTACATCACGACTAAAGATCTTATGAGTCGGCTGAATATAAAATCTACTCCAGGTTTGCAACCAGCTACCTAAGGAGCAGATTCGGTGACTATCAGTGCCTCTACAATACTTTACGCAAAATGTGGGCTGTTCCAAATAAAGCAATTTCTTGCACTTCCCAGTCTTTTGAATTACCTGGGAGTTTAGACAAGTTCTTACTCAAATTTTGCGGAACAAATCCCAGAGCTCCGATAACTATCGGGACGACCTGTGCTTTTTACGCCCCACATTCGGCTGATCTCGATTTCCAAACTCTTGTATTTAAGACGTTTCTCTGCCTCCTTGGTAACGACGTTTTGATCGCAAGGTACAGCAACATCGATAAGTAAACACGATTTTTTGGCCAAATCCCGGATAACTATATCCGGTTTGTTTGCCGCTATCGTGCGATCAGTTTGAATTTGTTGGTCGTACAATATCGTACACAATCCAACAGACGTCACCGGTTTCGGTGAGTGTTCGTACCACTTGGGGCATGTGTTTGGAACTTCGAGGGCGGTACAGATCTGCCAGTGGAGGTAGCTACACACCCTGTCATGTCTTTTAAGGTATTCGGTCTTTGCTAGGATTGGACAAGCTGAGACAATATGATCAATGGTTTCTACTTGCTCCAGGCAAATGCGGCATTTGTCATCTTGGGAAATTTTGAGAACCGCTTTATCATAATGTCGTGTTCTCAAGGCCTGATCTTGGGCAGCTATTACAAGTGCTTCCGATTCTGGCTTCATCCTTCCCCTTTTAAGCCACATAAATGATTGATCTTTATTGATCTGCACCTTGTCCATTCTTTTTAGGTATTGACCGTGGAGTGGTTTGTCTCTCCACGATTTCTTTAACATTTTTTGTGTCTCACACTTCATGTTTAGCAGCATCAGAAGTTCAGTGTCTGTGTTATTCGACGTGTCTTGCCTAGTTTTCTTCGCAATGTTTCTTGCTACACTAACAATGCCTCTGTTTCCCATTCTTCGGTCAGATTTCATGACCTGCCTCATTAGAGGGTCGTCTTGATGGCTGACTACATACTTACCCAACCTGACTATTGCGTTGTGCCAGGAGGCCTCAATTTGTCTGAGGCCTCTTCCTCCTTCCTTACGTGACACATAAAGTCTATGTATATCAGCTCGAGGGTGGGAAACATGATGCATTGTCAGCAGTTTTCTGGTTTTTCGATCCATGGTGCGAATTTCTTGCTCAGTCCAGTCCACTAGTCCAAAACTGTATTCGGCTACAGGTACCGCCAAACTACCTATTGCAGATATTTTATTCCTGGAATTCAGAGCGGACTGCAGGACCAGTCTCACTCTTCTATAATACTCCCTACGAATTCTCTCTTTCATTCTGTCATTCGAGATGGTTTCACATTCTTCAATGCCCAGATATTTGTAAGTTTTACCTGGCTCAAGATCTTGAATCACAGTGTGCGTATCAATTTCAATGTTCTCAGACGTTGTGAGTTTCCCTCTTTTTAAATTGATTTTTGCACACTTGTCAAGACCAAACTTCATGCAGATGTCATTGCTAAAGTCATTCACGACAGACAGCATTTGGGAGAGAATCGCTTCATTCTTGGCAAACACTTTCAGATCATCCATGTAAAACAAATGTGATACTGGCCTTTCATCACCATGGAGCTTAAAACCAAAGTCAGCTTGCGACAACTGTCTCGATAGTGGGATCAAACTAATGCAAAATTATTATTATTATTATTATTATTATTATTATTGTTATTATTATTATTAACATATCATTGGCATTTATAATACACTATTACTGATTATTACTATAAATAGGACGTTAATAAAATGTCTTATTGTCTTTGAAAATGCTTATTACTTTCCCGTATACGTACGTATATACGGAGTATAGGGAAAGTTGTGTAATGCTGCGGAAAATCGATTTCGAGATTTCAACGGAAATGCATCTTTTGAGGTCCCCTGATACCGAAAAAGTGGGTCTTTTAAAACGTCCGTCCGTCTGTCTGTCCGTCTAACCGTCTGTGAACAACACTAGCGCGTGATTGCTTCCAAAATTTCCCCAGTCGATCTACGTCCACTCGTGGCGCCTCGATTTTGAAAAACTTTCCTCAAAATTTGAGGGTACTTTACATGAAGGTTCCCGGACATTATCAAAAGTTTCTCAAAAGCGACTCCACATTTTTTCTTTAAATTTCTTGTGAGAATAGAGTAAAATACACTTAATAAGGTGGCATAGGTCCCATTTTCACGGTTAACTCTTAATTTTCGAAAATTGCCAAAGTTTGAAATTTTTTCGGCGTCTTCCTAGAACTACAAAATTGAAGATAGAGATTTTTCCTTGAAATAAAATTTGTTGTCCAAAGTGAGTTCTTTCATTAATGTCATGTACATTTTTTGAAAATTTTACTAGTTTTTGCGCAATATTGCACGCAATACTTGAAATTTTAAAAAATTACAAAAACAAGATTTTCTCAAAAACGGCTCTAATTTTTTCTTTAACCCTTCAGTGGGCGCGTGGAGTACCAGTGTACTCCACATAATTTTAAACCTTCATTTCTTCTGTATGAGCTAATTCTTGGAGCTGTCATTTCCGGTAGCTGACTTTGCAACTATAACGAAGCGCATGTCGGAAATTGATGTCATCAATACCGCTTATCTCTCTCGCGATAACAGATTTGTTTCGAATGGAGCACCGCCGTACTCCACGCGCCCACTGACGTCCCTCAGTTGCCACTTGTGTCAGCAACAGTGCAGTTCGTCCGTCCTTCGTGTCTTTCGCTCCTTTGGTGTTTATCTGAGTATATAATCTGTGTTAAACTTCTGTGACTAGCTGTGTGAAAGAAAATCACTTTTGTAGGCTCGTTTAGCAAAAAAACAAAAATTAGAAATCCCGCCTGAGCTTTTGCACCAAACAAAGACACAGCACTCATCAAATTTTGGGTTTCCAAAGGATTGTACATTAGATTCGTACTGTACTAGAAGGAATAAGTCAGTAAGTCTTATTTCTACTATGCACCATGATGATGCAATAGATGACGACTCCACAGAAAATACGCCAGAAATTGTAGCATTTTACAACAGAACTAAGATTAGTGTGGGTTTGGTTGATCAGCTTATTCAAAAGTACAACCATAGAGTAAAGATGTATCCTTACATCTTTACTCTTAGTCTATGGTACAACGTAGCAAAAAATACAAGACGCAGGCATATGCTTTTATTTTACAATTTGGTAAATATAACAGCTATAAATGCCTTTTTTGTATACAAATCTAATCTAACAACACCAGTAGACTTGATTTCATTGAAGAAATTGCTTGGGGCTTGATCAGACCACAAATTTTTAGAAGGAGTAATATATCTAATGTATCGAAAGACATAAGAAGTTGAGCGAAACTACGGTTAGGAGGAGATGAAGACCAGAAAGAACATGAAAGAAAGCTGCCAAGCGGTCATGGCTGCTATGATGACTGCGGCAGAAGTCGCAATAGCTCTACTCATAGTTGTAAGAAATGCAATAAATGGATGTGCAAAGATCATTTGAAAGATATTTGTATTTCTTGTTATGAAACTTTAACATTTGAGCCATTTGTAAAACTTCCCAAGTGATTTGTGACAATATTCGTATTTTTTTCTGGATTCTTAAAAAAATATTTTTACAACTCAATTGCCTCGTTCATATCAGTTTATTTGTGTTAGAATGAAACGAATAATAGCAATATGTTATAAAAATAATAATTTAAGTGTCAAAATTCTGTATGTTCGTTACAAAAATCGCTCATTCAACTGGAGTACGGGTGTACGCCACGCGCCCACTGGCGGGACAAAAAGTCACGCGCCCACTGAAGGGTTAAACTTTTTGTAGAGATAGGGCTAAATGTGCTCTATGAGATGACATTAACGCCATATTCCTCTATTCTTTTTTTTCAAAAGTTGCAAAAATGTAATTTTCTTGACTTCTCTCTCACGTAGTTAATATTTACATTAGCGGCGATTTGTTCACATTATTATATTAATGAGTACATGTTCTTTAAATAATGTCAAATAAAGTTTCTCAAAAATTGAATAGTTTTCTGTGAAAAGTAGCTCAAAATTGCACATTTTCAGAAACGCTCAAACGCCATTTTCTCAGAAATGGTTTCACATTTTTTGTTCAAACTTTTCGAACGGATAGTGCTAATTGCACTCTTTAATACGGCGTAAAGTTAATTTGGGGGTATTTTTGTTTTGTTTTAAATTGTTTTAAATGTAATGTTTTTGAAAGTTCTCTCATACGGTTTAAATGCACATTTTCAGAAATTTGTAAATACTATTGAATTTGTGAGTGTAAGTGCTTTAAATGACTTTAAATGAAGTTTTTCGAAAACTAAAAACTTTTCTGTAAAAAGGAGCTTCACATTTCGAATTTACAATAGCGCTTAAACGCTATTTTCTTGAAACGGCTCCAAATTTTTCAACGAAAACTGTCATTTATGGCAAGGTTTAATTGTTTTTTATATTCTTAAAATAATATTTCCGTTCTACTATTGGAAAACCGAAAACTTAAAAAAAATGTCGAAAAAATGTAGGCGATAGATGTAGTCGAAAAAATGTTGGGCGGCGATAGATGGCAGCTGTCAAGAGTATAGGCAAGTCCGAAAAGCTAGCCGAGGCCAAACAAAACAGAAAACTAATACGGGAAAGTCTGTACCATTCTGTAGCTCCACTAGTATTTTTTTATTATGAAATGCGTTTTAATGTTCTTGATGAGTTGTCATGATTAAACAAAAGTTAGAACTCTCTCCCATTTGAATATAACTTCGCACTTTGTTCGAATTTTGAATTGGCTGATCGATTGATTGATTGAAGTTTCTTGGCATGTCAACTACCATAGCCTTTAGAACAGCATGTGTAGTGAATGTTTTATACTTGGAGTTGGCGGTGTTCCTCATCCGCTGGATGGAGAGATCCTGTCGTCGATCTGCAGGTCATCTAGCGGAGAATTTCCCCTTCCTGGTACCTCCCCCCGGCCCAGTTGTAGGAACCCCAAACCTACAGCAGGTCAAGCTCTAAGCTAACATCTACGGTAGTGTGTTGTATGTATGTGTGACTGTGTATAAAGTGAGAGCATAGGAAATATCGAATAAATAAGGAAGTAGAGGAATGAGAATCTAGGAGTAAGCAAACGGAAGAATAAATGGCGCGCGGTCCGTGGCCTTATTTGTTAGTGTATTTGTTAGCCGGCATTTAGCTGGAGATCGGAGAAACCACGGAAAACCGCCCATCAGAGCCGACGGTCAATAGAATTCTCCTCCAGACAGCGGCTGAATTCCACTTAGCTAGTTTCTATAGCTAGTAGCTGTATAGCTAGTTTCCAAAATCCACCACCGTCTGGAGTCGAATCCTAGGATCTCACGGTCAGAGTTGTTTGAGAGACAACGTTAATGAGTTAAATAAGCCGGTACAAATTTTGGAGATGTTTGTAAAGATTTTTAACTTTCAAGTTTCATAACTTCTTAAAAACTTTACTTCTTCTCGTTATACAAACTTTGTCCTTCAAGGAACTTAATTACACAATTTACTGTTGGTAACTTTTTGGGAAAAGTCTCGGTAAGCAGTGATTTTGTTACTCGAAAGTACGTAATTCACGTTTGGCGAGGAAACCCAACGAACAGATGTTGAAGGTCGTTTCAATTTTAATTCAAATTATAAGTCTTACGAATTATGGTGATTTGAATCAGTCTTTAGGGTATCTAGATTTGATATGTGAGTATGTAGCATTGCGACCTAGACTGAATATTAAGAAGCACGGGGGAGAGTAAATGTTGTGATAAAAATTATGAGCTATTCGTGTTGTGTTTGTATAATGAAAGTACATTTAATTCTTTGCTTTGGATGTTTGGTATTTTGTAACTTTAAGAACGGGATAGCGTGACGGACTTATCTAAAACTAGAACCTTTTCCTGACTGAGAAAAGTTTCATCACTTGCGTGTTATTTGAGGGTTAGCACTCGGTACGTTGACTTAAAGTTGCTGAAATACCCTTACAGCGTTGGAACTCGCAGCTGGAAATCACATTTTGTCAAACACTCTCTGCCAACAACGAATGCAACGCGATGCCAGAAATGCAATTTCCTTGTTTACATTACATTGCATTCCTGTGCCTCTTTCAACCCAAAAGATGCACCATTTACATTTTGTCATTTCACGTTTGCTCATTTTTACTCATATCGACATTTACTTCTAACTTTTTGAATATAAATGACTTAAAAATAAATACCTATATAATATTGTGTTTTTTCTTTAAAACAATTTTTAAATAAGCTCTTTGTGTCATAATTAATTCTGGTATTTGCTCCCACTAGTTTGTAATATTTTCAGTAAAGTTTTGCCTATCACTTCATTACTTTTTAACTTCCATGGCACACAGTTTAATATACTTTTGATTTCAAGATTTAATAGCATTGAAATAGGAGGTAATCAATAATCAGAACTTAATATACAATTGAAAAAGTTTTCAATACAAGTACATTAAGTTGAAGGGCGATTATATAAAACAAATCTTCATTATTTATTCTTAACGAATGCTATATTTTCTAATTAAATCCTACTGATCACTAGATCCATCAGCTCTGCCGTGCTCAGAAACTTTGAATTTTTGGAGCAACAAGTTCTTCGCTCTTAGACTGCAATTGCACCGCGCATCCAACAAACTCGGAGCGCGTCAACCCGGCGGGTATCAACCGTCAAACAGAAATATCCAGCTAAGTGTTCGGTGTCATCATGAAAGAAAGCCGTAAGAGGTTCTACTCTCAGGCTCCTCTCGCCGACCTGATGTTCCTCGTCTAAATGTTTGGGCGCATGGTAACACACCGAGCGGAGATCTCCGGAGGGATCAAGCGGGTGCGGGTGGGAAGACGGCGACTTGAACCACCTGCGCGCTTGAATCGCTCGAGGGGGAGACCCCACGCCTCCGCTCGCAGGGGAAGGAGGCGATCTGTCGGCGACGTTTCTCATCTGGAGCTCCCTCCCTCACAAAGCGCTTAAAAAGGTTAAATTTAGATCCACCTCCGGTTTGTGGTGTGAAAGATTGTAAATATTTGAGAAAGAGGTTAAATTTGGATTGTTCTACTTCATGCAAGCCGTTAAAATAGACACCTGAAAATGGAAAAAAAATATGGCCTTGATTAGAAGGAATTGAAGTCGGTGCCGAACATTTTTATTGAATGCGCTAGAATGATCCTGATTTGAAATGTCTTCAAAAGTATGCTCATAGAAAGGTAATAATCTGCATTCAGCATGTTATTTTCTGACAAAGAATGAATTTGACACAGAGCAAATTGGAAAAATGAACATTAAATACATTTAATGCAGGAAGATATGTCAAATTAAAATGTAATATGTATTAATATATGAGAAAATTAGAGGTAGCATGGCAATGTGTAAAGTAATAAATAGGAGGCACATTTTAATGAAATGCTATGTTTTCTTTTCCCTTTACAAAAAAAATCCTTTTAGTACAGACATTAACGTTTTACAACAAAAGGAAATTACCCATTTTCCTATGGATTTTTTTGCGTTTTTCGATTATTTCAACTAATAAGTCTTTTTTACCTTTTCCCGTCCTTTTTAAAGCATTTTATCTGATTTAATAGATTTTAATAACATTTTAATGGTACTTGTTTCAAATAATATTTACGAGATGTAACATGCATAGAATGCATAGAATAGATGAATAGATGCATAGAATTCCTAAGTAACTTATTCGATCTCTTTACTCAGAAATTGTAATGTCAGTCGTTGTATGTAATTAATCTAAGGTTATTGTGACATCTCAGCGGCCTTATCGGTTCAGCCGATTTCGCGATAACCAAAGATAGAGTTTTCTTGCTAGTATAAACAATATTTTTTAGTTGAAACCACAAGGAGTCGATGGTCAATTGAATATTAGTACCTTAATGCACCATTGTGAAACAGTGTGAAACAAGGTCCCCGAAGTGGCTGCTCGAGGACCAATTTATAATGTAAGCCTCCTTCCCTCGCGCAAGAGGCCCTTGCCCTATTACGGATTAAAATGAGGGATTATTAACAGAAATAATATAATTAATAATTACTAATAATAACCATAATCTATTATAGTATCAGAGATGGATTGTGGAGAAGGGGCTGAAAAGGAACGTAACCTCTCCCCAAAACTGTGGAAGAAAAAGATCTATAAAAAATATTTGTTCGTTTTCAATCGCGTTACGCATGGGCCTTATGAATCATTAACAACCTCGTGGTTGAAATTACTTATCCTTCCAAAATGTCCGCTCCTCCTTGATTCAGAGCATGTGGTTTCTGAGAAGCACTGGGTTGTACGTTTCACAATTCACGACGAAGGTCCGGGCGTCATAGAAGCGCAGTAGTATTACATTGTTTTGTAAGAACAAAAATTCCAGTAACATATTGCAAACATGTATCTGATTTTCCGTTTCGACGTATAAATATATTAAAATGTAAAAAAATGTGTATCAATAAGTAATATATGTAATTGTACCAAAATATGTATTTGTAAAATATAAATGCTTCTAATTCATTCGGAATGTCTTGTAAACTCTAAAACTTATTAACGAATGCTGGTATCTTGTTCCTATATAAATATGTATTTACATGAAAATCCCTTCCCTAGTAACAACACTAAGAGAAGGAAAAGTTTCTGTAATCGGTGCATTTCCACTAGTTTTAGGAAAGTAATATATTAAAATACATTTTGATTATATTGAAATATATCACGTGGTAATGTCATATTGTAATGTTTATTGAAACATTAAGCTGTAAACTGTTTTTGTATGATTATTTAAAAGGAAAGAAAGAAACGACATGGTATAAAAAAGAGTACATACGAATTATATGATTCCACCATGATTTTGAAATTTGATTTGGGAAGCTGGCTTATGTATTGTTTTGGTGCCCAATATTTTGATCATACTACACTCACGTTGTCTCGATATTCAGCAGGGGAGAACACAAAAGCATCAGACAAAAGGGAGACATCCACTGCTTGTAGATAGGGACTGTTCAAGCACAAGAGTTTTAAACTTTTGTAGTGAGTGTTAAATTAACACATTACGTGGTGATTGGTGTTGTGATCCTAACCTGGTTTGTTTTGTCACCTTTATATAGCCTTAATGAGAGTTCAAATCAGGGCCAAACGTTTGCCAGATTATAAGTAAAATTAAGTACTGTCAATGTGCAAACAAAACGGTGTTCTATTGTAAATGTTTATTAAGTATATAAAATCCTGAAGAACGCTTGAATCAAGAGTGGAAACAGACCAAATCGTTTATTCATCTGTGCAACACGATCTACCCTTATTAACACATTCAATAAAGTCAAAATCCAAATTGAATTTTCCACGAAGCGATGTTGCACTTTTATTCCACGAAGCAGTGGCAGTGGGGAGCCGTTGGCTGCCCTGCAAGAGACGTCGTTCATTAGCGCTGGTTACAGCCGCCCTGACCCGGTCGCGACTCCACTGGCGCGGCGTGGCCCGCTTTCCGGCGCATTAGCTTTTTACTGCCGCGGTTTCAACCGGAGACTGCCAGACGCCTGTGCGCGGCTAGTCGTAGTACCTGCGCTCTTCTGACGCCGTCAAAATGCGGGTTAGCTGATTGCGGGAACGCTAAGAGATGTATGACATCCTCTGTCCTGTTTATTGATTAATGCACTCGCCGTTTGCACCTATTTGGTTAATAATTTCGTGGCCAACATTTGATAGGTATAGTAAAGGGAATGCGTGACATACCAAAACTTTTCCTGCTCTCAATGTTATTGCTCAACAGCTAGTCATACTTTAAAAAAAGTGCATTGAGAATAAATTGCATTTAGGAAGAAATATCAGGTGTTAATATGGTTTAGGACAGGTTCGAAAATAAATTTGAACTTTTACAACTTTAAATATTTTTGGGTTTTAATTAAAAAATCAGAAATATAACATTTACATAAATAAATTTTCCTTATTTCAGCTACAATTTAAAGAAAATAAACAGTAAGCAAACATTCGAAACGTGACACGTCTACTTCACTCTTTTCCAATAAAAAAGAAAAAATATAGCACAAATTGAACACTTTTCAATAACTGTATGCACAATGATTTTTGTTCCCACAATATTAGGCGAAAACCTCTCTCAAATATCATCTGAAATTTCACGTGTATAGATCAAGGAAATAACATTTTAGTTAAGTAGTTAAAAAAAGTGGACCAGTAAATCTAACTCTCTCCTACTGTCAAAGAATACAAAAAAAACTTTTACAATTTCACAAAACTCTTGCAGTGTTGCGAAACACAAAATTAAAGGCACACACTGACCAAGCGATGCTACCTGACTAACACAGCAAGCAAAAACCAAATGAATGTAACATTGAAAGGTTACGAGGCACACATGGCTGGGTTGTCGAACCACACCACTGTCACAGCACCACCGCTCCTACAAATCACACCGCTGTCTAGTAGAGGGTCTCAAGTGCAGAAAGCGTGAAAAATGCCCTTCACCGCCGTGGATGCTTCATGCTCCCGGTGCACCATAGCTCCTTCCGCTTGGCCCACACTCCACCAGCTGTGTCGCCCGCTGTCCGCGCGTGTTCTGGCGCTGCCCCGGGTTCCGACCCCGGGCAGGGCGCAGAGGGGCGGGCAGCCGGCTAGCTGGCGGCGGGGGGCGGACGTAGGCGGGGGGAGAGATACGGGCGCGACGGCGCGATGGTGTTGGTGGCGGCGGTGACGGTGGTGATGTAGTGACGTCACCGGTGTCGGCGGCGAGGGTAGCTGATTGCAACCTGGCAGGGCGGCGGAAGAACTGTCACATGCATCAAGGCGCGGGGAAACAATGATTTAATTAATGTCTTCATTCCATTTCATTGATTGATGGATTGATGATCGATTTTTTTTTAAGTGGGACGCGCGAATTTTGGAATTGGCGCCCCCATGACACCCTGGTCTAGCATGGAACTCCCATAATTTAGCGGGAAGTACCCCAAAGAGTGCCCAGGTGGGCGGAAGTCGCAGGAACTTGTCCGCGCCGAGCAAAATGTGCTAACACCTACTACTTAACGTATTGTAAAACATCTCACATTTTCTCGAAATAAAATTCTATGTAAAATCTTCAGAAGAACTCAATTTCTGTCAAATGGGCATAACACTTTTTGAATGTTTGCTCCTTCTGCAACTTTGAATGGTAGCTACCAAATTTAATATGGTAGTGATTGATTTTTCTTTACACTTTGCACGGACAATGTACTATGCGGTAAATCACATGACATTAGCGCCATTTCAATTAAAATTTGAGATTTTTCAAAATTAAATGATCATTTATTATAAAACATTTCACAAGGGGTTCTCACTTCAGTTACACGGCGCTAAAGGACACAAACGACGCAGGCGCGGCTTATTGTAACCCAGATTTGACTCTGCCCGATTAAAACCTTTTACGATAATGAAAGACTTTTAGGTGGCAAACGATTTCACGGTGACCAAGGCTCCAAATACAAGTGTTTGAGGCTTTTTCATTGCAATTATTAATATAACTGGTTTATTATAATGTTTTAAAATAATTTAAAGGCAGTTTTTGTTACCATGTGGCACTAGTTTTAGTTATAAAGTAGGTTTTACAAAATAGACATGGAGTGCTGAGTTTTAGGAAGCTTGAAGTAGAGTGATTCTTTCTAGAAAACTGAAATATTAGTTCATAATTTGCCGTATAAATTATTATTTACATAACCGTAACAAATAATGCACGGCAGTCTATGCCATGTTATTGCACTACTTGTTTAAAATAAAAAAAAACTATTAAATCACGTTTACGACTATTCAGAAAACCAGTTCAGTTCTCAAACATTACAAAGACAATTTTTTTAATGTACAGATATTTATGAATGCATTATTAATGATTATGATATATTGTATTTTTTCTATTTCAACACTAAAGAATACAAATTTGCTTATACTGTACAGTTAATGGCTTTGAATTACCATGATTGCCAATATAGCAGTATTTTCTAAATTATTGAAAAATGAATTTAGCCTATTGTAAAAAATATTTATATTTGGAAAAGTGTAATTGGTATTATTGGCAGGAAAATCCGTTTACCGACTTTGAAGTTGTAGCTCCTGGGGTACAAACCTCCATCTTCAAATGAACTTTTCAGGGAAAATCATGCATTTCTCTCTCTTGATATATAATAGTGATATAAGAAATTCACTTAAAGGGAAAAAGTATTCATTTACTTTATTTGCAAAAAATATACCAATTTTTGAATTTTCTAACTGCTTTTCATCTTACAGTGTTACTATAACCTATATCAAAAACATAGAAATAAAATGAATTGGCAGTGAAATTGACTCAAATGCCTATGAATCAATATATTATGTTGCAATCTAACCCTTGGCTATTTTAAAATATGCAAAAATTCTGTGGGCATTTAAAAGAACATGTGGCCTCTATCGCATGTCATGTGACATGTCAACGTTTCTGTGTGAAAGCAAACAGTGTGTACTGTTTCCTCAAGGATGACCAACTTGAATATTATTCTAACAATGTTTTCCCTCTCGAGAGGATGATTCTATTTAAATTTTACGATTGCGAAAACGATCGACTTTTCAGGGAATTGGGAAAGAGAATTACCTTAAAAATATGAACTGGTGTCTTAACATGAATTTGTTTTAAGTACAGATTGATTATACGGGCTATTTCATTTGGAAATGATTGTATAAACTTTTTTGATTAGAAGTTTATTCTCGACTGCCCATTTTGAAACTAGAGGCCACACACAATATACTGATAAAAATATTAATAAGATTTTTACAAATTATATTATTAATTTAAATAAAAATACATTTTACTGCAATATATTTTTGAAAATTCTGGAAGTGTTAGCGTATAGATTTTACAAAAATATTTTTAGGTGCCTGACAGTCTGTAAAAATGCAACTTCACAGTTTTCTGATCTTTATGATGTCTGCAGCAAAAGGATTTGCAATAAGTTTAATATCGCTATTCATGGTCTGAAAATCACTAAACATATTTATTTTTAATTATATGAACTTCCGCTGTCTAGCGTGTTTGCGCACACTACCACATATGAAGGCCAGAAAGCAAAAGGTTCATTTTATCCTCGATACAACGCAGCTCGCGATCGAATTTCAAGGCTGGCGTTCTGGGTTCGGCTGGGGTCGCAAAGATGAGAGAAGAAGTTGCTCGTGGAGCCTCGAAGTTGGGCAGGCATGGTGTAAAGTGTCCCCAAAAATTAAAATAAGTTAATGATCTTGGGAAAGACACAACTGTAACTCCTGACGTATTAACCTTGTTTCAGCTCAAAAGCTTATAATCTGAAATAGTTTTGCGTGACACATATGTCCGTCCAAACATTTATCTCAATTTTTGGGAATCAAATTGTATTATCTCGTCGCAATGTATATCAATCTTAATTACCTATAGAACAGCTCTTACAGACCTTATTTCAGACGTGTGTGAGAAATTAAAGGTCACGTGAGCCTTTAAAGGCGGATCCGTTAAAGGCGGATCTTAAATACGTCGAAAAAGTCGACATCGTATTGTAGAGGTGATTTCAATACATCTCGTGCCTGTACTGTATTATGGAGAGAAATAAAAATATATAATTCCTTTAAAATAATGCAAGCGGTTTAAATAACGGTCGTCAAGTATTTCAATGCCACGGTTGTGATATTTTGACATTCCTTTCTCGTATTCATAGAACACAGAAAATTTTGAAATGTTGAAAAAATCAATATTGAAATTTTTCACATGCTTTTGGAAGAATTCCTGATGCCTAAAAGCGTAGTTATTTCAAAAAGTCTCTTCCCACCATTCTGTGGAGTACATCCAGCTCCTATGCCATTCACATGATTTTCTCCAAAACAGTATATTCATTTCCCTGTCGATCTAGTCTCGAGACATGACGAATTTGAAACGGAAATTTTGATTTTTGGGTGTACTTTGCATGAAGACCATTGGTAATGAGTCCTGTGCGTAACGGCAGGGGATTTCAATTCTCATATAAACTTGTGGCAAACGCGCAAATACGCGCGATACAAATAGGCGCACACGAGGTAAAATAGGCGCACACGAATGTACGCGAATTTTAATGTACATATGTATTATAACTGTCAGTTCTTCATTACCGCGGTTCTCCAGTTTTCTATAAACATACCAAATTTGTATGGATTAATATAATTAAACAGTACGCAAAAGTCGCAACAATTACGCAAACCGGCAGACAGTATCACCCGGGGAGAGCTGGGGAGTTCTTGCACCTTGTAGCTTTATCCCCAGTCCCTATGTGGAGTTGGTGGGTCCGTGGATGTGACATTCACGTGTTGGAGGCCCTCACGTGTTTACTCTGAACGCCCACGCTGCCGTCGCGCCGCACCGCGCGGGGAGCCATGGGGAGGGAGGGTTCCTGCCGCCGCTGCGCATGCGCTGGGGCTCGAAGCTCTCACTGCTCACGCGTCTCCCTGGTGGATCTAAGGCAGTGGCGGATCCAAAGGGAGCCGTAGGGGTCATGGTCTCCCCCCAAAGGTCTAGAACAATGTTGTTAAGGTCGATGCCACGACCGTGAGTCCGTCGCACGAGTGCCACGACGAAATTGCGCCTTCACGTAGTTCGTCACCCCGCCACCAGAGACAACGTCATCCCAATTGTAAAACGGCGCGGCGGGGTTACTAATAGTTTCCTTTCCCGACGCTAGTTGCGCAGAGTAGCTCGTAGCATGCTACGGAGCCACGACGTGTGCCACTGCCACCAGTAGAAGACCTTGACACTACTGGTCTAGAGTTTTCGTTTGTTACCTTTTTTATCTGGCAAAACTGATTTAAATATTTATATATGTTAGAATTATGTAATTATTTCCAAAATTGTACAGTATCATACATACACCACAAAAATAATACACAATAGAAAACAAATATTTATTATTTAACAAAAATCTTTGATGCCCTTTCCATAATGATCGGCTGGATCCGTCCCTGACCTAAGACCTCTGTCACACGAGCGTTGCGGTGAAGTGCGATAAGATTCGCGCTTCGTAGATTAACACTATCTTATTGCGGAATGGTCAAATTGCTCGCGTGCCCGTACAAAGACACTGTTATTCTACGAAACGTTCGTTAACGTACGTGAAGGCAACGCTCGTGTGCCGTGGCTTTAAGGGAACACCGAAGTTTCCACAAAGCGATTATACATGGCGGCGGTTTCGAATTGTACATGTAACATCCGATAAGCGTTTTGACCTCTTGACATTTAGTTCTGCCAACATCGTCGCTACCTTCGCAGTTTCCCATTTCATTCATCACAGCCATTTCGTTCCTTTACCTCTCCTTCACCTTTTGGTATCTCTATCTCACTTTTCTGTGGAGCCTTAAACGCACAAAACGATCTCTATTCTTTATATTGAGATCGCTTCGGCAGCCCTCGTCGCCCTGAGTTCTTACATCTGGATCAAAAAGTGTTGAGAGTAACCTGCAAAAAATGTTTTACGTCTAACGAGACGACGAAACGCGATGGTAAATAATTGCTACTATTTTTTGATAAATATTTAAAGTAATGAATCAATTTAACCTATTGAATATGGATTATAGGTACATCATTTATAAAAATATGTGAATTGTTGCGATTATGAAAACAGTGGACGCTAAATATACGACGGGAACATGTTTTAGTTGCAGTTATGGGAACTTCTACATTTCACGGACTCGAGTCTGTTTTTAAAGAAAATCATGGACGTCCAAAGGACAGAATTTCGCTCTACCTAATATCAGGGACAGTTAAGGAGGATCGTCACATTTTGGATGTGTTTTGAGCACATGTTATTTATAATAGTAGGAATGGGAATATTTGTATGTCTCCGTAATGACACAGGGGCTGCCGGTAACATCCGAATATTCGGAGTCGAAACTTGAGGAT
The DNA here is from genome assembly GCA_031308135.1 of Acheta domesticus. Classification (NCBI taxonomy): domain Eukaryota; kingdom Metazoa; phylum Arthropoda; class Insecta; order Orthoptera; family Gryllidae; genus Acheta; species Acheta domesticus. Next base: position 89,729,706 of record JAHLJT010000631.1, on the reverse strand, counting down.
CTGAGTAAGACATTAGTGTTGCACCGTGGTTGTAGTGAAGTTGACTTCTTATATATTCATGCATAGAACATCTGAATCCATATATAATCATTAATATTAAATTGTCATCACTCATATTTATACGTACGAACATTTATTCAATAAAACGCAGTGGCGATCTACTCTGGATTAGACATCTCAGAAAAGTGAGGATTTTAAGACATAGACCTCATTACACTCATACTCTCCTAAAATGAGAATTCATCATCATAAATATCAACATAACTAGGATCATATTTTTAGTTTTCATTTATTCACTAAAGATAGAAATAAAATGCGAGGACCGAAGAATGAAAGACTTCTGCCTGCATATGTCGTTCTGTCGAAGGTTTCAATCCGCAAATTTAATCCAAAATATTCTGTAGTTTACTTACTTTCAGGAAGTCCGATTGGAATAAATTTTAAGCCATACCTGTAATTCGATAATTGATAAGAACGTGAGTATAAGAAAACCGACTTTAGCTTTGCTGTCCCCTTCTAAACGTGCACAGTCCCCCGCTGACGTCGGTGGTAAGGAGTTACTGTTGCCGCTGTCAAATTGTATAAAATTGTGCTAATTCATGTATTAACAAACATTGTATTCTATTTCGTTTCCTGTGGGGTGGTGTGTGACTAACAAAGATTGTGGGAAGGGGATGTATAACGTTGCGATTTCTTTGCCATTCACGTGAAAAAAATCTATAAAATGAAGGTTAACAAACATAGGTATTCCACGAGAAGTTATGTGCACCGTTGTAGCCACTTTCGTTTATAATAATAATAATAATAATAATAATAATAATAATAATTTTATTCCCATCTTGTTTTACAGAGATAATTTACATTGAGTATTACAGTTTTATATTTTTTGTAGAAGAAGAAAGGAAAAAGTTCTTAATCGGGTTTGAAATAATATATCTGAAGGTTATCATAAAATTACAGTGAGAATTCCTGGTCCGAGAACATTAAATTTCAAATCTGTTTCGCCCTGTGTTTAAACTCGTTCGAAATGAGCGGGGAAAAAGCTTTCCTTGTATATGGTCTGTGAGCTGGGTTGAGCCCGTTGTGTTTATTCTGAGCAATGAGAGTACCTTTCGTTTGGGAAGAGTTCCATTCTACTTCGAGCAGCTGTTGAATACAGATCATTTTCATTGGCACAGTAGGAATCAGAAAATTAGTGAAATGAGTTAATAATTATTAATATTTAATAATTTATGCACGTTTTATAGAGACGTCTTACTGAAAGTTCCAAATATCTTGTCGTGTGTTGTGTTGTGTTGCATTCACTAACGACGAACTCCAAGGCGAAGGAAACCTTGTGTTGGGAATGGAAACGACTGTGAAACATTTCCGTATAACGTGCGCATACAGCTGCTCCAGAGGTGCAGAGGCGACATCTCGGTTGGGCCAAGAACTCGTATCACATGCACGACTTCCGTTGCAGCAACACATCTTTCACGGATGAGAGATCGGTGAGCAATCGGTTTAAGTAGTGTACTCCTAGTTTGAGGTCTTTTAGTGAGTTGTTTTAATTAGGAAAACTGGAAACTCGTGAGTTCCATGTATTTCTTTCAGCAATTTTTGAATTAAATCTCTTCAAACGTTTCTGTAATTTGATGCCCAACGGAAAATATAGAACTTAATGTTGGAACTTGCTTTAATATAATTTTTATTTATTAAAGAACTAATTTGAGTAAAACTCTTGTAAGAATTAGTTTAAGGATTGTCTCTTAGCGTTTGACAAACCTGCCGCTACACAGCAAGATGTGTGACTTTCAGCCGCAACCGTGATATAAAGTGACCTTCCTTCGTTTGACATACGCCGCTGTTTTTGCTCGGGGATCCGTTGCAGATGTAATGATCTTAAAATTAGTCCGTGAGCAACGCTGCTTATATTACACTAGGATTTTTTACAAAATATACTCTTTTCTATCAACATCCCACAACTTGAGACCGTCCAAATTTGAGAAATATTCTTATTTTGTTACATTACACGAAGCACAATGGATGTGGTAAAAATTCTTAGATACTATGAATTTTTCAACAACTCTTGTATATTTTAGACGTATGTTCGATATTTTAGGACTTTTTTGGGGGAGTGTTCTTATTGAAATGAAATGGAGACAAAATACGTTGTAGTACAATAAAGTGCAAGACAAGGGAGTGTGTATGTATGTATGTATGTATGTATGTATGTATGTATGTATGTGTGTTCTATTTATTGAGCATTCTCAGGATTACAGTACACAAAATATAACGCATGAATAATATGTACCTACCGGGATGAGGCATATCACACCAAAATCAAATTTCATTTCTTAAATATTACAGATTAATGTATAGTTGAAAGTTTTACTCATATAATGGAAAAAGTAATAAATGTACATGAGTCCCACCAACTTCGGGCCACCCCGTAACTCCTAAACGGTTCACTATATTCAAATATAGTTTTCGCTCAACAATGGGGAATCATGGGGCATTTATTTTTCGAGAAATTCAATCATCTCTGATTTTTTACAAGAAACCGTAAATTTTTCGCACTTGTAATAGATAGATAACAAAAAGAGGAATGCAATGATGTAAAATATGTTAATGTTTTGATAACATTTTGAGTATAAAACTTTCAGACTGTTCTACTTTTCATTACTTTCAGCCACGTATTAAAATTGCAATATTTCCTGAAGCAGCCCTTGCACCTTCGCTTTTGGTGAAAGTGACCTTGGCGGCCTTTCGTCACTCCCCCCAACAGTGTCGGCGCCACGAACGCCACCTGTGGCAGTTGCAGGGCCTGGGACAGGAAATATTGTTAGTTTCATTTAAAATTACATGTCAGAAAGTTTAATTTTAATAACATATGATATATCATTGTATTCCTCTTTTTATGACCCACTAATTGCTGTTAAGAAAAATATATAGTAATTCCATTTTTAAAAAAACGAAAATAATTGAATTTCTCGAAAATCAAAAATATTTCAAACGATATCTCTACAGCATATTGCTTGCCCTATGATTCCGCATTGTTGAGCGAAAACTGTTTTTCAATATCATGAACTGATTGGAAATTATGGGGATGACCTATAGTTGAAGGGACAACTGTATTTATAAAAAGACAAAAATTTACGTTTAAAACACAAAATTCTGAGGTGTGGAACTCCACAAAGAAATCCACAAGAAATTTCAGATATGAATTACTCTGGAGGCACCACAATACGCCTTCCGCCGGCTCTCATTTATCTCTTTCATATTTTTTTAAAATAATTTTAAATGGAAATGCGTCTGCAATATTGTATCGCCACTACGGTTTAGTCCTCGTTGCCTCCGCCCACAGCGCGGCGCTAGTGTCTCATTCACGAGGCTGCCTCCGAACATCGCTGCGTGGGACGCGCGGTGACCTGGCGTGGGCCTTTTCTGAATAAAACCTCGTTCTCCTCTCCTCCTCGCCTCGCCTCGCTAAGTTGATTTTCTCCGCTTAACACAGAATGTCCGTTATTTGGGTAGGTCCAAGAGACGGGCTTGGCTTTTCGCGTTCGCTCCTGTGCATATTCCATGGTTTGTGGTTGGAAATCTGCTGTTTTTGTAAGCTGGGTTATGAAATGAAAACGTTATGAAGGACGTTTCTGTTGGAAAATATAAAGTTTCTAGGTTATTGCAGGTTCTTAGAAAATCCATTCGAAAGGTTTTATTAAAAATGTAAAATGAAATCCGAAAGAGCCTTTAGAAAAACCTCAGTGTTAGCACCGTAAATCTAGGTAGTCCTTGTTTTAGAGGCAGAGTCTATTCATTAATGTGAATTATAGTTTTGTTCTAATGTATTGCAATTGGTATACTGTACGTTTTCCCCATTCGAATTACTTTTTTCATTTTATCGCTTTTCCAGCATTACTATTGTTTTACTCAGTTGAGGGATACGGAAAGTTGTGCAATATTGTTCTTTTCGAAATATGTGTGCATCATTTTCAATATTATTATTTTAAAAATTATTTTAAAAATCCAGTTGCGGTGTAGAACTGCAATTAACTGAAAATAATTTTACGTTTTCCATTAGTTTCAAACAGGATTACAAAGCTGTCTACGTCCTTATATTTTAAAAACGCGAACCTAAGGGGTAATTCACTGGAGTACAAGGTGTAGAAAAATCTCTGCTTGTTAAAATCACAAGAGCTCAGTATTGGAGAAGCTACAATACCCAAGGATATATTGCTTTAATAATGGGAGAAATATTGAAACAATTGCTTTCGTTTTTCACCAAGTTATTGAGTCATCACGAAAAGCTTCATTAATAGTAAAAAACTGCAAACAAATAGGACGCAAGTTGCATGAATTTGATGATATTCAATATAATTTTTGCATCTATTTCAAATGGGATATTTCTCTAAAAGAAATGAATCTGACTCTACGATAAAAGTTCGAAGGAGTAATTATCTCACATGTCACATACTTTATTTATAAACAAAATAGGATAAGATTTATTTCTTTTTTCCGAAATACATATTTAAACGAAAATAATTGTCTAGTAAGATCTTTGTAATGTTGTATATGATATTAGAACTCGAATGACAAAATAATCTGAATTATTCAGCTTTCAAAGCTCGAATTGTTTTGAAATTCAAGTAACAAATGATCGAGAAATTGAAGGTTCCATTCTATTGTAAACTTTGAAACGTTACTGGAAACGAATACGTTGCTAAGTAAAATAGAGTATATGGAAATAATCATGCAGAACCCTTAGTAGAAGTACATTAACATCGATTATTATTTTCCTTTCAAACTTTTCTCTAAACCAGTCAAACATTCTCCCTAAATCAATGAAATTTGGGAAGCATGTCAATCAAATAGCTGACAGAAGTCTCGAAGCTATTACTTTTATACATACAAAAATTAGTTTTCGTAAGGTCTCCAAAAAATATGATTAAAACTAATGCTTATCCAGTTCCAATTCAAGTACGTAGATATCAAATAAAAATGTGAGCATAAATAAAGTTAAACGAATAGACTCAGTCTTCTTTTTGGATTCAAAAAAATTGTTTTGCAGCTTGTTTACACATTGGAAGAGTGTAGCTTTGTAGATTCGACCTAGTCTAACAGTATCTCTCATTTATTATAAGTAAAGCAGATCAATATCGTTTTAAATAAATATTTAGTCGAGTATACATTTTTTGATTGATTTTCTGTGAAGTATTTTGTGAAAGTATTTTTGAAATACTAGTAACGAAAGTTGATTTCATCTTTCCCAACATATTTTTCATCATCCATCTAAATGCGCGCAACGGACGAAATATCTTCACCATAAAGGAATTTGTTTATACATAAGTATATCGTACACACTGAACGAAGTGGCTCTGGGCCTAACGCGCCCACCTCGCATTCGGGTTCAATCCTCGGCCATTTTGACAGGGGTTTCGTCCAGGCGAGTACTGGGATGACTCTACTGAAAGGCCAGGACTGCAAAACCGGCGTCGCTAGCCGAATTCTTAACTGCGTGAAATCACAAAAGTTAAGCGATTTCGAGAAATCGCGGGTTCCTGGTTGGGTGACCGAGTTCTAAAGTCACCGAGGCCAATTGACCTGTGCGGGACGTATATTGACTAAAAACGAAATATCGTACACATATTTAAGGGCATAAACAAATTTGAGGTTCAACCTTATCTTCAATTAAATATGTAAATAAGGACTGTCCCAGGAGTAGTATTAAGAGCCCCGTAACATGTTTGGTGAGTCACCGCGTTCAATTCGTCCCCTCACCTCTGAATACGTAGACTTAAGCCTCTGTAAGGTGTTTTTGGGGAATTTTGTTATATTCGTCAGCAGCACCATCTCTCTCCATATTCTCTGAATAGATAGTTGATTCTCTCTCGTAGGGCACGTTAAGGGATAAAATCCAAATTATGTAGCTCGTTTGCCAATGTAAACAGATTACAGTATACGGGAGCACCTGTTTTCAAATTTTTAGAAAACGCTTGCTGCTACCTTAATTAAGAACTCAACTTGGTGTAGTAAATGGTTAGAGATTTTGGAGCGATTTGGAGTGATTTGGAGGGATTTTGGAGAGATTTTGGTTAGGGATTTTGGAGCTCAAAAACACGTTCACCCATTGCTCTGCTCCCCCATACGTTACTCCAGTTTTTTAAGCTAAATAAATAAACCCACTCCCCTTCCAATTTTTGTTTTCCCGCTGCTAGTTGCCCGTTGCCTTCGTTATCGAAATCAATGTATTATTGAAATAATAGTAATGCTGTCCTGGTTGTCCGAGGGGGCTATAGCATGTGCCGACTCAATGCCTCGATTGGAAGTGTCGTGGCTTTTAGTCCCGCCGTGGGCATGGTTATTTATCCCTTGTCTTTCATGTATGTGTGTTGTCGCGGAAAACCTTATGAGTTGCCGACTACAGACCTACGAACCCGCATGTGTATCAGTGTCTAATATAAAAGTTAATATACGCCCCCATGAGGAACATAGTGGGAACCCAGCACGAATATTCAAAATCGGCATCCCCTGAAGCTAGAAAAATCCTCAGGAAAAAATTGAAATAACAGTAATGTTGGTAAATATGATGTCAACTTGCCATCATAGACCATAAACAAATTTGGGATTGAATCAAATATTTTCCTCAATCTGAAGAAAGCACGGGGCACCACCTGTCGTTTGTCACAGTGCTAATAGGGGCCTGGCCACAGCCCAGCTCTAACGGAAACGAACTCGCACTGAACCCTCTATCGGTCTATGTCATCCAGAGGTGCAAGGAGCAACATGCCGGTTCCCGCGCCAGCGGCGGAGGAAAAAGAGGAAAACAGATCGACCGAGCGGATTCCTGTCGACCGGCACCGACTCTTTGATGTGTGACTTCTCGTTGTAGCGTTGGCAGCCGCGGGAACGCAGCTAGTTATCTTCATGTGGTCATGAAGCGTCATTTCCGGCAACATGGCAAAATCTCATCGCTCCAGAAATACTAGTTGCGTGGCTGGATAGGAGGAAACGTCGCGAAGAAACGGACATGCGCAGATGTTATCGTGGGATGAAAAATCTTATAATTATACACGGCTTGATATGTAATATGAAATAACATGTTGCTCTTGACTGAACTTTTTAGAGCTAAAGAATAAATGTAAATGGCATTGGCAGTTTTCAATTAGAAGCAAATTTTAGCTACAAAGTGCCTCAGCGCATGTAGCTGAGAGTCTGCAAGGAAACTTTGGAGACCGAGACTAGGATTTCGAATGTCTACTTTGATGAGTGGTCATCACCAGCGCACTAAGCGACTGAGATGGCTTAAACGACTAGTGATGTGATAAGGGCGATCACATTAATTTCTGGATAATATGGTTCGAAATCCAGACGATCCATGTGAAATATGTGGAGGAGGGAGGGTTCTTGGTAGGTTTTGTAGAGTTCTTTGGTTTCCTTTTCCGTTCATTTTACGAATGCTTCAAGTAATATCACCACCTGTACCATCATCATCAACTATCCGTCTATTCATCCATCAAAAACAATTTATCTTAGGTACGGTCAAAAGACTATAAAATGAGAATCATAATAAAGAAGTGTTGACGGTGTAGATGAGAATTGTAGAGGTCGGTTACTGTCGGATCAGCCGTTTTTGTCATTTCCTCCGATCAGTTCTTTAAATAACGAGGCAAGGCGAAGGAGTTGTCCTTCTTTCCGGATCCTCATGAACGGGATATGGGCTGATCCTTGTTAGGAAATACCTCATACCCCAAAATTGAGAAAGGCATTGAATTGTTTTTGTTAAAAAACAGTAAAAACTCAATGTGTCGTGTGGGAGAGAAATATAATCTGCGCACTAATACTCCAGAAGTACTGCGAGTATGAGTTTTAAGGCAGAATCCTAGCTGTAGCTACGTAGAGGAAAAGAGGAGAACAAATTTTGACCAGTGACAAGTCGCATTATTTTCAGAATACTTTCGTTTAGTGTTTAGACTGTGGTAAATGATTTTTGTGATCTTAGTAACATAGTTATTTGTGCATCGGATCGAGTAAAAACGTGTCATTAATCTGCATCAGTTTATGTGAGATCGCCTCAGGAGGTGGGGAGGAAGGCCATCTTTACACACGTTACAGATGCCACCAATTACTCACTTTTAATCGGTTTACAGAAGCCTAATCCCAGATGAAGAGCACTGGTTACATTTCCCACTGCGGCGGAGGCTTTCGACAGGTGAGGCGACGCCAGCGGAAAGGTAGGATTTCTTGGCAGCCGGACTTGTTCCTTGTCTCTCTTAAAATCCACCCAACTAGTGGCCGCATCCGTCAACGTCGCGACACCGGGAAATGCAATATTTCGCTCGAGCAGCCAAAGCCAAGGCGCGTGTGGAGCGACGCCCTCGGGGCGAAGGTGAAGGACCCCGCGCCCGGAAGTCGCTCGGCCTCCGGCGCACTTCCGGCTAGTCCACGGCCCGCCCGACCGACCACCCGCTGCGGAGCTCCGTCCAAATTGATGTCCCGCGTCGCCCTCTCCTTGTATATAATGTGTGTATATAATGAAACAAGTACGAAACGATGCGTGAAAGAGAAAAGGATCAACAAAATGTTATCAAGAAAGAAGCAAGAACACTATATAGTACTAAGAAAAAAATTGTTCCAAGTTAGTTATGCCAAAGTTCTTACGTATTAACTTTACTATTAGATTAATCTAAAATTATGTAGTTTTAGTTAGTTATTAAGAAAACCCACCTCTCAGTTGCTTAAGCCGTATAAGGCAGCAGCATACTGTATACCAAATTAAGATAATAAATTCCCGCTTCCTCAGGAGTACTGCGGAAGAGAAACTCAAAGAAAAAAAGAGAGAAAGAAGAAAGAAAGAAAAAAAGAAAACAACTCTCCTTGTGTGACCAGGAGGAAGGCGTTGCTTGTTGAACAAAGTCCGCCGAGGGCATTATGGCTTAGCATGAAGCGATAGGTACGGTTGGGGTGAAAGGCAAGGAGTTGTAGAATGCTATAGGAGATTGTTGGAGGCATTGAGAGGCGGTTATTGTAGAGGAATAAGCTTTATTTTCGTTTATTTCGTTACTTTAGGTCGCTTTATGACAACTTCGAATAAGCTTTGAATATCACAATACATATTGAATAAGATGATAAAATGTCAATTGAATTCATAAATTAAATAATAATTAAAATGTAATTCATAAATTAATCACTAGTTTCATCCGTTTGCAACATTTTTTTTTAACAGCCGTACCTAGTATTGTGAACTGCTTCTTTTCAAGTTGCGTGTCAATGATGACTCTTGCATTTTCCTTATAATTATTCTGTTTTATGAAATAACTTTCCGTACTCCCCGTTATTATGCTTAATTTTTAGCTCTTTTCTCATTTCTTTCTTTAACTTTTTCAAGTTATTTTTTTCGTCTCATATCCATCTCCAAATTCTCTTTCTGATTGCTATAGTTTATTTTAATAATTTTTTAAATGTATTCTTTATTTATTTATTATTGTGTCTTCTCTCTCCTTTCCATCAATTTCCTCACTTTTCAACTTGGATTTTCTGTAATTCTCCTGTCTTTCTGCTTCCGCCTTTCCCGCCCACGACACTCGCGCAGGTCCTCTTCTGCAGCCATCCGCTCATTTCCTTCTTTATTTCTCGTATTATTTTAACGAGTGGAGCAGTCTGCGAAAGACGCGGGAGACCGTCAGGGCCCCGCCTAACTACCTTAATCGCCCTTCCCCTCCTCGCGACTTCCCTTCCCGCGCGTCCACGACGCACCAAGGCACTGGGAACGAAGCGGCTTAGACCAGTCACGGGCAGCTCTGCAGCCCACGAACACGAGCTGGACTAGCGCTGTAGCTCAGTGTTGTCAAGGTCGACGCCACGACCGCGAGTCCGTGGCACGAGTGCCACGACGAAATCGCCTCTCCACGCAGTTTCTAACCCCATCGCAAGAGACGACGCCAACACTATTGTAAAACGGCGGGGTTACTAATAGTATCCTCTCCCGACGCTAGTGGCGTAGAGAAGCTCGTGGCATGGCATGGTGCCGCGAGGCGTGCCACTGCCACCAGTAGCTGACCTTGACACCACTGCTGTAGCTAAACATTTCGTTCGTGGGCTGCAAAAGTGGCACAGCCGATCCTCGGTGACCGAGACTGCTAAGACAGTAGTGACTTAGCGATCTCGTACCCAAGGATCGCGGATTCGAGTCTCGCCTCAGGCATGGTTGTATTTGTGTTCGTCCTTTCACCGCCTATCATCACTACATCATGTCATCTTCAGTTACATAACGTTAAACCCAATAGTGGTCGCTAATGACCTTAATGTTGATGCGACCTTAAATAACAAAAAAATACTGACACAACTCAAAAAATCAGGTGTTGAAATAAATAAGTTTGAGGATTTTACCTCAGGAGAGGTGTCTCGGTGCGGCATCTGATGTCACTACAGTGCCTCTGACCGGGAGGACCTAGGTTCGAGTCCCGACAGTGACAGGATTTTCGAGACTAGCTTGTCAGCTAGGTCGAAATCAGTCGCTGTCTGGAGGAAAATTCTAGCGGCCGGCTGCTCTGATCGGTAGTTTTTCCGGGGTTTCTACGATTAACACCAGGCGAATGCCAGAGCAATACCGTAACAAATGGACCGCGCGTGATATTTCCTTCCTCTTCCCTGTCCTATCGTCATCCACTACACTAACATGCCCTACACTACCACACATGCCGGGAGGCCGGTCGGGGGCATACAGCTTGCCCCGCTGGTGGGAGATAAGTGGTTGGGGAAAACACCGCTAGTCGACGGTAGGACGGCGTCGGATATCGTCATTCACCGGGGGGATGATCACCAATACCTCCCGATAAAAAAACATGAACTACACTTGCGGAATTAATGATCTCAGTAGTTGACGCGCCCGGAATCACTAACAATCAATGTAATGCACCGTTCTTGCATTCATACTTCTGGAATTTGTTGGTGGCATACTCTACTGTAAAATATGATGCTATTGCTTCTGGAAGATTGACCTATCTGCAATTCTGGAGAGTGCATTTAATCAAAGCCAATATTGCAGCCCGCGAGAGATTTTATTAAGTTGATCACATGTTATTCCGCCATTCTCACAATACAATAATCGCGACATATTTGATTGACGATAGACCGGCGTGCCAAGTAATAATATTAATTTTTTTTATGTGTGAATAAAATACGTTATTATGTATGAGTTCGTTGCGTACTCACGAGGACTTTAGTGCGAGTGGATAATTACAAACGTGGACATAATAATATTTTATCCATCGTCTCCTATATTATTTCAGTAGTATACCTCCCCTTTGCGGCTCTCACACGCAACCAATCTTTATAAATGAGGGCTCCAAAGAAAGAGAATTTCACGGAGACTTGACGAATTCCATTTTGACTTTTACAAATATGGATGATTTCTTTAAAAAAACGCATCGAAATATTCAAGTGAAATGCAACACGCATCACATGTCAACCTATATCTGCAAATAACTCATAAACGAAGCGTTTTTAGAGCCTTAAAAAGTAAACTTTTGAGGCCAGTGGCCTCAAAGAAACGTTTTTCACATCATAATCTACAGATGAGACATTCTTTGATCCATTAAATTAACTTTTCGGTTCCACGCTTCAATACTATCAAGGCCACCTCAATATTTCAGTCCTTCCTGCTGGTAGCAATTTTTGTGGCGACACGCTTAGAAGGCTTAGATTCGACAATCTTTATTTACACATCCTGTTAACACCGTAGTTTGTGCAGTCTGACGAGGTTATTTGCATAATCATTAATTCAAGATTTGCTCTCCAGCAACAATTAGAAGTACTATTTATAGTTGCTTGATACCTATACCTATGAAGATTGTTTCTTATGCGCGTATAGAAACTATTCAATTAACGTTTTTTCATGGTCTATAAGTGCTGTGTACTTAATTGTGGAAGGATGTGGGTGTTCAGTGAAGAGGGAAGCCTGTGTTTGTGTTTTACCCGTACCAATTTTTTCGTTATCATTCGATGAAATTTTCAAGTCAACGGGTTCAGACACGTAGCTTTCTCAAAAGTAAAAAGCTAATATTTTTGAGACTATCACGAAAAAGTAAAACCTAATTGACAAAGAATATTGAATAATTACTTCAAATGTCTTTAAGTAAGTGTTGGGAATTGTTCCAAGCAAATTCTCCATGATATTGAATAAATGTTTACTGAAAATTTCTTTTACACATTAATTGCATTGTTTTTTATTTTTATATGTAATTGTGTTAGTACATTGCAAGTTACCTTTATAGATACAAATAAAAGTATAGTAGTATAGATAGTAGTAAGTAGTATAGATACAAATAAACACGTTTCGTTAACTACTTTCCCTCTTAGAATGAAAATAGAAGGATAGGGATGAGTGTGGGGTCTAACATGCGAGAGTTCTCGCACGGGTATATATATACGCAGAGGTAGTGGGGGAAAACTTGTGCTATGGCACAACACAAAGAACAAACTTTTTAAAGTAGCTAAAGTAGAATAGCTTGAAATAAATGGAAAACAAAAATCAAAACGCGCTAGCCTACAATACTATGCGAATCAATTAAAAAACAACTAAATTTAAAATTATAGAAAGAATAGTGCAAGTCACCCAACAACTGCCAACGATCGCAGTCCAAACGCACGATTTAAATGTTGGCGATATCTGGAAGTATGTACAGTAACGCCCAACTGTAAACTCATATTGTAAATAAAACACCGTTTGATATTAAACTCAAGGTGTCGGTTCGTTAAGATATTAAAAATGCAAACATAGTTTGAGCAACATTCCCATGTACCGAAGTAAGCTTACTTATGCCTACTAAATTGTTTCTAATGCTAACAAATGGTATTTAGTACTCAAAGGTGAAAACTTTAGTTTGATTATTTTTTGGATCGGAATTGCTTTTCTTGAGGTACGTAAAGACTCAGAAAATAATTCAATACATTTTAGTAAACAAATAATTTTTCAATTTTCTCACCCCAGCAAGCTGGCACCCTGACTCTCCAAAACCCACTCGGTTCTTCATAAAAATAGAGGAAAGTTAAATAATATTGCAATGAGTAGGTCTGTTCTTGCCCGATCCGGTATTTTCGCACTACTTTACTTGGCTTTCTCAAGAGTAAAAAACCTTTTCTATTATTTGACTATCAAGGAAAGCGAAAAGCTAACTCTCAAGGAAGGTTGAAAAATGTCTTCAAATGTTGTTTTTAAAGAAGAATGAATTGTTCCAAGAACATCTCTCTATAATGTTGAATAAACTTTAATTGAAAATTGTTTCAAACATCAATTGCATTGTTATTTGTTTGATATTCTGTAAGTACATTAGTAGTTCCTCTCTTTTATGGAACGGATAGACAAATGAATAGGGAATGGGTGGGATTTTAACATGCGAGAGTTCTCGCACGGGTACGCTTGTGGGTAATATTTTATATTATCCGTCTGCCTTTGTTATATTTTAAGGTAATTGTTATCCAACAGTAGGCATTTAATTGGTATTAAATTGGCTTCGGCGGTACGTTGACATGGACAATAGATTTGCGTTGAGCATCGCTGTTTGTTTGTTGCAAGAAAATGGAAGATACTACAGAATTTATTAGAAGAGAAGCTGCTATGGTAAGGTCTTAAAGAATACGCAATTGTAAGGAGCGTAGGAAAGAAAAATATTAACAATATTTGCGAAAATGTTTTGTTACCTAATTTTTCTGAGAAAGTAAGTGACAATACTAATGTAGGTAATATGAATGTATGTATAATGAACTTGTAAATTTCATATAAATGCTCAGTATTACATTTTGTTTCCGGAAATCAGAAATTGTAAGTCATCTTTTAGGCGTCGTGATAAAAACATCAATTAATGGCAACAAAAATGTAGACATTAGTAAATGTTCGTTTCTGTTTGCGTTTTTGAAAACCAAACATGTGGGATCAAAAAAAGCAAAGTTCCAACAAAAAAGTATACTTCATAATTGTTAAGATCGGCCTCTAATGAAAGTTTCTTAATAGAGACATTAAGTGTTTTGAGAAAATATTCCGTCAGTGAAGATAAATTTTATTGTTAATATCATTCTAAAGTTTTGACTGATCATTCTAAAGAATAGGTTAACTAACGAGATTGATGTTTTTGGAATCCCAGGTGTTTGTAGATGAAAAGAGCTGTATAATAGTGAAAATATGGACACTCTTCGAGATAAAGAGAATCTCTTAGCGGTGGCTCTTCCTCGCACGAAAACAAATAACAAGCGAGTTTTCACGGTAATGGCAGATGAAATGAACGGAGTGGCTAAATCCAGTTTTACAGAATTTAGCTTCACGACCGAATAAAGGCCAATGTCGTTATTTGCTTGTGTCCAGGAAGAAATGTACGATTCAGGGCGCGAGTATTAATAGCTTTTAATGTAAGATTTGCATCAAATCTCTAGTTATAGCAACTAGAAATATACGAAGGTCATTCTTTGGGTCGGTATTCAGAAATATAATTGTAATTACCCTGAAATACCATGGTTGATGTCTCTCTGTTAACGTTGCTGAGGATTCGTTAGAAGAGAAAGTGAAAATTGATAGGCGAATTATGGGTAGAAATGTTCAGGCTAGTATGTCGGTTAATGCTGAGTGAAATATTGTGATACAGGATACAAATCAGAAAGAAGACTTTCTGCAAAACGTAAATTTAATTGCACAGATTGACATATAAACATACAAATTCACCATGAACCTAAGTAAGCGTACTTTTCAGGTCATTAAAAAATGTGTAATAATTAATCTGTTTTCATGAATGTATCCCTCCTTTGTTAATAAAATAATGTTTATATGTGAAATATCTTGAGTATGGCTGCCCCTTCTCGCTTGTTTCGGATAACAATTGAGAGCTACTTTATTGCTAGTCTGTAATAAAGAGCCATTTCACAAATTCAGAGCACGTATGTAAGCAGTCTACAAAGGCGATCTAAAAAGATAAAATATATTCTTTCATCAGCCCAAGAATTTACGTGACGTGGGCATGAGTGGTCATGAGTTACTCGTGGCGAGTGACCGAGCCTGTTCTTCTTACAACTGACTATGAGATGAAACACTTCTGTCTAAAAATGTCGAAAAATATATAAAATATTATTTGTGTTTCTGAAAGAAAAAATAACGAGAATGGAAGACACGGAAGGAAATGAGCCACGGACAGGATTTATAAAATGTTTTCGTGAATAAAATGAAGAAGGGAAAGTTATAGGAGAAAAGAAGACTGACAAAATATTGAGTCGATTGATCGACTTGTGCTTCCGAGGGCGTCAACGGCTAAGGCCATTATTCCCGTAAGTGTAGTGTACTTTTTATCGCAATGATGACTGTGGCCTTCCCCCGATGGATGGCGAAATCCGGCTCTAACCTACACATCTGTTTGCGATGATTTCCCCAACAAGGTATCTCTCACCTATGGGCACCGCCGCGGGCGGTACAAGCTACAAGCTACCAGTTGTTCTCTCGACATATGTGGCAGTGTAGTGCATGTAAGTGTAAGCGTGTGTGAGTAAAGGGTGAGAATAAGACAAGGAAGCAAAGATCGAGCGTGGTCCATGGCCCATTTGTTACGGTACTGCTCCGGCAATCGATCTATGTTGATCGGAGAAAACCACGGATAACTACCGATCAGAGCAGCCGGCCGCAAGAGGTCTCCTCCAGACATTCGCTGTATTTAACCTAGCTCTGTAGCTAGTGTCGAAAATCCTGTCACAATCGGGACTAGAGTCCTAGGACCCCCCTCCTCGTCATACCGTGACAAGTTCATGCTCTGAGCCACCTCTGCCGGTATATTGAGTTGTGACACATTCGTTTGTAAAGAAATATAGAGAAATGAAATGCATAATCGGACAGAAACAATGTATTTAGGGACGCAATATACAAGGCTAATTAAAAGGCAAGAGTGGATAGCAAGTTAATAGGTCTCTGCAGGATAACGAAGGTTGAACACTTCTGGGGACAATCTGCCATTGAAGAAGATAGTTGAAGGCGTGTTGTTGGTAGAAGGGAGAAGGGAAGAGTGCTCGCAAAAGCCGATTGTGTTAGTGAAGTATTCAGAGAGTTGTAGAAATGTTTAATTCAAAGTCCTACATGTAATTTGTTGTGACGAAGTATGAGGAATTTGATCAAACAATCGTGGAGTTTACGCGGAAATAGTAAAAGGAATGTTTTAATACATATCAGTAACTTTTTGTTTGTACTTTAGAAACCTGGACATGAACCGGAGTACATGAGTAATGGGTCTTAGAGGGCGAATTATATGGATTGGTTTGAAAATGATCACATGCCATCAGCCAATCATGAAGTCGCGTGCTGAATAAGGAATTTGCAAAGACATTTCGTTAATTGTAGGTAGAGGAAGTTGTGTAACATTGAATAAATTATAAGTTCAATAAAAAGATTGAGAAAGAAGTATGGAAGCACTGTATAAACAAATTCGAGGATGAATTAAAGAATTCGATGATTTTTTGATGAAAGGTGTGAATGAGACCTTTATTTTAATTTTTTTGTTGTATTTATATTGTTAGCACATGACCGATCAATTTCATGTCGTTGATATAATTAATTGCTTAATACAAATTTTGGTTGTCAAAGATGCTACTGTATTAAAAACTGTATGATGCGGTTGAATAATTACAAAACGTTGATGTTATTTTTTTGTATAAATTCAAAACAAGTATATTTCTAAAACATTTTTATAAGATATTCACATCCAGAGTTCCCATAGGGCAGGTCTCTCTCTCACGCCCTTCAATTATAAGTGTTTTTCTTGTACCTATTAAATCCACCTTACACATACAGGAACATTACTGTGTACTACATTAAGACACGATTAGGTACAACAAAAACCTCACGTGAGAAACAGGCCAGCAGGAAATCTAAGGAAAATGTGACAACGCCGTTGAAGCAAGCTCTAACTTGCCTTCTCTTCTTCTCCTTTTTCCTCTTCTTCTACTTGTTCTGCTGTTCTGCTAATTTATCTTCTGTTTTTTGTTACTGCTAATTTATCTTCTTCTTTTGCGCCTTATTTCTGTTGTTTCTTCCTCTTTTTTCTTTCTCATCTTTCTCTTCTTCTTCTTCTTTCCCTTATTTTTATTTCTAATCGTGTTCCTCGTTTTTCACTTTTTCTTTTTCTTCTTCTTCTTCTCCTCCATCTAATGATTATTCTTATGATTGCAGCTTTCCTTTCTCATAACCCTGTACCAGTCAGTCTCTTGCATTGCTTTCCTCGAAATCCCTTGAATCCGTCTGCTTCTTTCAACACACTCCCCCATCTCGAGTCTCTTTTGGATACATCCAGGGAAATTTATATTAGAAAGAATATTATTTTTAAAAGTAAATTGGAATACAATTATGCCCTACATTTTTAGACTACTGCGTTACGAGGAACTATATATTCAGTTCGTGCCAAATTTACGAGAAAGTTCGAAAATTTTACTTCCAATTATTTACACGAGTTAATACATATAATGAATATCCCCTAATATTTTTAGATGCAGGTGTATTTGACGGACATAATGTATTCCGCTCACAAAAATAATTAAAATGTTAATCCAAAATATTGCAAAACTGAATACGGTTAAACAAAATATTTATTATCTACCCTTTGTGATTAGCAGAATGACAATAACACAATTAACGAGAAAGGTAGGTGACACGAATATATTTCATTCTGTTAAAATATCTAGCAATAAACGAAATTAAAATGGAATATACTATTATAAAGTACTATTTGTCGATTATCAAAAATAATTTTCACCCTCAAACAAGTATGTACTTTTATCTCCAATATGAAGTAAATATTTACTAATTTAGCAAAACATCATTCTCCTTTCAAGAAATATTACTAACGTTGCCAAATTATACTTTTCCAATAACTCGGTATAATTGAGGAGGAGTATTCAATATCTCCTGATAAACGATCGACGCTTTTCGGTGCCAAATCGACGGATCAGAGGGGCTCTAAACGTGGGTGAGACAAACGGACACACTGTTATGTCCGCCGCGACCAGGCGCGACATAACTTTGGATGCGGCGCGCTAGCGCCAAGGCAGCGCGCCCTGGCGGGAGCCGGCGGCGGCAGCAACTGGCTGCAGCCACGGTTCGGCGAACTCAAGCCGGGAAGCGAGTCTCGCCGCCGGACACCGGCCCTTTATAAGGAGCCAGCCGACACCTGATCGGCAGTCTGCAGTTGGGAGCGAGCCCTGAGAGCACGAGTGAGTGGACGAGCCAGGTCCGGAGAGTCAGCCGCCATACGGAAGCCGTCGTGGGTTAACTACAAGCAGCAGCAGCGTGGAGCGTCCAAGAGGCAGACGCAGCACCCGGAGGGCATTAGGGATTTGCCCGGGGTACGAGAGACGGCATGGGTGATTGTCAGTGAACGGCGTTAAGGCCGATTGTAATTGTACATATGTGGGAATAAACAATTGTGAATTATGCGTGCAATGTTTAATTTATGAACATAACACACACAAGTTATCCGATTAATCAATGTACGACAACGGACCTCCCTTTAAAGGATTTTCGAAGTAGTAAAGAAAATCTGGGGTATCCGGCTAAACGCCTTGCAGGCGAAACTCCGCTCCTGATTTTATATTTAAAATGTTGGATTTACTATCAGTATCCATAGTATACACACACGTATGTCACATGTACAATATATATCATGTCAATAAGTAACGTAATTGCGACGTATAGTGACAGCCGGGAGATGGACCATTTCCGTTGCAAAGTTCTCAGTTATCCTTAAAGTAGAGCTAACGGCTTCCGTTGTTAAGCCCTAAAGGCGCGCAGAGCAGAAAAACGGGAGACGCGCTTTTTCGCCGTGACCTGGCCGTTGACCTCGAGCCGTCACCATTAAGGATCTTGTTTACCTCCCTGGCTGGACAGAGCGGAGTCTGCGACAGGGGTGGCAGTGCACGTGGGAAGAAGACGAGACAAGTTACGATCTAGTTACAGCTTTCTTCATTTTACTAAACTGTGTTACTTGGTGTTACATTTCTAGGACGACGTTTCCCAACCTTTAGACATGAACGTTCCCCGGCCGCGTTCACAAGGGAAATATCTAACGGTAATACCGAATGTATAGGAATAGAGATTACATACATCAATTCATTTATAAAATACACTTTTCTGGTATATTTTTGTGTAATTATCCGTGATCAGAAGCTCTGGAATTTTAAATACTCAACTGAAAAGAGGTGATTTTATTTAATGCATCGAACATTTTTATTCAAGGTTTTGTTGTATTATTTATTTGTATGATTTGTTAAATGCGAATTTTAGTGTTGTACAAAATGTGAGAAGACGAATATTAGCACTTAGTAATAATTATCCAATTATATCTAAAAGTGAGTTTATTAATTTCCGTAATTTCCGGATTTGTACAAAGACACTCTTATAAAGATAGTTTAAAAGTCGATCTACTTATTCTAATGGAAACGGTGCGTCGCAAATACGTAAATACGTAAAAATACGTAAAAAAGACGTAGAAAATACCTTAAAAAAATACATAAAAATCATATTCATTCTGTAAAAGTGCAATTCCATTTCCGTGATCCGCGTGCAATCTCATTTTGTACGTTCGTATTTTCTTTAAATTCTGAAACCTGTGAAAAAAAACGCTTTGTGTGTGCGTCGTTACGCTACATTAGGCAAATTAGGAGGTATGACATGAAAAGACATGGCATTACCTCCATGATATAGAAAGAGGAAACTGGGTACGTCAGAAAAAACTCATGAACCGAATATGGAACATTTGGGACTTCTCGGCGTATGTTGCCTAACGATCGCTATACAATTTCTCTGGTCATGACTGATTAGTATAATCTACATTAATTTACATTAATTTATAGTCATTAATCTGTTATTAATCTAATTTATAGTTAATAATCGGAGGTATGTCACATTTACTCAATTTTACAGGAGTGCAGTTTAAAGATGTTTTGCTTTGGACTTGGAAGTGGACTTTGTGTTACTTGAAAGCACTGTAAATCCGCCAATTCGTGATGAAGGACGTTTCTTTGTATGCCTCTGGGTAGAGAACAAGAAACCCTTATGGTTGTAATAATCTAGTTTCGGTGAAAAATGGACATAGCGTCCTATACCTCCGACCCACAGTATTATAGTTCGTACTACAAATTGTATTATAACGTGCGGCAAGAAAGTCTCTCTGAGCCGAGCCGAAGCAGGGCCTGCTATTAAAAATTTTATTTATGTTGGTACTAACCAGATCACAGGGAAACAAGTGAAGGAAAATACTTTCAGCATCTGTTATGATTGTGGTTGGTACGCAATGTTCGTTTGATTTGTTTCAAAGCTGCAGCTCGTGCTACCAACCTAATTCTATTGGTATGTCTCTCACCAGCCACTGGTGCCACTACGGAGAGACTGCTTTTCTGGCACCTTGTAGTACAAGGAGATCAGTCTTTTCCTAGCATTGATCTTTCACTGGCTGTGTTTGGGCACTCAAGAAGAAGATGGGTGTTCGTTACTTTTTCTTCACACTTGAGACATTTCGCGGCCCCTTCAATTTGAGTCCGATATTTTAATTTTGGGGAGATCTTTACATGAAGCCTCTGGGACAATCTCAAAATTTTCAAAAGAATTGCTCCATCGTTTTTATTAAATTTTGTTGTTCGGTAGGGTGAACGAGAATGGTGCAGGCCTCATTTTCGTTGAAAACAAATTTTTCGAAAATTTAAAATATGAAAAATTTGTTTCGCAGTCTTCCTACAACTACTCTTATGAAGGTAGAGGTTTTTTCCCTTAATAAAATCTGTTCCTTAAAGATAGATTTTGAAGTAAGGTCATGTACAATTTTTAGAAACGTCTGAGTTCTCTTGGCATAATTTTGCGAGAATGTCTGTACGAGAAAGTATGAGGATGTTTTAACACCAGTAGTTTACTTTCTCGTCCTTAAAAAGGTACTGCTTAAGAAGTGGGAAACTAGTGGTGCTAAAACAGCATCACTGCTGCCGGAAACTAGTGGTGCTAAGACAGCCGGTACTTTCTCGCCCGCAACCGTCGAGCGGATAAACCGTTCAGCCAATTTTCTCCAAAATTGATATTCCCGAATAGATATGCCTGATGTTACGGCTCCTTGAATTTGAAACCGATATTTTAATTTTGAAGTGTCCTTTACACGAGCCCCTGGGACATAATCAAATTTTTTTAAAAAATGACTAACGTTTTTGATTAAATTTGGTTGTCGGATAGTGTGAAGGACGTTTAAGAGAAGGCTGCTTGTCTCATGTTCTTTGAAATCCCTGATTTTTCTAAAGTTGAAGAAAATAAAAAAAATCGGCTTCTTACTACACCTACAATTGTGAAGATACAATTTTTTTCTTAATGAAATGTGTTCATCAAAAACATAACTTCATATGATCATGTTCAATTTTTCGTAAATATGAGTATTTTTTTGTAATTTGGTGTCAAACCTAGTCGCCCGCTTCGAATTTCTTGCACTTCGTGAACGTAATTTGAGAAGTATTTGGACACATTTGGATGCTACGTAAGTTAGAATTTGTATATTATTTCATTTTCCTTGGTTCATTTCTTACATTCGAACTTTTGTTATACGTTTACAAATTAATCTTTTAGAAATGATTTAAAACCTATTTGAAAATATATATATTTTGTCCGTGTTGCGAGGAGTTTATTTGTATTCTCAATGTATTGATGTATTTTCGGTATTTTCGACGCCCACCTCTTGCGATTGCCCCGCCCTCTCTCCGGGTCAGACCGAGCTGCAGCGGTCTGTCGTGGAGGCATACAAGAGCGCACGCGTGCTACCCGCCACCCCGGCGCTGAACCTGGTTGCGCCGTCTTCCTACGCTACCCGCCACCCACGCCGCCCACGCCGCCCGCGCCCCGGCCCCAAGCGCTCGGTCACCCGCCCACGCCCGGGAAGCGTCGGACGCCTGAGCTGGCGCTGCCAACCACGGCGGCCACGTCTGCGACACGCGTTCTCAGATCACGCAAACTGAGAGTCATGCAGATACGACTGTTGGACATCTTTTGTCCCCCTTCTCCCTCTTTATTCCCCTTTGGTGCTCCCTTTTGTGTCCTTTTCCCGTTTATTGCTAATTTTTCTATCTCTTATGCGCCTGACCCGCTCTCTTTTGCCCCTTCCCCGCTCTCTTTTGCCCCTTCCCCGCTCTCTTTTGCCCCTATCTCGCTCTTTTGCCTCTTTCTCACTTTTTTTCTCTTTCTCTCACTATCTCTATTTTGGTAACCGCCTACTCGCAAGTACACATTCGCAATCATGCAGAACGGGTCAAATATGAAAAATGCCACGAAAGGAAGTCGGCAGACCTGAGTCGACATGAGTCAATCATTCAGCTCTGAGGATGGGTATAAAGTGACAGTAAGGGGAGAAAAGTACAGCAAAACTATCAGTGAAGTAGATCAGCTAGAATACTAGATCAGCTCTAGAAAACCTAACCAGTCAGTGGTATTGTTTGACACAGCTGTGTATATTGTCTCAAATTTTGTCGAAATGCAACTTCTCTAACAAAATAATTTTGAATTAATTAAATTTAAAATGGCAGTTACGAAGAGATGTGAATTTACGCGGTTCGCCCAAGGTCTGTATGAAGTATGTTTTCTATGTCTGTATGAAACATGGTGAGATACCAATGAGGGGTGAAAAATGCAATGGACGGATTGTGGTTCAAAAGGGTTACGTGGCCGCAGCAGAAGGCAACTACGTCAAAATCCCACGGTGATTCATCCACGCGTTTCGAGAAACGCTAACGCGCAACGTTCGACTCGGTCTAATTTTCGCTTCATTTCTCTATGCCACCAGTGGCAGTCAGCTCAGAACTATGTATTTTAGGAGGGTAACTTTGTCACTATTCAGATTCCTCCAATGGCTGGAGAATGGAACTCTACATCACCGTTGGTGAAGATAGAGCCACCCGCACTCTTTATTTATAACTTCGTTCTCTGTGTTGGAATTAGCCCGTTGACTGTTGAGTAGCGTCTCTTAATATAGCAAAAATTCATGAAAAACGAAACCTGTGGATTTTGTGAAATAAACTTCCGGTACATGGAAATAGTTTTGTGTTTTGAAAGCAGTGATTTTACATGTCCAGACAAAGGATTTTATTCATATTATGTTAGCTTACAAAGCCATGGTTAAAGAGCATGGTATAAAAGGTTTTTATTTTGGAATACCAAAACAGAAGAAATGAGGTCAGATAATTTTGAATTTTATGGAAGGCATTTTTCACGAATTTCCGGTTTTCACGTTTTCCTATTTTTACTTCCGTTACAACGTTAAACAATCTTAATGAAATTCTATTCACCTAACAAATTTTATAAACGTTATCGAACTTGCACGTTCGACGATAATTGTAAATTGATTTCTTTTGAAGGAAATCACAGAGTCACACGTCTAAAACTTTGCAAATAATGATACAGAGAATCACTATCTTCATTGTCACTAATTTTTGCATTTCCCCTGATGATATATCGAAACGAGAAAAATAAATATGGCAGTGATGATGTCATTTTCATAAAATGGGATCGACCTAACTGCACTGACATTGATTTCTGATTTCAGGAGCCCTCATGTCATGATGTCCTGAAAGTTAGCAGGTCCATTTCATCCAATCACAAAACTGCATAGCTCATAATTTGCCGCTTTTTTGCCGTTTTTGAGATGTGAAAACCAAAAATTTGCCGCGAGCCATTTTCCCCCAAAAATCAGTGGTCCTGCTAACTTCCAATGGAAGTTAGCAGGTCCATTTCATCCATTCACAAAACTGCATAGCCCATAATGTTCAGCTATTTTGCCGTTTTTAAGATGTGAAAACCAAAAATTGATATCTCCATTCTTTCAAAAAATATTAAGAATTAAAAAAACATTAAAGATACGTTCAATATAAGAGCGCAATCAAAGAAGTAAAAGGAGATCCCCCGTACAAAATCACACATAACAACTCATAATCGACGCCAAAATTTCCCGAAAACTAGTGAAAAACAAAATCTGTAATAAAAAATTTGCCGCCAACCGGTTAGACACAATTACCCGTGTTCGAATCCCAGATATGCACCTCTTAAATTAGCCCCATTCAATAAATAGACGCATTCTCTAGTAAACCATTAGCTTTAACAATACATACTGTGCACCGAAATTAGCACTTACCAAGTGGCAAACATAATCATTAATAAAATAATTTGCCGCGGATAGGCTAGTTTAAATTACCCGGGTTCGAATCCCCAAAACTTACATTTTGAAAGCCCCTTTCAAGGAAACGCGCGGTGTCTCCAAAACCATTAGCCATAACAATTCATTATGAGCGCCGAAATTAGCTGCATGAAAGTGTAAAATATAATCTGTAATAAAAAAATTTGCCGCGCACGGCTGAGTTATAGTTTCCCGGGTTCAAAATTCCAAAATTTTATCTTTGCGAACGGCCTCTTTCCAGAAACGCGCGCAGGGTCTCCTAAACAATTGACCTTAACAATTCCCGCTCTGCACGGAATGAAGCTGTCAGTAAGTGCCAACTACAATATGCACTCCAATAATTTGCCGCGAACCAGTTAGTTACAGTTTCCCGGGTTCAAAATATCAAAAAATTTTACTTTTCGAACGGCCTCTTTCAAGAAAAGTGCGCCGTATCTTCTAAATCATTGACCTTGACAATTCCCGCCTTGCGCCAAAATTAGCTCTAGGCAAGTGACATCCATAATCTGCAACCAAACAATTTGCGGCGGACCGGTTAGTTTCAGTTTCTCGGGTTCATATTTCCAAAAATGTACCTCTTCGAACGGCCTCTTTCCATAAAAACGCGCCGTGTCACCTAAACAAATGACTTTAACAATTCCCGCTCTGCACCGAATGATGCTGTCAGTAAGTGCCAACTACAATATGTACTCTAATAATTTGCCGCGAACCAGTTAGTTACAGTTTCCCGGGTTGAAAATATCAAAAATTTACCTTTCCGAACGGCCTCTTTCAAGAAAAGTGCGCTGTATCTCCTAAAACCATTGACCTTAACGATTCACGTTCTGCGCCGAAATCTACTGTGAGCATGTGCCAACTATAATCTGCAACCAAAAAATTTGCCGCGGACCGGTTAGTTTCAGTTTCTCGGGTTCATATTTCCAAAAATGTACCTCTTCGAACGGCCTCTTTCCAGAAAAACGCACCGTGTCACCTAAACAAATGACCTTAACAATTCCCGCTCTGTACCGAATGATACTGTCAGTAAGTGCCAACTACAATATGTACTCAAATAATTTGCCGCGAACCAATTAGTTACAATTTCCCGGGTTCAAAATATCAAAAATGTACCTTTTCGAACGGCCTCTTTCCAGAAAAGCGTGCCGTGTCACGTAAACAATTGACCTTAACAATTGCCGCCTTGCGCCAAAATTACCTGTGGGCAAGTCACAACTATCATCTGTAATCAAAGAGTTTGCCGCCACCCGGTTAGTTACTGATTTTTGGGTTCAAATTTCCAAAAATGTACCTCTACTAACGGCCTCTTTCCAGAAAAGCGCGCTGTGTCTTCTAAACTATTGACCTAAACAACTCGCATTCTACTCTGAAATTAGGTGTGAACAAGTGATATATATATATATATATATATATATATATATATATATATATATATATATATATATATATAATCTGTAATCAAAAAATTTGCCGCGGATTGTTTTGTAACAGTATCCCGGGTTCAAAATGTAAATACGTATCTCTTGTAATGGTCTCTTTCAATGGAAACGCTTCGTGTCTCCTAAACCAATAATCTAAACAATTCATCCTCTTCGCCTAGTGGCAATAATAATCTGTATGCCGCGGGTATATTAGTTGCAGTAACCGGGGTTTGGATTCCCGAAATTTACATCTTCCCATTTGAGGAAAAGACGCTCTGTCTCCTAAAACATTGCCCTTAACATTTTATACTGTTCGCTGGAATAAGCTTTAACTTAGTGTTAAATATAATCTGTTATAAAAAATATTGCCGCAGGCCTATTAGTTACATTAAAAGAAATTTTATTGAAAGAAAATGTCTATCTTAAAATTTATAGTAGCGGTAAGACACCGAAAATATTTTGAATTTCTGGAGTTTTTGAAAAAACAAATTTTTAAACGAAACTGTGACCTGCAGCGTTCTCTTAAACGTTCTTTGTAATATCCAACAAAAAATGTAATAAAAAATGTTAGATTTATGTTTCTCAGGTGCTTCATGTAATGTACCTCCAAAATTATAATATCAGTTTCCAATTCAATGGGCCGAGAGATCAGTTAGATCGATTAGGGACTATAAAAAATATCAAATTCTTTGATTACAGATGATAGTTGTGACTTGCCCACAGGTAATTTTGGCGCAAGGCGGGAATTGTTAAGGTCAATGATTTAGGAGATACGGCGCACTTTTCTTGAAAGAGGCCGTTCGAAAAGGTACATTTTTGATATTTTGAACACAGAAAACTTGAACTAAACGGTTCACGTCAAATTATTTGCTTACAGATTGTAGATGGCACTTACTGACAGCATCTTTCTTTGCAGAGCGGGAATTGTTAAGGTCAATGGTTTAGGTGACACGGCGCACTTTTCTAGAAAGAAGCCGTTCGAAGAGGGACTTTTTTGGAATTAGAAACCCAAGAAACAGTCACTAACTGGTTCGCGGCAAATTTTTTGATTACAGATTATAGTTGGCACATGCTCACAGCAGATTTCTGCGCAGAACGTGAATCGTTAAGGTTAATGGTTTAGGAGATACGGCGCACTTTTCTAGAAAGGCGCCGATCGAAGTGATTCATTTTTGGAAATAACAACTCAAAAAACAGTCACTAACCGGTTCGCGGCAAATTATTTGCTTACAGATTGTAGTTGGCACATACTGACAGAATCATTCGGTGCAGAGCGGGAATTGTTAAGGTCATTTGTTTAGGTGACACGGCGCGTTTTTATGGAAAGAGGCCGTTCGAAGAGGTACATTTTTGGAAATATGAACCCGAGAAACTGAAACTAACCGGTCCGCGGCAATTTTTTGGTTGCAGATTATGGATGTCACTTGCCTAGAGCTAATTTTGGCGCAAGGCGGGAATTGTCAAGGTCAATGATTTAGGAGATACAGCGCACTTTTCTTGAAAGAGGCCGTTCGAATATATTAAAAAGTATATATTAAAAATATATACTTTAGAAATATATTAAAAAGTAGGAGAAGTCCTGTTTTGTAAAAATAACATTTATTTCTCCAGACCAATTTGTCTCTTTAATTATTGAATGTCCCTCGTATTTATAAAATTTTTGATATTTTGAACCCGGGAAACTGTAACTAACTGGTTCGCGGCAAATTATTGGAGTGCATATTGTAGTTGGCACTTACTGACAGCTTCATTCCGTGCAGAGCGGGAATTGTTAAGGTCAATTGTGTAGGAGACCCTGCGCGCTTTTTTGGAAAGAGGCCGTTCGCAAAGATAAAATTTTGGAATTTTGAACCCGGGAAACTATAACTCAGCCGTGCGCGGCAAAGTTTTTGATTACAGATTATATTTTACACTTTCATGCAGCTAATTTCGGCGCTCATAATGAATTGTTATGGCTAATGGTTTTGGAGACACCGCGCGTTTCCTTGAAAGGGGCTTTCAAAATGTAAGTTTTGGGGATTCGAACCCGGGTAATTTAAACTAGCCTATCCGCGGCAAATTATTTTATTAATGATTATGTTTGCCACTTGGTAAGTGCTAATTTCGGTGCAAAGTATGAATTGTTAAAGCTAATGGTTTACTAGAGAATGCGTCTATTTATTGAATGGGGCTAATTTAAGAGGTGCATATTTGGGATTCGAACACGGGTAATTGTGTCTAACCGGTTGGCGGCAAATTTTTTATTACAGATTTTGTTTTTCACTAGTTTTCGGGAAATTTTGGCGTCGATTATGAGTTGTTATGTGTGATTTTGTACGGGGGATCTCCTTTTACTTCTTTGATTGCGCTCTTATATTGAACGTATCTTTAATGTTTTTTTAATTCTTAATATTTTTTGAAAGAATGGAGATATCAATTTTTGGTTTTCACATCTTAAAAACGGCAAAATAGCTGAATATTATGGGCTATGCAGTTTTGTGAATGGATGAAATGGACCTGCTAACTTCCAGGACGTCATGTTATGCATATTTGTTGACAAGTAGAATAACATCAGTGAGATTTTATGTCGTCAGTAGGATGCACTCGTACAGTGTATTTTAAGTAGAAAATTTTCTTTCTATTTCCATCTTATTAGAACGAAACAATGTGGTCCATTTGTTTTCCTTACTTTCTTTACTATTTTCTTCTTTCATTCTTGCTAAATTACTCCCTACTACCTTCCAATGAAATGTCTTCCCTCTCACTTCATGAAGAATTGTAAGTGGGTATAATTCCTTCTGTTAATTTCTATTTTTTACTTTCCTTTTATATTAGGAAATTTCGTCTTTTCAGTCAGTTTTCTTATTTGCATTTTCTTTTACACAAAATCATCGGACATCTCCTTTTGTTACTTCCTAAATTTCGCAAAAAATAATTTCTATGACAAAATAGAACACACACGCTATAGGTATTAACGTCGTGAAGCCGTTAGAAACCAAATTTCAAACGCGGTTGAAGTTTGTACACCGAGGCGATAGCAGAGGTTTATAATCAGTCAAGTTTGTTATTTGTGTTAACGGCAGTGTATCGTTCAATACTTTTTGTAATACCATTTTATTATAAAAAAAATAATGTAACTAAGAAATGTCTTTGCTTTTAGTACGTAGGAGTGCAACACTATCTTCCATTTCTATTCGATGCAATACTTCCATGCACCAGACAAGACAGTCATTTCGACAGACTTCATTTCGATTAGATTTTTGCCTGAGACGCGGTAATTTTGTTTCTACACACATTTAAACAGATGAATGTTCAACATTTTAAGACGATTAAGATATTTCAGATGATGTTTTAGAAATTCCAAGTGATGTAAGTTCCAACTTATAATGAATATGGTGAATTATATTGTTATATTAACAAAAAATAAATTGTTTTAAAAAATACTGAGGTTATTTATTAAAGTCAAGAAACCGTTACAACAAAATAAGTTTCGTCTTGTTACCCGTAAAAAACAAGAAAAGATATGAGAAAGAAACCAACATTCTCAACATTGGCGTCAATGAAAGAATGTTGACAAAGTAGATGAAACAATTGCTGGCGTTTGCCAAAGAAAGTTCTGAAACGTATCCTTCTGGACAAAATTATCAACGTTGAAACTATGTGTACTAGTTAACGAAAATGTTGACATATCAACTACATTCAATTTATTTATTTATTGTTTCGGTTAAGAAACTATTTAGTGACATCTTAAATCATTTTACAGATTCGGAAAACAATGCTAGTCCAAAACGGTGATGATCTGTTCTCGTTGAAAGAACATGGAGGTTAGGAGTCCTCGTCAGCAGCAGAAACATATATTGAACAATCGGTATGGAAAAGAATTAAAATTTCTAAAGAGTTATTCAGCAGTCAGCTCCGAAGAGGTTGCATCAACACCCAGAGATTCAAGTACGTCGACGTCGAAACCTTCGATCATTTTATGAATGACTAGGAATTTATTAATAATAACAATATTGTTCATTCAATATTCACATTTACTACAAAGAGATATTGCAAGTTGAAAATCATAATACATTATTTGATCTGTTGAACATTACTTTTGTATGTGGCATTTATCTTGTTTGTGTATGTTCTTACGTAATTACGTTTGTCATTTGTCTTCGAAGGGATTTTGCATAGTTTGAAGATCAAATGGTTCCTTAATGACCGGCGGTCATTAAGATTACCTTTACATTCCTCTGTTGGATTGCGTTATAGCGGTATATGAACAGGACAGTATTACGAAAATATAATTTACTGACTGGTAATATTAGCTTAGTCACCTGTCCTCTCAAGATTTGAGATAGGTGGTATAATCTGTTTGTGAGCTGGGAGAGTTATACTATTCTTGATTTTATTCATAATTTAAAATATAAATATCAACATGCCACTTTTTATTGTTTAGTTGCATTTTTTCCTACCAAAAACATAGTGTAACTTCCATAGTGTATTTTTTAAATTCCAGACATCAATAATTTCAATTAGATTTCCGGACGTAAATGTAACTTCACTACGTGCTCGTTTTGTTACCCTTTTACTTGTAATGGTAAGTGTAGGGCCGAGAATGCGACACTATTTCGTTAGCAATGAACACAAATTAAATCCACAATTCGTTTATCGATGCAAATAAGATTTTCAATATTTTCGAGAGGGCAAATATGTGGTTTTTCAAATCTTGCTAATCTGGTCCTTTTTTAATTTGATTAATTATTATTTAAACTTTTATTCATCTTGTTAAAATGTTGGGAAGAAATTCTGGATAACAAGAAAACGCGCGCGGATGATACTGCTCCCCCATACGTCACATACATTTTTTCTGTTCTTTGACTAAATAAATAAATTATGAGGGCAAGTCAATAAGTCGCAAAACAGTATTGAGGCAAAAATAATCAAAGTAACTTACTTATATTTATTTCACTTTTCCACATAATCACCCTGTACATTCAGGCTCTTATCTCAGCTCTTATCTCTGTACATCAGGCTCTATTAGAAGTCCTTGAAAGCCCCCAGCAAAGAAGTCCTTTGGTTTCTGCCTCAGCCAACGTGTAACCTCATAGATTACGGTGAAACTGTGAATGCCTCATGGTGAAACTGTCAATGCCGCGTCGTACTGCACCAGTCTGCGGGAACTCCGATAGGCCATTCGCCGCAAGCGACCTGGACTCCTGTCAAAGGGTGTGGTTCTTCTGGATGACAATGCCCACCCTCTCACAGCAAGGCCAACCCAGGAGCTGTTACGCACATTTCATTGGGAACGCTTGGAACATCCACCGTACAGCCCTGACTTAGACTCTAGTGATTTTCATCTGTTAGGACCCCTAAAAAATAATTTGGGTGGCCGTCATTTTGATAAAAATGATGCAAAAATCTAGGAGGTTACACGTTGGCTGCGACAGCAACCATAGAACTTCTTTTCTGCTGGCTTTCAAGGACTTGTAATGAGATGAGATAAGTGTCTGAATGTACAAGGTGATTATGTGGAAAAGTGAAATAAATGTCAGAAAGTTACTTTGATTATTTTTGCCTCAGTTCCGTTTTGAGACGTATTTATTGACTTGCCCTCGTAGATAACACATATCGTTCGTGAACCTTCCATCCGAGACCCGATATTATCAGCTGAGTGGTCTGCAAAATGGATGTTTCCGTCGGCTCCGCGGGTCGAACGAACAATGCGACGGCTCGGTGCTCGCGCGAACCGAGAGCCGCCCCAGCAATCCATAGTCGCCCGCTTCCCTTCCGCGACGACGGGCGCGTTTTCGGGGCCGCGGTCTGGAGGGGGCGGGCGGCGAGCAATCAATTACACTGTTGGGTGAGGGGGGTGGCGAACGAATGGAGCTCTCGCTGGTGCAGTGGCCTCAAACCTTGTTGCCGCGGGCCGAAAATGAATTGCGTCTAACGTGGCTTTAGATTGTGGTATTTGTATACTGTATTTATAACCGAATCATTTTGTAAGATTGCTGTTGGATTCATAAAATACAATTCATTTTTTGATTCAAATAATTACATTCTATTTAATATACACTGGAATCAAAATATAATTGATTTGATACAGCGGAAAATAGAGAAATAATAAACAAAAATAAACTTATTTTGAAAATACTCTTGTGATCCATCTTCATAACAATTTAACTTCTAACTACCCTGCTTTCCAATCTGATCACATTAATTTCATGTTACTTGCAAAGTTACATGAGGAGGGAATTTGTCATCAAATTTCACATCAACATTAATTATTGTCATTTGCTGAAATTATGAGTGGATTAATGTGGTGAACCCGTTCTCCTACCAAATTAGGAGTTAGGAAATGTTTGTAGGCAGTATGGCGAGAGATGAGCGTTCGTTTAGTTAAGAATGGGTGTGTAATGTGTGATAAATATATAAATAATTAATGGTAGCGGAAGAGAAAGAGGGAAGGTCGGTCAGCAATGGGACTCGATAACTTATTATAATAGAAACGAATATAAGTTTTTCAGGGGGGGGAAAGTGTTAGATAATGCAGGTATGTATCCCTTCCTTTACAAGGAGTAAATTCTGTTTTGGGGAGGGATTTCCGAATGCCAAATTTGCCAAATCTTACACAATTTATTCTGTTGGTCTGGTTGTGCCTGCACGGTTTGTGATATTCATTATTAGAACTACATATAATTCGATTTTCCTATCTTCTATTTTCCGATGAGAAACCGATATTCCCACACAATGTATCATGCTAGATACAATGATTTATGAAAAATTATTAATTAATTAAAATTTTCAGCCATCAATTGAAGTCAGCACATTAGGAGTCTGAATTGTGACCCTCATACTTTACTGTTTGGCCAGATCTGTAATGAATGAGTGACTTCGATGGGCAGATAAGACACGAATGATTATGGAGTAGTGGTGATATCGGTAACACAGGAGAATCCCGAGAAAACCAGCCGCGGACACTGTTTATCGATAACAAATTCTACAGGCACTGTCCGGGATTATGAACCCCGGTTCTTGGAGGTAGAACACTATTGCATTAGCCACTATACCAAGCATCGCTTCTAAATGAAAAGGATAGAGGATTTATAAAACTTTCCGGCGCTGGCTTTGGCGTCTGTGAGCCATTGCATTTGTCTCTTGGGTAGAAATCCAAAAATTATGTTCTCAGAACGAATTATATTCACACAACTTTTTCCTAGGTGTCAGTAAGAAATTTATCTTTTTTGTGCAATGAAAAACGACTCCGTTCCAAATCTCTAGTTCAACTCGAAATCAATCGAAAGAGAGAGACAAATTTATATTGATTTCAGACGGAGTACATAGAAATATTCGCAACACTTTCATCAACAGATAAAAACAACACATCGCTTTTCATATTCTGAAAAAAAACGTATTTGCTATGATGGCTGTCAACACAACGAGGTGGGGCGGATCCAGCCAATCGTTTCGAAGGGAACCATGATAGATTTTTGTTACATAATGAGCATTTGTTATTTTATTGTATTTTATTTTTGTAGTTTATAAACGATACTAAACGATATTTATAAATAATTACATGATTTAAATATTTATTTATATTATAATTAATTTTGCCAAATACGAGAAGGTAACAAACAAAAACTCTTTTTGGGGGGGGGCATGGTCTCCATGCCCCCTCTCCTGGATTCGCCACTGACAACAAGACTATAAACTTTGACTAAGATAGCAACGTGCCCTGTGATCGCACGACTAAACATTAAGTAAAACCAAAGTTTGTTCTAGGAAATGCAATTTCAAGCACGGAGATACGAATTTCGATTCACTGCTATTCCCGATAGGCGCAGACTGCTGGGAGAGAGACCAGGATTCCACTCGTCAGTCGACGATTAATCGCATTAGGTGGAGTTTTTGCAGACCTACCGCTGCAGACCTGTCGGCCGGCTCTCAGCGGTGCGTTAGCACAATACGGTTTTTATACGAACCAACATTTGCTAATATCCCTCGCTGAGCGGAAACTAGGGCATCGAGGACTTTTACAGAACGAAATTAAATAAGTAAAAATGAAGCGTTTGTTTTAGTTTTATTCACAGTGCATGTTATATTTCGATAATTCGATGAAGTTAACGATATGTAAAATACTAAATTGTCCTTCCATGTTCAGAGATTTCCATTAATACAAATATGCGAAAGAATCGTTTTCTCTAAAACTGAATATTTACAAATTCTACGTTACCTTGTTTTGTCTTCAGTAGTAATCTATTTCGTCTTCGTGAAGACATCACACGAATATACTGTTCTCTTAACAGAGGTACGCGATCTCGCCTTATTTTCTTG
This sequence comes from Acheta domesticus, assembly GCA_031308135.1. NCBI lineage: Eukaryota > Metazoa > Arthropoda > Insecta > Orthoptera > Gryllidae > Acheta > Acheta domesticus. Next base: position 89,695,802 of record JAHLJT010000631.1, on the reverse strand, counting down.
TAACTCGCGTAATGAATCCAAATATATTATGTAGACACCAAAAAATAGCAACTTTTTACATTTGAAAATTTGAACATGAATAATATTATGACAATATTTTGAAATATAAGGTTAAAGCTTTACGGATATTCTTATAATAATGAAAATTCCTTATATACAATAAGTAACAAAAACTACCAAAGTTATTATTAATTCCATCTTATTTTCAAACTTATTTTTATACATCCCTGAGTATATTAGAAATAATTTTCATGACTAACGCGGCAGTGAACTTACAATGAACCTCATAGCAACAGGTTGTTTGATGATTAGACTACGATGAATCTGTTATGTTCACAGATAATTTCTTCATGAAAACATCCTCATATTCAATTTATCTTAATATGTCCTTAATTTGTAAAATATTTGCGCAATTTCTACCTCACATTCTTCATTTGCGCCATTTCTACACTCATGTTCTTTCAAATTCTTCAACAACTTTGCCGACTGTTATGTAAATTAAACATATTTCAATAATCATTGCATATACAAAACAGGCACTAGTGGTGCTACAGAATGGCACAGACATTCCCGTTTTAGTTTTTAGTTTCCTTGGGTCTGGGCTAGCTATTCGGAATTGCCACATATTCTGACCAGCTGCCATCCATCGCTACCCAAACTACAGTTTTTTGACATTTTCTTAATTTTTAGGATTCGTAATGGTAGAACGGAAATATTAATTCTAGAATATTAAAAATCACAAAAACCTCGTCCTAAATGGAAATTCTCTTTTAAAGATTTGTAGCTGTTTTCAAGAAAATGGTGTTTGGCTGTCACGGGAATAAATAAACATACTTATAGTTGTATGATCGCGTCAGTATTTGTGGAAAGTCGGCGAATTTAATAAAGTGGCAACAATCAGTTTATGGCATCCTCATCGCTGTACATGGCAATCAAATCAAAATAGATGTTCATTTCATGAAGAAGATCAGAGATGTCAAAGCAGTACATTAAAGTTCAACTTGTGTGTTACATTTTTCAGTAATTTTTTCATACTAAAATTCCTCCTCTAATTGAATGTGTAAAATTGTTATAAATAATAATAATAAATGGCAAAGTTCCTTATGGAATCGAAACTACAATCAGTAATGATATCTTGGTGACAGTAAATTGTTGCTTAAAAGGGTGTTACTGGCTGCCCTATCTGTAAGATATTGAAGTATTTAAGAAATATATTTCCATTTTTGCCTTACTTTTGACGTTAATATTGCCTAACAAAGGAACTGAGTGAAGATCAGTTCGGTATTTGATAAGACAGAACTTAAATTTTGCTAATGGATAAAATTAAAATGTGTCCCGTTGTTCTTTCAACACCCAACAAAGAATGTCTTACATACGGGTATTATATCCAATATAAAATAAAAAATTAATACATTAAAAATAAATACAACATTTTCTCCTGAAAAGTATCCTTTTTCAAATTAAAACTGTAATGTATTTCCGTGCGCAGCATAATAAGTACTTAGGTCATTCAATAAGTTCATAGTAGAAAATCCAAGATAAAGTGTCCCTAGTATCAAAAATGAATTTTCACCAGTAAGTACCCTTCCTAACTAAACAGCTGAGTTTCACCTGTAACCATCACATAGATTCATTGTTGTTTACGATTGAAGCAAACAAACTTCCATCTTTTAATAAAATGGATAAAAGTGATTCGAGCAGTGATTAAACACGTATTTGAAAGGGATCACGCCCAAAGAAATCAAAGCTGAGTTGGATGAAGTTTATGGCACATCTGCTCCTGTGTTTGCAACTGTTTACAATTGGGTGAATGAGATTAAACGTGGTCGGACATGCACAAAAGAATTATTATTCCACAAAAGAATTATTATTCCAAAAGAAGAACATTATTCCGGACTCCCTTTGGAACTGTCTACCCTCAAAATTATTGACAAAATCCACGATATAGTTTTACGTGATTGAAGATTCAAAGTGCGGGAAATAGTTGACATTACAGGCATACCGCAAGGCATAGTCGCTTCAATTTGCTCGAAAAATTGGGTGTGAAAATATGCTCCACAAGATTTGTACCTCGTTTGTTGAGAGTGCAGAATACAGTCAGTGATGTGGTCGACTCTGAGGATTTTTTGGCGCTCTTCCGTCGCAATCCTTTTCTGCGTCAATACATAACTGTTGATGAAACATGGATATATCACTACACTCCAGAGATAAAAGAACAATAAAACAATGTATTTTGGAAGGCAAATAGCCCCGAAGAAGGCGAAGTCACTGAAATATAACGCCAAGATTATGGCCAAGGTCTTTTGGGATGCTCGCGGAATCATTTACATCGATTACGTGGGAAAAGGGAAAATGATCAAACGAGAGTATTATGCATCTTTAGTGAACCGTTTGAGCGAACAAATCAGGGAAAAACATCCTCATCTGAAAAGAAAAAGATTCTCTTCCATCAAGAAAATGCACCGGTGATTCTACTTGAGCAGTTGCCATGGCCAAAATTATGGAATTAAAATTTCAGTTATTACAATATCCACCGTATTCACCCGACTTGGCACCTAGTGTTTATCTTATTTCCCAACATGAAATGGCTTGACGGACAATGGTTTACATCTAATGAGGAAGTCATCTCCCTAACAAATGCCTATTTTGAGGAGCTTGCGAAATACTTTTTGGACGGCTTGGAAAATTAGAAAATCGCTTAGAAAAATGCATAGAGCTGAAAAGAGATTAAGTCGAAACATTTTAAAATCTACACAAAATAGTGTTTTTCTACTTTTATATAAGGATTTATTGAATCGACTTGTCGATCAGTCACACGACAGGTCATAGTTTTGTTGTAACGTCCACTCTTGCACATTCTATTTTCCTACACGTTGTACCTCACCTTCACCTCCTCCTTTCCGGGAAGAGCTGTCTCGCAAAGGAGCCCCAACGCTGAGAGCTCCCCCCCCCACCTTCCGTAATGGGGTCTCTCTGAGCTCTTGGGGCTCTCGCCTGCGGATTATCGCAGCTCCTCCCGAGAAACCGCGCTCTTGCGTGGGAGGGGACGAACTTCTAAAAGAGTCTGAAGGACCGCCGCTCAAACAAAATTACCTGCTTCTTCCCACTCCCCGTGGAGGAGTGGAAGGGAGTTGCGTGGAAGAAGAGGATTGCCAAGATGTATTTCTCCGCTGAGAAGGATTAAGGGGAGAGTAATTTGTTTTTTTCATTATACAGCAACCAAACACCTCTAGCTGGTACAGTGTCTACAAGGATCTTGATCTTCTTTAGAGTATACAAAAGTATTGTTGGAAAAATTTATAGGTGTAAAAAAAGCGAATGCAAACTAATTATTACTTTGTCTCAAGGTCGTGAAGGGGTACTTTTTCAACAGATGTTTTCTACCGCCAAGCTTGAAAAGTAATTTCATGGCAGAGGTGCATACAATGTAGTTTTTGCACCATAAATTCTGCCTTGAAACTAATTTACTTCAATTACAGTTCGTAGTTCGGGCTTCGATTAGTACTATTTATTTTTCATAATGTCAATTTTACATTCTACGTATAATAAACAATCGAAAGTATATAGCGCAAGACTATAGAAGAACCGATTCATACATACATATTCATTATAAATTAACATTATAAATTAAGCAAGAACCTGAAATGGCAATTTCATATCTGTTACGAGAAAGTCAATGGAAATATGTGAAAAAGAATATGACGTTCTTTAATTGGAGAGATGAAAAGTGTTCTGGTGTTGTTGTTGTTATTATTATTATTATATTATATTATTATATTATTATTATTATTATTATTATTATTATTATTTTAATGTATCTGTTTGAGAAGGTGTGATGAGATTTGTTACTGTTATGAAATTCACCTGTTCTATATTTATACTAATTAATATAATGGGTTTAAAACAGAGGCAGTAATACCTTTGACTCTAGTGTCAAAATGTTCAAAGATGTCAAATGACTCTAGTGTCAAATGTTTAAATACACTAAGAGAAAATGTTGATATCAGTATTGCGCTATAGTAACGGCATGTTTGAAATGGAAGTCTCTTGACTTAAATGACATTTCTAATTAAGTGGTCAAGGAAGGAGGAGTTCACTTGAAAGAAGGGATAATAAAATTGTGTCATTTTCCAAATATGTCAAGTACCAGAGAATGGAAAACAGTTCAGAAAAGGAGACAAAGAGAGACCTGAAACCTACAAGGAATTAACCCTTTGAATTCTGTCGTTATAATGATTACAAAATATCACAGAAATGGAGTCAAATATTACTCCTAATCAACGATCAAGGCTTTTGGAACAGTGATTCATAAGTGATCTTCGCATTAAATCAAATGGTCGAAAAGACTATTTCTTTTTACTTTCTCGTATACGGACGTATATTTTGAGACTTTAAATGCCTCTCATAGGAATTGGTATATGTGCTCAATATATTAAGCGAACTAGACAGTTATGGCGCTTCAATCTTCCACCTGTTCGCTAATAACATTTTGATAATTAAAACGAACCTAAAATTTTCAGAGCAATCTCTGAGTCGAAAGAAATTCGACAAGCCTTTTTTTAAAAATAAATTCCATTAAAACATTTCGAAGATGCAAAACATGCAAACATATCCAAGATGTAAAATGTGGAATAAGGAAATATCATGATGATATTGGCGTTTTCCCTGCGGATAACAAGGGTAATTTACCAAAGCTATTTTACCATTTTTACTAGAAATAATCCTAAAGAATTTAAATTAATATTATTTTTAGCAAGTCATTTCCAAATGTAAACACACAATTTGAAATACATAAATGTTTTATGCGACTTATTCTTACCTACGCTGTAGAAACTAGAGCAGTCTTAACTAAAATAAATTTTTAAAAGAAATGAAATGGCTAGAATGTGAAAAATTACCAGAAAAACTTTTAAGTAGATAGTAATGTCTTTTGAAATTAAAAACAAAATCAGTATTCCAACAGAAGATTAATGGATGGAAGAGTGGAGAGAAAATTGGAGCCAACATAATTATATCCAGAATGGCTTCAGAAACGATTGTCGCAGTCACTCTCTCTCCTGTTCTCTCTCCTGCTCTCTCCTGCTCTCTCCCTCTCTCTCTCCCTCCCTCTCTCTCCCTCTCTCTCTCCCTCTCTCTCTCCCTCTCTCTCTCCCTCTCTCTCTCCCTCTCTCTCTCCCTCTCCCCCTCTTCATCTCTCCCCTATCGCTATTCCTTTCTCTCCCTCCCTCTCCCTCTCTCTCCCTCTCAATATAATTTTTTTAATTCCAAATTATTTTTAAAAATATAACTTAATGTCTTATAGAATTGATGTCTTCACTTTTATTGATAAAGCAGACTGAAAATATTATTAACTTTTTACGATGCACACTCTCAGAACATGTTGGCTAATAAGTTATATAATTAACCACGTTGAAGATGTCTTGCGTTTACACAGCATAGACGTGAAATTATCAACACTGCCTTCAGCACACGTAGGTATATTTTCTTTACGTAACCGACGAAAGTACCTCAAGTCGTAGACGTATTATTCCAAAGTGCCACGAATAGCTTTTGGATGAGGCTCAAATCCCATTTGCAGCGCCCTTGCTCAGCGCCACCGTCAAAGCCAACCTTCGCCTTCACAGTCTTGTATCCGCGATGCTCTGCCATTTTCGTCTACACGAGATGTACTCAAAACGTCGGTTTCAACAGCCATGCATGGAGCGGAGACAAGCTGCTGTAAATATTCCGTGTACAAACCGATTTTGAAGGCGTGACTTGTCAGTGTGACGTAGGGGAAGGGTTCTTCTTTCTGGGTTCTAACGTTTTGAGATACCTCAGGGGAATAACATCAGCTACCGCAGTTCCTTTGACAGAGAGGTCCTAGGGTTTGATTCCCGGCGGTGGATAGTTTTTCTCTAGAGGAGAATTCTAGCGACGGACTGTTTTGGTTAATACTTTCTCGTGTTTTACCCGAACAATACCAGGCGAATATTTCATTTATTGGGTTAAAGTTTATAACTGAAGTTTGTCTTAAAATATTTAATGTACCAAACAAAGTAAGAAGACTGATCATTGTCACGTTATCTGATACAAAGGCAAAAATTCAAGTAAATAATGAATTATGTACCAATTTTCATATAACAACAGGAGTGAAACTGAGAGATTCATTGTCAGCCTCTCTATTTGGTATGATAATAGATGTAATTATGAAAAAACTGGAAGTAAGGGGCAATGTCACTACGTGTAAAACAATTTATAGCATACGCGGATGACATTCTTTTAACGATCTAAGTCCGCCCATGAAGAAATGTTCCAACACCTGAAACAGGAGTCTTTACAGTATGAACTAACCTTAAATGACCAAAAGACCAAATTCATGAGATGTAAATCTGGCCCAACAACACTGTATGGTATTAATATTGATAATCTTAATTATCAAGAAGTTAGCTCATACATATACCTCGGGTCTAGTGTGGATGATCATAATCACATAGAAGAAGTAATTGAAGAAGAATAGTAATTGGTAATAAAGCTTACATTGCCAATCAAGCATTCTTTAGAAGTAAACTGATATCTAAAAGTGCAAAGTTAACACTATATGGCAGTAATACGGCCCATGGTCACGTACGCAGCAGAAACGTGGGTCCTCAGAGAAGCTAACATTGAAAGGCTAATGATTTTTGAATGAAAAATTTTAAGGAGGATTTTGGACTAGTTAAACAACCAAATGGTATTTGGAGAATAAAGTATAATAACAAATTGAATAACATAATAAAACACAAAAATATTGTTTATCATATCAGATCGTTAAGATTAAGTTGGATGGGACATGTTTACCGAATTAATGATGATAAGCTAGTAAAGAAAGTCCTCGGATGGAATCCTATTGCAACCAGAATTAAAGTAAGACCGAAGACAAGACGTAAAGATGATGTTATAAATGATCTCAAAGACAATGAAAGTAAGAAACTGGACCGTGAAAGTAAACAACGGAAGGGAATCGAAGGCCCTTTCAGAACCACAGGCCAAAACAATTAGCAAATAATGTTTTTGAGCATCGCTAAGAAGAAGAAGATACCAGGCGAATGCCGGAGCAGTATTCTAACATAGCAGAATCTTGTTCTTCCAATCATTTTTGTAATGTCTTCAAATGACAAGTCGTACATGTATGCGTGTGTGTCTCTCTCTCTCTCTCTCTCTCTGTCTCTCTCTCTGTTTCCCCTGTCTCTCTGTGTGTGTCTCTCTCTCTGACTCTGCCATATACTAATGCCCGCCATCTTTCCGATCGTAAAACCAGCATATCCACCCGTTCACCACCCGTTGCCGACATATCTATTTTCGCCATCCAGCCCTCAATCGGAGATATCTCTATCCTTCTGGTGGGTACCTCAAGAGTTGAGTTCCAGTCAATCTCGCTACTACCACCATTTAATTTTTCCAAATTTCTCTTCTCCAGCAAATGTCTCCACACTCTCACCAACTTTACCAGGCCACCTTCTCCCCACAATTTTTATTTCAATAATCTTAATTTCCAAACATTTATTCCCCAATGTGTCTTTACCAATGTCTTTTACGTCCCCTCTTCTCCTGGCTCTCCTTACGACCAAACTTTTCAACACCGTCTTCTAAACCTCTATCCACAAACTTACTCCTCACAAACTCCCCTCCATAACCACACCTCATCTTCTCCCCTCAACATTCATTCGTGTGAACTGTGCAGCCATCTCCGATTTCCACCCCCAGCGACCCAGCACCGTAACCACATGATACCCTCCCCCACAGGCACGACACACGAGGCCCAACGACACGCGCGTCTCGTAAATTACCCTCTTCCCGTCTTGAGACGCTCATCTTGGCTGTCGCACCCACCTCCCCCTTTCAGAACCACACCTTTCCCTTCCTACACTGGCTATTTCCTCTCCATTTCCATACCATGTCATTCATCTCTTCTCTCCTCTCCTCTCCTCTTCCAACCCCCAACCATCATCCTCCACCCCTTCCATCCTTTCCTTTCATCCCCTCTCCATTTATTCCTCCTCCCCCTTTTCTTCCAACATCCTTCACCCTCCTTCTCACCTTCAGGCCTCACCTCTTTGTCAGCCACTTCTCTTCCCCACCCCTTCTTCTCTCATTCCTTTTCTTCTCATTTCCAACCTCTCGTCACCTTTCCCTGCATATTCCCTCCGCTTCTTTCACCCCTATCCACATTGTCATCCGCCCTTTACCTACCTTCCTTCCTCTCTCCCCCATCGTCCCTCTACCTATTTCCTCCTCTTCCTTCACTACTACTCGTTACTTCCCCCTCCTCTTCATTTACCTCTCTTCTTCTCTTCCTGTGACCCTTCCTTCCTCTTCCTTCATCTTCTCCCCAACTTTTCTTCCTCCCGCTTTCCTTATCTTCTTCCAATCCCTCCCCACCTCTTCGTTCTCCGCTCCTTCCTCGCCCTCGATCCCCTTCCCATCTTTCCTTCCCCTCTGCCCTCCTCTTCCTCTCCAACCCCTCCCCCAACTTTCTTCAGGCCCCTCCTCTCTTCTTCATCAACCCCTTCCTCCATTTCCCCCGCTGCTCCTATCTCTTCCTCATTCCCTATTTCTTCCCTCCCCTCTTCCTACGCCGGCCCCTCCCCGCTCCCTTATTCCCCCTCCCGAGGAGACCTGTTCGCCACCGCGCCGGAGAGCGCTCGTTCGCGCCGGCCGCTTGTGTGTTTTCACTATCGGATTACGGGATGTTCCCGGCCGCGCGCCCTCACCCCCTCCCCTGCTCCTCTCCCCCTCCCCCTCTCCCGCCCACGCGCTTCGCGGTGTCTGCGGCTGCGCGCCAAGCGCCTGAATAAGCGCGCGCTCAGTGATAACGCCCTCGCTGCAGCTGGGCGCTCCCTGAAGCGGATCTCTCGAAACGGACTCCGGTGCCTGCGGAAAAATTGAAATACGCCGCGCCTGAAACGTGTCCCGCCTGAAATTTACCGCACCTGAAACGTATCCCGCCTGAGACATGCCCCGCCTGAAACATGCCCTGCCTGAAACATGCCCTGCCTGAAGCATGCCCCGCCTGAAACATGCCCCGCCTGAAACATGCCCCGCCTGAAACATGCCCCGCCTGAAACATGCCCCCCCTAAACATACCCCTGAAATGTGCAAAAGAACACATGTTTCTATGAAATAAAAGCCTATTTTGGTTCTTCTAATTGGTCTTCAGATAATGTATTACACAGAATCTGTATCTGAGTTGGGTATGACTAGATGGCGGATTTTGATGAAATATTTTTTTTCTGTTCACTTTAGAACAATGCTGTTTAATATAGAAATTAATTTTATGTTATGACAAAAGGAAATGAACCATTTTTATAAATATTTTTTTTATTTTTGCATCTTTCGTCGATTTCAATTAAAGTCATGTTTTCTCTTCCTAAGAGATGTTTAATGCGTTTTTCGCAGATTTCATCGATTTTAGTATAATTTTAATGATTCTAGCTTCCAAACATATTTTGGATATGCAACAATTATTCTCCACAGAATTCCTGTGTAGCCTATTCGATGTCTTTGCTCATATACAGTAATATCAACCGTTGTGAGTTCTTCGTAATATAAGGTTTCTGTAATACCTATTGGTGCCATTGTTAGTTCGACCGATTTCGCGGTAAATAAAAGCAGACATTTTTTTTGTAAAGAACAGTCTAAAGCGAAAGTTTGCAACTGAGTTCAGTTGAACAAAAGGAAGAAACCTTGATTACATCAGTAACATATCCAACACTTTGAATTCTTCCTCTGAAGTGGTTTTGATTAAATTTTTTAGTAATTTTTCTTTGTTTTTAGGGCATTTTTAAAACATTTAAGGACTTTTTTGTTATTGAATGTCGCATCAACTACAAGGTCATTAGCGACCACTATTGAATTTAGCGTTATGGTATGTGGATGAAACGATATGTTGATGATAGGGGTGAAAGGACGAACACACAACCATGCCCGAGGCGGAACTCGAAACCGCGACCGCATGGACCGAAATCACTACGGCACTACTGGCTTAGCGACCTCGGCCACGGGGCCGACTAAGGGTATTTTATTGATCAATTTTCGTGATGTTTTAGGTCATTAAAATCCTACCCTACTTATGACTATGGAATTATCAGACATACCACGTTCTTTCTCTTGTTTATGCTGGTTTTACTTCTGCAGCAGAAATTATAATTTCGCGAGCGAGCTGATGAAGTGAATCTTAAAACAAAGGTTTTGGAGAAGCCTGCTCCGAATTTTGATAGCAGGACAATTTTGATGAAAGGGACGAGATAGTGGAATAATCACTGGGGACATCTGTCTGGAATTTTGGCTTTTAACTTTCTATTCAAAGAAAATGTCAGTAACTGATTCTCCCAACGTATGTTTCACAGAGAAGAATGTTTTAAATTAAGAGTAATATCCATTTGTCAAGGTTGACTTGCAATTTTTCCATTTCTTGATCGTTTGATTTTGTTTTATACCAGAGAGTAAAATTCTAGGAAGTAGTAAAACGGACTAATTCTGCAATGATATTCTACCAAGTTCTGACACTCTGCTTCCGTCTCTATGTGAAAAAGTAACATTATAACTTCAGGCATGACCTGTGTTTTCTAAAATTACAACGTTCAATGAACGTCTAGTGAAGATGGAGTGGTACACTGACGCAAGTTTTTGAGTAAAGCAGTGTATAATGCTCTTATGAGTCCTGGGTTTAAGAATTCATTACGCAGATTGTATAGTGAGGAGGAAATACTAAATCACCACAAGACAAAACGAAACAAACACTCTTGAAACTTTACGTAAAAAACAACTTGAACCTGCGCCAGCTCTCGAGGGAGAGAGTGTAGCTTTAATCCTTAACGGTGGCTTCGAACAGAAGAATATTCATCTAGGAGTAGCAATAGTGTAAATTCTTTGAGTTTTTTCATTGAAATTAGTTGAGAAATTTCTTATATTAAGTTGGCTGTCCGGGTGACGCCGCGTCCATGGCAAAGGTGCCGACGTTAATATTGACTCCGGCCGCGGAAGCCTACGCTCTCACTTGAGAAATTTCTTCTTTACAAGTTAGAAAATTCGATAATAAGAATATATTTTCAGTGTTCATCAACAATGAACTAAATAAAATATCAGGAAAAATATTTTCAACAATTTCTTTTATGGTTTTTTAACTTAGTATTTCTAGGTTGAGAAAAGTTTGCTTACGAGTTTCAGCTTGATATAAGAGGATGACGATAATTTACAGAACATATGATTGGAAATTAAGTTTATTTTTGTTTGTTTGTTTTTTTCGAATACATATAATGTTTTTCCATTATTCGAAAGCGAAATCACTTTGAAGCATATTTACTTCGTTTCCTCATAAATAGGCCTCAAAGAATAACTGATGAGCTCAAACCCTTAAAGAAAATTCTGGTTTTTGTCGCTTTTTTAAACTGTTGCTTAGCGAACCAATATTATGAAAAGAAAAGCTGTAGTATATATTTTTCCAAGCCGCTATAAAACACCTGTTCTAAAATCATCCCAAACGCCAATGCGGAAGTGTTCAAAATAGCACACATCAAACGCTCTCTCCCCATTATTTATCATAACACGCCCATTAGCAGTCATAAAATATTCAGTATTTATCATACTAACATCTCTTTTTATGTGCTTTGTGACCCTTTCATATATACTTCATCAAGGACGATGTGTCTAGTAAGCCGCAACATCCACCCCCATCCCTTGGTGATTCATTCGCCTCGAAGATTACAATCTGCGCAGTGATGACGAGGCAATACTACTGAACCCACCGCATGTTCAAAAATACCGTCGCACGAAACGCGCGGGACATCTTCAGGTCCGTCCTCTCCCGTCCTTGTTTAACCATAAATCAATTTCCCCTGCCGGTGGCGCGACTGCTTACGTCCCCAGAATGGTGGCGCTCCGCCATCTTGTCGAGTGTTCACGGCCGCTCTCACGTGATTGCGTCGTGCCGGCGGCGGCCGCGATTGGCCGAGCGGTCACGTGGCCTCCCGCGCGAGTGGCGCCGCCACGCGGCGGCGAGTGTTTCTTTTCGGCGAATGTGGCTGTGCCCCCGGGGAGTGTGTTTTGACGTGCGCGGACCACGATTGCGTGTATATTCAGAGTTTCTTAAAACTCGCTCGCTCTGTCGTTTCGGGAGCGGCCGCGAGAGCTCGCTTTTCAAACCGCGTCAGCGCCCTCGCCCCATTTGTCCGTTCGCCTGCACCTGCGTTGCGTCTGGGAGGCGTCTGGCGTAGGAAGGATGTTCACACATGCCACGTGCGAGTATATGCGCGGGTTGTGTTGAATCTACGGATCGCGGAATTCTTTCATCGGCGACGCTGCGCTGTTGAATTAATGCGCTGGTGTGGGAGCTTTTATGAGCTCTCCCACTAGCTTAACAGCACATTAGCTGTAGTTAATTTAAAATGGTGAAGTCTTAGACCTTAATGATTGATTGATTGATTGTTCATGATTCCGGGCGCGTCAACTACCTAGGTCATTAGTGCCGTAAGTGTAGTGCGTTTTTCCCTCGGTAGGTGGTGGTGATCATTTCCCCACCGGATGGCGAGATCCGGCGCCGACCTACCGTCGACTAGCGGGGTTTTCCCCTCAGCCAGGTATCTCCCACCAGCGGGTTACCGCCCCAGCCGGGAGAAGCTCTTAAACTTTAATGCCTTCCCTTTTCTCGAGCATGTGTTTTGTTGCTTTTCACTGGGTAGATGGTGGTAGGTGTCGTATTGGTACGTGAATGATGAGACATGAATGATTTTGTATGGTAATGATTAAATTTAATATCATGGTATGAATAACCAATGGAGCCATAACTTTATGATGAACATCCACGCCATATACAGATCTCGAACGCTGAGATTTTGAGTTCCTTGTGCTTGGACGCTAGCCTATTCCCTTGCACCACTCATTCAGACGAGTTCAGTACAATATTTTTCTCACACAAGCCCAAACTGATGTTTACATTCTAGTCATCTTTGTCAAACGGTTCTTTAAACTGAATAAATAAGTGCGACGCTAGTCATATCCAAATTTCCAGTGTCACACATTTTGCATCTCGTAATACAAGTTTTGAGGTCGTTTCTTTTTGATATGTTTTTTTCTTCTTATTGATTCTTAAGCCCGTACAGTAAATGAAGCAGAAAAAATCGGAAGCAAAATGTAGTGAAATGTACATTGGGATTTTTTGTGCTTACATATCCAACTTCACATCTTTGTTAATCCAGTTTTTATACAGCATTATTATTCTACTGTTAACAGTTTTATAATGATATTTTAATTGATTTGGGTATGTAATAACATTCCATTATATACAGAATTGTTTCAAATGTGAGGGGCATGTATCAGCTTTGTACTGAATTTAATTACGAACAATCAGATTTTGAATTGTGCGCTACATTATATACAAAAGTACCCACACTGCCTTTGGGTAGATATTAAGATTTTCTAAGAGTTCATTAACAAAGAAGAAGGCCTCAATTCTTGTGGTTAAAGCGATCAGAATATCAGTAGTCAATTTCATTCTAGTTTTGCGACCACCTATGCTGCGATGTAGGGTAAAAGAAGATCTAAATCTCCAAAAACATAATCAAAGGTTGTATTCCATTTCGTAAATTACACCCTAAGAAACATACCACGTGGCCCTATCATTTATGTAATTAACAATAGAAGTTCGCAAACCAGTTAATACTCCCAGTGCACCGCTTCGTCGGGTCTTCATGCTTCTGTTTCCTTCAGGCATGTCGTGTGGGCGCGAGATTCCGTTCGTTTAGGTGGAAACAGCGCGGCGGAGATAAATTCAATAACTTCCATTTTACATTGTACTTATAACTGTTCATTTGATTATATGTTTAATATGGAATTATGATAAATAAATGCCAAGACAATGCCTTAATACAGTTTTCTATAATCTTACCTTTCTCATCTCTATTAGAATAACATTATACACTTTAATAGTATATGTAATAAAACGTAATCCAAAATCTTATTTCGACAGAAAAAGTTTCTTGGGATGTAATCACGTTCTGGAGGATATCCAACTCTGACACTGTGGCTTCCGGACTACTCCTTAAAATTGTACTTCCCAGGCAATATAAATATACTGTCTGGGAGGGAACTGAAAGATCTCATCACTGCAAGACGATTACCGCTTGCTCCTGCTTGCAAAGTTAGTGTATTTAGTTACTCGGTCAAAGACGAGGTGGGATATATTCGTCCCATGTTGAATTCGCAAGCGTTTCATGTTGTACCTCTCAGATCTTCACAGACCTCAGGGAAATTCAAATGACAGGGAGCTTTCTTGCAGAAGACACAACTCTGCTGTACGTATCTGGAAATAAATAATAAGAATGTCAGGGATACGGTAATATTTTAAGATGAAAACTAACTTGTTTTTTGAGAAAGTTGCTAAAATTTGTGAGTTTATAAAAAACCTGCGTTTAAAAAAATTAGGACTAATTGTAACAGTGTATTCAAATGGTAGGTTGAAGATCACGTCAAAAAATCCTAGTAAGTTTTGTTACGTTTCTCAGTATCATAGTTAAAATTATTAATATATAGCTACTTTTTGTAAATAACGCCAATAAATGAAAAATTAGTATTACCAATATTTTTCTACAAATAGTAGAAGTTCATTTCCAGAAGTTCAATTCCCTAGACATGGGAATTATTGCAGACCTTACGGTTCTTGCTATACAAACGTTTTACTGGTATTGTAATAAATTGATAAAGCTTAAGATGAATGAAAACGTATGTTACGAATATGGGTTCATGATAAAAAGTTTTGAAATACTCTTCGTTTCCTGTCATTTATTATCATTAGTTTAACCTTACAATGCGTAAGATCACCCTCTGAGACTCACAGTGAATAGTTTGTTTCTTTTTCCTCTTACTACTGTCAATTTGAGTTGCCAAGTATTCTCAAACTGAGCAATAATCTTTAGTAGTAAATGGCTCTATTAAACATGTTTCAATTTTACAATAAGATAATACATTCTCAAAAATGTGGCTACATGAATACATAAGGTATTCCGAGACTAATCTCCCACTTTCGTTTTGCAGTAAAGCCGCGGTAATCCGAGATTCCGTGCAACCCGAGATAGAAAAAAAGCCTGATGGGCGCCAAGTTATCCAAACAAGCGGGAAGTAATCTGGCTCTTGACGGGTTGGCAACACTGCCCGAAGGTCACATGTGCTGCGGTCGTGCCAGTGTCAGTCTGCTACATTATTGTGACCGGTTCACGCTCATTTGTGTTGTTCATTGTATAGTGCATTACTACAGTAGGCATATTGTAATTTGAAATCTGATTTTCTTCTTTCATGATTTATCATTCTCAAAAATGAGTGGAAAAGCCAAGAGAAAGTTTATTTTTGTTCAGAGAAACTACAGGCATTAAAGATGCAATGACTTCGTTTTACATTGTTGAAAATTCCGTCATGTATTATATTTTCCTTTTTTTCGTGTAATCCGAGGTTTTCGGAATCCGAGGTACCATCAGCCCCAATTACTTCGGATTATCGTGATTCTATTGAATTCTGTTGGACGGATTACTATTTTGGCCGGGCCGCTGTAGCGTGTGTAATTGCAAGTTCACATCCAAAGTTTCCTCTAACGAGATGTCCTAGACTCGAGTCCTGTTAGTGGCAATTATGTAGCAGAATCGAAGCCGATTGGAAATTTCAGAAACCGTCTGCTCTGAACTTACGTTCCGTTGTTTTCTCCGTCAATTCCCATACGGATAGCATGCAATACATTTAATGTGATTCTTTCTTCATTATTTTCATTACATCACCATCCGCATATGGTCTGTTGCAAGTCTTCTGATACATTAAATGCTGTCTCCGAGGTAGAAAGTCGGAATAAAATAATAAATTGCAATCTGAAAATGTTTTCTTGGATGACAAGCGTACTCCCAAACTAGTTAGTTGAAGGAGACATAGCAGACAGTTTACTTGAAAATGAACTATCATTTGTCGGCACAGAAATAATAAAATATTTGTGCATGTGTTGTTTCGTAACATGAGGAGGAAGATATTCTTTACACATTGAGGCACAACATAGTATTCTATCTTATCCTCTCCTCTAAAACCTGGAAAAATGTCATCCATCTAACATGCAACACTCTCAGTTAAAGGGATAATAGACAACCTGTATTTATTGTTCATAACAATGTAACGAAAGAGAGCACTGATTCTATGACTTCCCAGCAGAAAGATCAAGACGACAATCACTCAAGAGGAAGATATGTCATTTTTTCGTAGCAAAAAAAGAAGAATGAAAACAACAGATTTGCAATTCTTAAAGAAAAAAACATATGCAGAGTAAATTCAAGTAAAAGACGTATGTAAAATGCACCAAAACAAAAATCTATTTCGTAAGTCAGCATGAGGGATTTACCATATTCTTATGAGAGGTTGCACGGAGGTTACGGGCAGCATTCCAGTGCAAATTCTCAGTTAGAAAACAACATGAACAAAAAATGTGCACAAAAGTTATCCATAAAATTCAATATTTTATAAAGTAATAATGGAAAATGACATGAGACTCGGAGACTCGTCCTGGATCAATTAGTTGAAGATTAAAATTCTGATGGGTGAAATTTGTAACCCACTGGCTGCCACTGTTGCTCAGTGTGCACACACACTGACAGATTATCTGCTTCGCCAAAGGACTTAATCACAATATCAAAATCGTTAATCGTCTAATCGTTAAATAAAATTATTACTGTTATTTTATCGTTATTACCGTTATTAAGGAGTTTGCTGAAAGAAATAAACGTTATTTCAGTGTAGTATATTTTATGGCTGTACCTAACCCATAATAATTACGACTGTGGCAAGCTTAAACCTTAGAAACGTTTCATTTATTAAGCAGAAAAAAAAAATAAAATCGTCAAAAACTTTCGATTTTAATTATGTTGTCGTGTAGACATTATATTATAAATTTGTGATCGTAACTTTTTCAAGTACGATGTGTGTTGACTCTTACAAATTATTTCTGTGTAAAAAGGGATCCATCGGGGTCTGGAAACCGCTCAAGAAGAACTCTCAGAGGTACACAAAAATTCCGTCTCGGTAACCTTGCCACATTTCGTCTACGGTTTTTGTGTATCTCCAAGTTACATGAACTAGATTTGTCGGCGATGATTTAAGAAAATCCCTGCAGAAACGTCTTGCTTTGTAAAATTTGCTTCTGTTCAGTATCTCGAGTGGAACGTTTTGAAATGCTTTGAAATGGCAGAACCACCAGAAACGCAACATGAAATGAGACACATGCCTTAAAACTCCGCAAAATGCGCATGAGTATGTATCATGGAAAGCATGAAAAAATCTAATAATTGACCGTTGCCTCGATATTGTGTGCTAAGAAAGTGGAATAGTAACTGTCCCCTCTGTAATCTAGCCATCTTCCCTCCACTGTTCACAGTGTTTCAAATTTCATTGAACTAGTACTTCTACTAGTGACGATTGTAGATCTAAATATTTAAAACACTATGAATTGTTTAGATAGAAATTACGGCTTTCTATTGAAGCATAAGTCTTCATTTTTCTTTAAATGAAAGATAGTATATCCTAGGCATGTTATCACAAAGATAGTATCCACTAGGCATGGTATCTCGTATTAACTGGATTTATAGTAAAAGTGGAAACTATTCAAATTAATTGAATGAACCCGTATCTGACGTTCCGACATTTTTAAGATCAACTTGAACATAATGAGGTTCGTCTTTGGAAGTATATCAAAGAGGAGCATCAGGTTATAGTTATCGAAGCAAAGATAGTGAGTTTTCAAATAAAAAAACTGAATTTTCGTAAATGCAAAGATTAATAGGTGTATACAAATGCAATGTCCGGCAATCGTCTGATACATATGTCCCGTTACGAAACATTTTCAGAGATCGTAATTATTTGTGATGCTTTAGGTATTTTAGGTTACAGTGGAAGCACCTATTACAGCATATCCTATTACAGCCCACATCGACATAGGTCTACAGGTAAATAGATCTTGGTAAATATAATTAATAAATATTTCAAAACGATGTTCTAAACAATTTCTTAACTATTTTCTGTCTAATCACTCCATATTATTCTAGTAGTATGGATCAGTATACATTCGTACTACTAGAGTACTTCTTTCTTCTAATTATTGCAAAATGAAAAGTTATTAGAGTAAAGGAATATAAAGCGCAGATATATTACACTCCAAATTATTAATGTAATTTTATAATAAATATTGAACAACAATTTAAAGAAACCCTTGAGGAGACAACCTAAAATGTACTATTAACAAATTAATATCTGTCAAAATTAATATTTTTATTTACAAAGGACAAACATAACAAACAAATTTAAAAATACAATTAACACATTTTGATTACAATTACATATTTATCACAAAAAATATCCTAAATGGTACTTTTTGCTAACAGCGAAGTAAATTTCGCTGCTCTGTGATAGAATAACGAGTCAGGGCTACTGGTACCCCTTGCAGAAGCCAGAACATAAACAGGAGTGAGCGCATTTGTTTTTGCAGGGAGTCGGCGCGGCGGTTGATTCACCAATTTGCGCGCGTGGCGTGAGGCCTCCGAGAGCGGCAGAGTTCACGGCTCCCGATGAGTTCGGAGGAGTCCATTCGCGGCCCGCAGTTCGCCAGCTGGCGCTCCGAGCTCGCCTCTCGGAGGAGAGATCCCACTCAGGACAGGGCTGCCACTCTTATTTTAGCCAGACTGTGCAGAAAATTTCTTCTGAGAAAGTAGATAAGAACATTTTATGATGGTCGCTTGTCACAAATCTGACATAACATGCATTGATATGCTAATAGCATATGCTAATAGGAAGTATCAACAATTTCGTTGTTGCTAGTGTTAACCGAAAACCCAATTTTTTCATGCAAATTGACGGTAAATGGTTTGTTAAAAATGTTTACTCTTTTACGATATTCTCGTAGATGAAATCTCGCAAAAAAATCCAGAAATTAGATTTTTGTTCGTCAATTCTTGGAATTAAAAGCTGAATATTTTGCATTGTATTGTGCCAGTTTTAATTTGTTTCTCGAATATTTGGTTTTATTCCAAGTGAATAATATGTAAACATGAGGGAGAGAGACAGGGAGAAAGAGAAGGGAGGGAGTGTGTTTGATTGAGGGCGGAGGGTGCAGGGAGTTCGCGAATCTAGTGGAAATTCAGATCTCAACAAATTACAGTCTTCTACTTGTATTTCATGTACTGGTTTCATAATTCTCCACAAATGCAAAGTTAAATAGCTTGAACAACGATGAGTTCAAGTGGACGGTGTTATGCATCAACCGGCTATGCGACATCATACAAGTTTTGAGATAATAGTGTTCAACGGTTTTATTACATTTTCAGCTCTAAAAAGTGTAATTTAATTATTTCCTTCATTGAAGCGCCAAACTACACAAACATGAGTGGAATATCTGGCGCTTACCTGCATAATGTGAAATTAAGAACAGCAGATCTGAAGATCTAGGTTTATAGCCGGTTGTTGCGAAACATAAAATCCCTGATGTGACTGATGGCGTTTACATTTTTCATTAATTATCGAGCTATTTTTACAGATTTGGCGCCAAAATTTTGCATACACTTAGAATATGGTCCAATGCAATTGATGGCGTTCATATCCAATTTTTTTCAAAAATGGCGCTTAGCCTGTTGATCCGTAACACCGTCCAACCCTTCCCCTTCCTTGTCTATAGTCATCGAGGTTCTACTGTACAGTAATAGTCTCATTCAGAATAATGAAATTCCGGAGTTACTGTGAATCATCAAGAGCTCCACCCGCGTGTAAGCGCCGGAGCCGCCGTCGCTGCTCGGGAGAGCCGAGCTGCGATCTCGCATTCCGGGCGCGATTGCGCGGCCGTGGGCGGCAGCGCGTGCCGGAGCGGGAACGTGCCTCGGAGACGGAACACGCGACGCAGACACGCGGCTCCCGGCGTCGCCCCATGTGCCTTCCCCGCCGCGTCGCCTCTGCCTCTGCCGTTGCCGCTCCCGCTGCTGGCGCGCCGTCGTCTCAAGTACCTACCCAATGGGGATGTATAGAGAAGTTACACTGAAAAGCGACACGTTTGACAGGTCGTGAAATGCATCAACGTCGGGTCGAATGACCGGGAGAGATGGCTCAGTGCATCAACCGATGTCATTGCAGTACCTCTGGACCGGGAGGTCATAGGTTCGAGTCTCGACGGTGGCAGAATTTTCGGCACTAGCTTATCAGCTATGGCGAATATAGTCGCTGTCTGGAGGAGAATTTTAGCGGCCGGCTGCTCTGATCGGTTTGTTTTCCGTAGGTTTCTCCGATCAACACCAGGCGAATGCCAGAGCAGTACCCTAACAAATGGACCGCGCGTGATCTATCCTTCCTCTTCCTTGTCCTATCCTCACCCCCTTACACATACACTTACACTAACATGCACTACACTATCACACGAGCTGGGAGACCGGTCGGGATCTTCGAGCGTGTCCCGGCTGGGGCGGTGCGCCGCTGGTGGGAGATACCTAGTCGTCGGTAGGTCGGCGCCGAATCTCGCCATCCAGCGGAGAAAGATCACCGCCACCTCCCGATGAAAAACACGCACTACACTTACGGGACTAATGACCTCAGTAGATGATGTGCCCTGAATCATGAACAATCAATCAATCAAGTCGAACGATGATACTGCAAGAGGTATAGCCGAAGTGATTTGCAGAGACAGTTGCTAACAAATAAATTGAGGTATTGTGCACTTGGGCATAATCTGCACTTCAGTTGCCAGCAGTAGCTGTCAGAGCGGTCCCTTCTTCGAATAAACTCTCTATAACTATGTTCACGGTTTGTTGAGCACTCCTTTTGCCAGTAGTGGTAGGACTAGAACAGGAGATGTGTTACTATTCTGTTAGTAATGCAAAAATATCAAATCTGCAGTTCGCTTACGAACGAAAATGAGTTATTTATAACTTGGAAACGAAAACGCCTATTTTTCGAATGTTGCTAACTTCGCTCTTTTTATTTGTTTTTTTTTTACTTTTATTTATCTTTCAACTATTTATAAGTAGATAAAATGTTGCGAAGTGATTCTGGGGTTCAAAAATATGAGCACAGATGGCACTTCTCTTCAATACGTCACATACAGTTTGTACTGTTCTTTGACTAAATAAATCAAATCCCTCTGCCAGTTGCCTTTCCTACCTACCCCTCTGCCTCTGCTTTTCCCACCTACCCCACCCTACCCTTTCTTTCCGTTGGTCGTGGCTGTTCCTGCTGCCAACAATTGTCTCAAGTTCCTATCCGGCCGGGAATGTCTCTGCCATTGCCGTTGCCACCTCAAGGGCCTATCGTTCTGCCTTTCTCTGCCGTGGCCGTTGCTGTTGCCTTATCGCCTCAAATACATCTCTACAACGTCACCTCAAGTACACAATCGCTCATGTCGCCTCTGCCTCACCCCTGCCATCTTCACGTCTCCGCCTCCCTCACCAATTTCATCCCTTCTGAATGCTTCTCCGGCGCTACCGTTTACGTCGCGGTCGCCTTTGCCATCGCAACGGCACATTTTATATCTATAATATCCGTTCTGCAATATTTTCCTGTGTCTCGCGTCTAACTCTTAGTCAGCGTGCTCGCTTTCCACCATGCGGCCCCGGCTTCGATTATCGGTCGAGGCAAGACTATAGTATGCGTTTTCCTTGCAACTCCCCAGTATATGTTGCTGTGTGACGATGAGAAAATTCACTTCTCAAATTGAGAAGCTCGGAATGCGGCGTGGGGATGTCTACGTGTTATCCACACGTACCCCCTTAACCTATGGCCGCGAGGCAGGGACGTCGCGGGTAGGACTGAGCCCGTTCACGGGCTGTCGTGCCAAGTACACACAATACTTTCCTTGTATTACTCAGTATTATTGGGAATTTTTGGAGAGTTCATGCCTTAACTCTGACTCGCACTTCGAATATCGTATCGCCGTCGTCGCCTCTGTCCTTGTTGATGTCGCCGCCGTCTCTGTTGCTGTTTCTGTTGGCTTCGTCGCAACTCCGTTGGTGCCTCCGCTGTCGCGTCCACCATTTTCTTTTCATAGAAAATGACATGTCTGTTCATTAAAACTAGTTAGAGTTTTCGAAGTTTTGCTTTCGTTCTGCAGGTGGAGCTGTTTGTAGTCGAAGTGCTAAATATTTTTTATTTACCAGTTTTAATTTATGTATAACTCTTCGAACATTTGAGGACAAGGAATACAATTAACTACAATAAAGGGGAAAGAGTATGTGGAGCATAGAACATCGAATCCTTGAATCAGCGCGATTAAAACTCCTGAATCAGTAGTTCCAATGTAATGCATTTTTTCTTCCAATAACATTCTCCCAGCCGAGAAAAGTGTTATTCCCGGCCTGAAGTAGCGTGAAACAACCCAATCAACTTCAGGGTTTCAGGTTGTGAGTGTGACATTGCTTCTGCCTCTCACGTGGTTTCCTTCGGCACTGTCTCAGGCCCACTGCTAACACCCGCTCCACACGCCCCGCGCTCGTCTCCACAGCGGCCACCGCAGATGCAATCAACGGCCTCAGTGAACTGGAGCTGCTGCACTCAAACTCAAAAGAGACTGTTTGGACACCAAATGTTATCATCTTAAGAAAGATACAATTTCTTCTTGTACTGGCTTATGGTATCATTATCATTCGTGGTAACCACAACTTTGAGCAAATGTCATGAGAGAAAAATATAGAAATCGTTAAAATCGTCTTAAATTTTATAAACTTTTCACGCTAGGGAAACACAACCTAAGATCCCGATCAATTACTTCCATTTGACGAAGGCTTCGGGAGTTTCACCGAACGTGCGCTGCATGGTGTCTCAAATTCGAGACTTCCCTACAAGCAACACCGCGCATGCGTGCGTTTCTCCTAAGTCGAATTCGTCGGCCAAAAGGAAAAATGTACAACGTGCCTACAATATTCACAGTGTATTTGTGAACCGCTAATCAAATAATGAAGTTGTAAAGATGAATGTTCTGACGAACGCAGATTTTTTCATAACTGGCAAGAAATTTGTTGCTGATTCGAACGCATCATGCGCCATTGCTCGACCAAACAGTCATGATCAGTGTCACTCGTCATTCACAGTTTGTGTCAAAAGAATAGCTCAAATATTTCCATTGACGTATTCAAGATTGCAATTAATTCAAGGTGGTCTATATCAAGCTGTTCTACAAGACGTGGCCAAAATGCAAGTTCCGATTGGCCTTGAAAGAAGTCTGAAGCGGAAATACAAGAAGTTGTTTACTGTAACACGTTAGACTAGTTTTCGCCATATCACCTTGTTTGTGCGTTTGTTGTAGCGCGGCACTAACATCTGCATGTTCACTTTACATGCCTCTCAGGAATGACGGTTACTACGAAGTCGTTTGTTTGTAGCTCAGCGCCACTGTGAAATCGTTGCCCAGACACACGTCTCCAGGTTTCAGAAAGAGGTGCAAGACACTGGGTGCTGGGTCCGGTTTCTGCTGGGTATAATCGAAAATCTCCTATTTGAATTAATAGAGAAAACTTCACATACGCATTGTGTATAGTCTGCATCACTGCCTGAGCGTAATGAAATTCAGAATGTCTTGCCCAAACATATTGCACAATAGTCAGTGCGAGTCTACAATCTTCCACTCCTGAGAGCGTTAAAATCTTATTGCAACACGTGTACCTCAAGAAATGATACGTCAGCCTTATTTATCTTTGGAACGAAGGTAAAGCGGTTACTTCCATGGCACTACAGTCATGCCAGATTGTATCCTTCTCCTTGACTCACGCATGTGCACTCTCATCGTGGCTCCACCATGACGATACGTATAGTAACATTTGGACATTACATTCCCTTGGCGGTGCGTATTACAGTCAAAAATAATAATACATACTTTGTTAATTCTAAACAATTAAATGTAATATATTTTTCGTATCAAAACTTCCCAAAACGAAAGTATTACACCATTTGTAATTTTTTGAGGCGAAGTATCGTCTTTAATTTGAAAATTTACTATCGCAATTTGTACATAGATCCAAATAAAAATGTGGCCGCTTTCCTTTCACATAATTTTTAATAATTAATTTAATTTTTGTTCCAAAAATTAACAGAACTTTTTTTCCTTCCTATCTTACATGCAATGTTTCTGTGCACTTTTTATAACTCCCTCTTATATTACAGTTTGCTATATGTTATATTACAAATTGCAGTTAGCAACACAAATAAGGAAATATTTCGCAGTCTTAATTGCTGACAGGTTTTCAAGAATATGCCCAGACAGATAATATCTGCCGGTATAACGGTCATTGTCTAACTTTCGACGTTTTAATGTTTTGAACTGTCCATGTACTTGGTTCAACGCATGCAAGGTTCTTTCACTTTTATACCGTGGTCATCTTTCTAGTGCGCACAAAAGTGAAGTCTTGTCAGCTCCGTTCAAGACAAAAATGCCTGCGAAGACATTCTGAATACGATGTAAATACGTTTTTCAGACCACATACAATTACTTGATTGAGGTTTCATCAGCCGAGGCACAAAGACAAAAATGTGGGTAAAGTAGAACTTTGAGTAAGAAGAACTGAGGAGAAAAGTAGATCACTTTATTTTGACACAGACGCGTTTTAGTTCGGTCTCTCTCATGCCACTGAGTGCAGCAAAGTGCAAGGTGTACCTAGGCAGTCTGCACAGTGGCTTTACAGCTGTAACAAGCCGTCCTCCTCTGCTGGAAAGAGCCGTAAAGCGAACGTTGAAAACTTACGGCCACTAAACGAGACCACCAAAGAATCATTGGCAAGCAAAACTTCAAAGTCGGCGAATTTTGGGGTAAGTGGTTGAATGGGGAAGCAGTTTTAAGGTTTGACTCACTTCACATAAAATTTCAGCGTTCAATATATTTGATTTGAACCATTTTTACGCGTTGTTTCTTTCCCTGAACAACATTCTTCCTAACAATATTCTTGAGATGAATGCTGAGTTGGAGAGTATTGTCTATATCGTATTTGAAGTGACAGCTGCAAATGATAAAAATCTCAAATTATTATTATTATTATTGTTAATATAATTTTTATTATTGGCAATAATAGTCAATTTTACCGAAAGATGAACGGAGTTGAAGTTCTTAATCTATTACAGGTGTTTCAAAAATAGACATGCTGATACGGGGGAGGGGAAATAACATAATCACTCTCATAATTGTAGTTTTATGCCTTTTAAACTGGTATTGAAATCTTGGAACCGTTTTGGAAGAACGCAACATTATGTACTGGTTTTTTTAGTTTGCTTAAAATTGTAGTATTTTTCCTGTTGTACTATAGAAGATGAGAATTAAGTCTGTCTCTCCATGTGGTTGTAGTCGTTATTAAAGACTTTTGGCTCATTGTAAAATACTACAGATACCAGTGTGAAGCACCAAGCCACGTTTGAGCCTGTGCGCATAAGCGAATTATAATCGACCGTTATTTCAAACACTTAAGATTACTAGATTATTTCAGTGATTCCGGGAACGCCATTTAATTTTTCGAGGGACAAAGATGACTCTGCTGTCACTTTTAAAAACTACTTCCATTTATAGAAGTCTTAGAAGGAACGTGCAAAACTCTTTTAAGACATCAAAAGATACTGGTCACAAGGTTACCGGAAAAATGCATCATATTACTTTGGGATATGCTTTTCAAAATCTTCCTATACCTTTTGCGGCTTTCAGCTGGCATTGAAGTTACTCTAAGAAGAGACCATTTTCACAGGGAAACAAACGAACGCCATTTCAGGGCCAGGTTTCCCATTTTATGTATTTATAGCGGCATATAACATAAAGGCTTATCCGCGATGGGTGAGCATTGAGACAGTATGGGGACGTATTAATAATGACTCCTCTCTTCCCCCATATTAATTATGACAGGCGAGGAAGGGATGGAAAGAGATGTGTCATGGAAGGGTAGGAAAAATAATTGATTGAAGGTGAAAATGCTTATGAAAAGGGGTGAAAATTCAGAATTGCTTTGTATTGTAATATTTTTATTTTTTGATTGATATTTTGGGTGTTTTTATGTCTTTCTTTTCACTTTGTCTTCTTTCGTTGTTTGTTGTCTTCCTCTGTTTGTCTGCTGTCTGCGTCACGTCCGTAGCTATCACAGTTGTTGATTTGTCAATGGTGTGCGTGAATTGTCATAGTTGTGGAGTTGTGTCATTACGTCCGAGATTGGGGGAGCTGAAGTATGTCCACGGGTGATGGTGGATTCTATGGGCGGGTGGGTTATTAAGGATTTGCGTGTGTGGAGAAAGGAAGTGTATGAAGTTGGGATTGCTAAGGGCCTTTGTAATTCGAGTTCTGGCGTTTTTGTAGATTTCAGTTTGTATGTGAGTTAGTCCTTATGGCGTGCTTAACGTAGTTGTAGCGAGTCAGGACTGGTGGTCGAAGTGATAGTCTGATGAAACGATTTTGAAGTTTTTTCAGTCGGTCATAGTTGGTAAAAGCAGACCCAAATCTCGCAACTGTACAGTAAAGCCAATTTGATAAAAGTATTGTATATGTACGTCTTCGTCTTATTGTCTAGTTTGGAATGAGAGATGAGTGGCGTCAGCGAGCTAATGATTTGATGAGCTTTGTTAACTGTGATTTTTACGTGGTCGGTCCAGAACAGCCGTCGGTCAAAAGTTATTCCTATGTATTTTACTGTCCGGCTCCATGGAATGGGGATGTTGTTGATAGTGATGGGAGGGAAGTGATGAACAGTAATGGCTGTCAAAAAAATGATGGCGTTGCATTTCGTCGTGTTGATCGTCAGTCTGTTGTCTGTAGCCCACAGTGTCAATAAGTCGGCGTTGCGTAGATGTTTTGTCAGTGCAGTCGGAAATCGATTGTTTGTCGCGGCGAATGCAACGTCGTCTGCGTAAAGGTAATCTGTTACATCACGTACAGTGGGAATGTCATTTATGTAAAGGGAGAAAAGGGTGGGGGAGAGCACGGCGCCCTGAAGGACGCCGGCTTGGATGGGACGGCGGGAGGACAAACAGGAGAGGTGTTTTACTTGCAAGGATCGGTTGGAAAGGTAGCTGCGAAGGATATGTTGCAGGACGATGAGGATGTGTGGACTGATTTAAAGAATGAGAATGACATGAGAATAATGCAGGAACATTTCTTTGTTCGTGAAGTCGGGTGCGTATGTCTGAGCGTCTGTAGTGCAGATGATCTGTGTTTCCGGAAGCCAAATTGGGTCGATCGTAAATGATTGTCTATAATGGGCTTTAGTCTATGAAGGATGATTTTATCTAATATTTTTCTGACGATGGAGATTAGGTTGATGGGTCTGTAGTTCGTAGGATCTCTATTGCTCTTCTGTAGTTTGGGTATCATTTTCACTATGTCGTGCTTCCAGGCGTGGGGGTAGTGTTGTAGTCGGATGCGATTGGAAGAGATGATGCTATTTACAAATGAACTAACTATAAACGAACCCACTGACAAAATGCGTTCATTGAATTGATGTCTTATTTTACGGGGCAAGACCCAGGCCTTGAAGTCTGTTCTTCCGTCTGACCACGAAAATTTTAGTACTCTTTCACCATCGAGCGGAAAGAAGGTATTACTCGGGCGACGAAACCGGCGATTTGGATTTAACTCAGAGTCTTCATTTAGGCTTGAGGATCTTTTACATGCAGTAAATCTACTAACATGAGACAGCCGGCTTTATTTCCCCTCCGAAGGAAGGCGTACGAAGAACTTTTTCACCCTAACAATCCACGGCGTCGATCGGGTTTGAACCCGCGAACTTGGGTATAACGTGTATAACGGTATAACCGTTTCGCTATCCGCTACACCACCGCCTCCGCCTACGGCGCGTTCATGGACGTAACCTGCAAATTAAGTTGCCATCAGTGGCCAAGTTGCAGCTCTCAAAGCGGTCCCTTCTTAGAGCAATCTCTCTCTAGGTGTCGACCGCGCTCGTCCCCGTCGTCGCTCGCGGCTGCGACTGCGTGGCCTCCAACCTCGCTTGCGCGGCCGCGGAGGGCAGCTCTCCGCAATTAAGAGCCGGGGGCCCTGGTTCCGGCGCCGCCGCGCTAATTCGGGCAATTGGCCGCAAGACGGGTGACGCAAGCGCTGCACCCGGCCTCTCGCCTCCCGCCCGCGCCGCCGCCGCCGCCGCCGCCGCCGCCGCCGCCGCCGCCGCCGCCGTATCTTCCGCTCACTCGCAACTCACACACGCGTCTTCTTCTCAGTGGGCCATTGTCGTGAATGTGCGGACAGCTATAGACCAGGCTTGCACAAGGGCCTCAGCAACGCGCCCCACAATGGCGATGGCAGTCCCTCCACGCGCCACTAGTGAAAGACTTTCCCTTTTGGGGCAAGTGATCGCTGTCTGAGCTACGGTCGAGCCCTCGTTGGGAGGAAAGACCTACGGCTCTTAAG
Organism: Acheta domesticus; assembly: GCA_031308135.1. Classification (NCBI taxonomy): domain Eukaryota; kingdom Metazoa; phylum Arthropoda; class Insecta; order Orthoptera; family Gryllidae; genus Acheta; species Acheta domesticus. Next base: position 89,667,418 of record JAHLJT010000631.1, on the reverse strand, counting down.
ACGGAAATACATTGAATTATGTTGAATTTACAACTAAAAACTTGAAATAATTGCTGTAGTTTCTGGAGAGGGGAGGTTTCATTTTGTATACTATTATTTCAGATTAAATTGCTCGACAACATCCACATATTTCATGGTCAATATTTACTGCTGCAACTGATTTTGTATATATTTGTAATATAAAGTACAAGGACAGAAAATTTAACGATATCTCATTGTTAATAATAATACGCATAAATTTAATTCAGAAATATCTTGTCGTAATACACTTGACCATATTTTTCAAAATTTTTCTTTTACGTTTTGCTGATACATTTTTCTCTGACACCATCGTCTGACATACGAGACACATTATTTCCCCTTTTCTCTCCGTGAATAAAAATTTGTGCTCGCACTTATCATTAAACCGATGATCCTGATCAGTAAAGTGAAGGGACAGCTCGGCCGTCGGGGATAATGCCAACTTTCCTTGTTGTCATTGGGCGCGGGGTGCGGGCTTCTCGGCGCCCCAAGAAGGGGCTCAAATGGGGCGCTTGTGCACCTCTGCTATAGACGAGAGGCAGGTCCCCTTCAAGATTAAAAAAAACAACAACCAATAGTGATAGACTTTTTTTGTGGGATTTTACAGCTTCAGGAGATGACGATTTCGAGTATCCGCGCCGGGTACTCACTATCTCCCTCATGGGGACACATACTAACCTTTACACAAGAAACTGATCCACATACGCGCCTCTCGGTCTGTGGTCAGCAGACTCGCAAGGCCTTCCGTGACACAGATGCATGGAAGACAAGAGACAAGCAGCCATGCCCACGGCGGGACTAGAATGTACGACCCTTTGGACTGAGGGGCTGGGTTGACACACGCCCTAGCCAACTCGGCCATCCAGGTTCGACCCAGTAGTGATAGTCTAATTTGATTATTTGTACTAAAGACAAAAGACTATCGTGACATGACTGATTATTGTGTATCCTGGTGCGTTAACAGCTAAGGGATACGACATGTAGGATAATGTAATACCGAACACTATACTCGTACATTTAAGAGTAAATGTAAATGTGTGAAAGGGGAAGGACGCAACACGAATGAGGATGGTAGGATCGCTTTTGGCTGTTTATTAAGGTACTTTTCTGGCCTTCGCCTGGTCTTGATCGGAGAAACCACGGATTACTATCAATTATAGGAGTCTGCCTTTAGAATTATCCTTCAGACTGGCTGAATTTGTTCCAGCTATTTTCAGTGAAATATAATATTGATTTTTTTATATTATTTGGATTGTGAAACGAGAACAAGCTATATTAAAAAAATTCCAATTCTTCCTTAGTTAAAACGACAAAAATGTGTGAAAAAGAATAATATGAAGATGTTTTGATTTGTGGGGTAGATAAAGTGCTAACATAAACCCATATTTTAGTTTATGACGAAGAAGACAAATGAACTTATTGTTTCTCATCACCATTATTATCCTACCTTCCGTGACTTCGTAATTTTCTAAGTTTATTGATTAAGTAAGTAGTTGTGAAGTAATAAGACATTTTTAAGCTATTTTGAGCATATTATTAATTAAAATAATTCAATAAAAGTGGAAAAATTAAATATACCATTCGTCACTATTTCATCTTTTATTCTGCATTAAAATCTTTCAAATCCGGGTACTAAAAACCACGCTAAGAAAATCGTTGAGATTGACCTTGTCTTATGTGTCCAGTTGTCCCGCATCATCGGTTTATAATGCAGTGACCCAGACCCGGTTTCTATTAATGTGACACCACTTGTCTCCGCCGCGAACAATGTGACAGGGCCCACGGCGAAGAGAAAAGGCTTTTTACCTTCTGGATATCTTGGCCGGATGTATCCGTCACTGTTGAATTCTAAGATCAGTTTGTGCAACCAAGGATGCAACTTGACATTGTCTTGACTTTGGAGCAGAACATTTGTATTATTCATCTAGAAATCTGTGTGTATATTTAAATGAACTATTAAATGCCTTCGCCAATAGAACAATCACCGTTTGAACTTACAATTTGGTTTTCACCAAAATATGATTAGAATTAACTACTCACTTTAATCACATAATGCTTTTTTTGCGCATTACGATTGAAATAAAACGTCTTTGTCTATTGTCACTTCCCAGTTTGTTTTGCTCAGACGATAACTTTCAACTCATTCAGTTGACTTCTTTCATCCAATCGCAACTTCAATCACATTCCCTCTTCTTATTTTCAGGGGCCTCGCCAACATTTTCTTCAATTATGTTTCCTCATCCATTCATCGTGCATATCCATACACTTCGCCTCTTTTAAAATATTTATTTTTTTTGGACCTATTCTCTTCATTCAAGTCACCTGCAGATGCGCATTTCAGTCATCATCAGAAAGGATTTAACTGAATCTAGCTGTAAGCAACTTTGCTCTCCAGCAAATCAGTCACCCTGAGCTGCAATTGAAATGGTACGTGTGACCTGCCGAATACGTTATTTAGAGACAAATTTGCAAAAGATTAAAAATTGGCTTCGAACCTCTGAAGGCCAGTTGTGTCCCAATATAAGTCCTTTATTTTTGCCAGATCGTATACATGGTGATTTACGTAAAAATATTTATGCACAGACAGTTCAGTGATACTCGCTTATTGTTTCAGTGTTACAACATCCAGACACGGACATTTCAGTGTTTCTCGCGAGGCGATGGGCATAGATTTGAATACACATCATTTCATATTTTCATAATTTCGACCCCAATATCGGAAGTTTGGTGTCGTTCAGGCGTTGTACATTATGTATACATTAACATGCTGCATTCAAGTTTCAACATAATGCTGTGGACAAAGAATTCTATGGTGAAGCATTGTCACAATGAGAAAACGGAGTCACTGTAATAAAAACTGTAACATACATACTTGTATATGTATTTAGTTCTTCAAAAAAGTGCAGAAGAAAGTAGTCTGGAGGAGAATTCTAGAGGTCGGATAGTTTTCGGATCCATAGTTTTCTGTGGTTTCCCCGATCAAATTAGAGGAAAGTCTGAGCTGTATCCTAAGAAACTGAGCTCGGTCGCGCGCCGTCTTTTCTTCCTCATCCTGGTCCCCTACTCTCCTCTTTCACTCTCTCTCTCTCTCTCTCTCTCTCACACACACACACACACATAATTTCACGACATTACCATAAATATTGGAATTCTAGTCGGGAGCTTAGAATTTTACCCCATTGGGGAAAATATCTGGTGTTGGAATAATCCAGAAAGAGACATGCCGATAGGCGCCGAATATCACCATCGACCAAGGAAGGAAACCACCATCTCCCGAGATATAATGCACTACACTTTTGGGACGAATGATCTAAGTAGTTGACGCGCCCGGAAACAATAAATACTCCCTAAAACATTTTTTGTGTGAACAGGCCACTTTAGGCCAATTCATGCCCAGGATCCGATTTTAACGCTGGATCCGATTTTTACTCCCCAGGGTTGTTAGCCCTGGGGGTATGGAATATCAGTGATGATGATACTGAGGGGTGAAAGAACGGCACACACTCATAAAGACATACACATGCCTGAGGTGGGACTCGAACCCCAACCCTGCGGTCCGAGATCGCCACGACATCTTGCCGTAGCGATCTCGGTCACGGGGTCGGCTAGAAAATATTATATTATAATAAACATTGTTAAAAGTACTTTTTTAAAATAAGGAGCCCCTCAACGATTGCGTCAAGATTTCATCATCGGTTTTGTGCAGCATTACATAACTTGCTCTAAACTTCGAATTCGAGAAAATAAAATTGGTTTCTGGATCTTTTTGCGAAATACTATATTGCTACTGCGGACATCAGGATTTTTGCCTGAATCTTTGCCCTTACAAAATGCAAATTTCTCCTTTCATTATTTTATAAATTAAGTTTAAATATCAAAAACATGTATTTAGTTCGTGAACTACACTACTTAACTATTACACAAATATTGAACAACAGAATTCACGACTTGATTGATGATTCATCAGTATAATGGATTCACCACACTCCACACCATTTTACACGACGATAAATTAGCAACAACATGTTAGTAATTTCACATTTTATTTTGATAATTGTGTGGAATGAATTTATACTACTCATTGTTGAAACCATATTATGAAGGTAAAATCAGAATGTTAATAAGTAATGTATTCTTTATCGCGAATGTAACCCTTCCTCCATTCTGAAAGTCAACATTAATTATCTTAGGCGACTTTAAATTATTTCACATTTGCTATCTTATGTCTGTGCGTGAAATCTAATTTGCATGTAAATTAGGAATCTGAGGTTATAATCACGAAAATTAGGTATTAAGTGCTTGAAACTTTCGGTGACTTACATTAGAAGGAAAGTTTCTCTGGTGAATCAAAGATTTCTGGCTCTTCACAAAAGTAATCAACATCTCACTGCTCGTTTACATTTTGGGAATGGAGAAAGTTGAGCTTGCTGTTAGAAAGGAATCGACGATCAAGCTGAACTCAAGTTTATTTTAAGGGCTGTAAATTGGTATCGATTTGCTGAGGTCAATCAAGTTATTTTAAACTTCGCCTTTCGTCGTACTTCGCAGTTCTATATACTCAACAAGAATATCATAAAACGAGGAAGTAATTTAACTCTCGCTGTTTCGATAAAGTTTTCTGATTTTCTTACTAGCTATTTACATTATTGCGTTGGCTGTGTGAAGCATCCGTGATGCAATGTTATCGATTAATGCCACAAAAATATATCTCCTATTTTTGTATTTAATCCAGCATTCATTTTCAATAATTAATAGTCATTATTTGAAAAATCTTCCGTACAGGCCTTTTTGATTTTATTTTAGTGTATTTTTATCACTGTAAGGAGTATAATTATCATTAATTCAAACGTCAGTTGCAGCGTATCCTGTTTGAAAAATGTTTGACCTGACAACTGTAGTATTTCCACATGAACTTACCCAAAGTCACACCTAAAAATAATGAATTTCTTTATTCATTATCCTTGCGTCCGAAGTATCATTTTCAATTCTATATTAGTAACAGGTACAGCAAGCTGCTCCAGTCCCTGAGCAATGGCGTTCTTGGAGAGCTGGTGAAATCCGGCCTCCCCGACACCCGGCGTGGAACGAGAGCATCGCATCTCGTTGAGCGCGCGTGCGGCGGGGGGCGTGGGGCGTGCGGCGTGCTGCGTGAGGCGCGGCACCTCCGGGGCGCGCGCGCGGGTCGCGACCTCTGACCTCTGGCGGCGGGGGCGGGCGAATGGACGGGCGCAGAAGCGGCGTCCCCCAGCCGCGCCGCGGGCTATAAATTCTTGTCGCGTGGAGGTGGAGGAGGAGGCCGGACTACCCACACAGCGTGCTGGCCCGGGAACGCGCGAAATACCGAGTTTCGGAAAACAAATGCCTATGGAAACATGTATCCAGCTTGAATGAATATGAGAATGAATCAATGGAAGGATTAGAGGTCATGAATGGAATGAAGAAATCAGTGGAATGATTCAATCAATCAATCGAGTTGATTGGAATGAATGAATGGAATTAGTTCAAATAAAGTGGAGTTGGTTTGAATGGAAGGAGATGGAATGAAACGGGATGAATGGGGTGAAATTGGATAGAATGGAATGGAATGAATTGAAATGGACGGGAGGAATGATTGAAATGAATGAATGAAAGAATAGTGGAAAACGATTTAAACGACAGTTTCCCTATGACTTCATACCACAATCACAACAATGTGAGACGGGCTTGAATTAAGCTGGGTCTTGAATCCGCAACAGTACGTTCCGGAAAGAACGTTCACCACAATCTTTGCACCGCGTGTACTATAATTAAGAAATAATTTGTTTTACCAGTTTCTCGTGGCTTACAAATCAGCGATGCATTGGTATACAAGGTTCTATTGCAACTTCGATAAATGACATTGTCCACAAAGTGTGCCTTGGGAAAATGAATTAATCATTTTCGACTCCAAATCGTGCCCCACATCTTTGTAGCATTTATAGCTCTTGTCTATGTATATATATCTTCTCTCGCGATGCCTCGGTATTATGCCTGAGCGGATAAGAACGAGGACGCTGAGAGATGTGGTGCGAGCAGAGTAAGATGGTACCACACAGCAAGAGGCCACTTAATTCAAAGCAATTGTCATTCCTGTTGTATGTTCTTTACTGCGCTCAAATGCCAATCACTACCCTATGGTGGTTATCTGAGTTATAGGGAAGTAATGAATAACTCGGAGTTATTCAAACTTTTTGTAGGCTGTATTGGAAATGAAATTGACATCTAATTTCACACATTCACCCAAAGAAATAGGAATTGTGCTCTATAATAAAAGCTGGCTTACATAGTATCTCGTGGTTTCACGTAACATCAATGAGGAAATAGAACCGCCAGACTGACGTTTTTTACTGTCTCGCGCTTACGAATGAAAGAAGAGGAGTAAGCAATGTAATTGTGCGCCGAAAAACTGTAATTTTCGACAGAAAAACTCTTCTTGTCATTCCCTGGAAACGAAAAAATGGATAAATCTTGTTCCTATATATAGTAAACTACTTACTCTAACATGTACTGTATCCAGAATTCATGTTTTGTTGGTCCTTGATGACGAAGAATCGGTTGACGCCAAAACGTCCGTCTGTGGTCAACGCTAGCACTTGAATCGTGCAGCAGATGTTCTGCAAAACTCTCCAATCGATCTGAATGAACTCGAAGCTTTGGAAATTTCAAACGGATATTTTGATTTCTTAGGGTACTTTACATGGAAGTTCAAAAATATTTCCAAAATTTTCTCATAAATGACTCAAATTTGGTTTATTAAACTTTGTCCTCAGATAGCGTAAAGTACGCTTAAAAGAATTATGCACGTCTCAAGTTCCTTGAAATTCCTGATCTTTCGAAAATTGCCAAGTGCAATTTTTTGAGCGTCTTCCTACAATTACAATATTAATGATAAAGATTTTTTCTGTAATGAAATCTGTTCTTAAAAAAAGTTCTTCAAATAAGGTCAAGTACCAATTTTTTAAGTAGTCTTCGCGTAATTTGTGCTTGAAACGTATGCAATTTCTAAAAAAGTTTCTCAATTGTTTTTTCTTTAAATGCTTTCCTTGTATGTATCAAGGGACATAGAAATATAGTGCTAGTCACATTTTGAGCAAACTCACTGTATTTTCAAAAATTGAGCGTTGGCAATAATAGGTTGAGGAAATTATATTTTTTAAGTGTTGACCTGAGCTCGAAACTGAATCGTTTTCAATAGTTTAAAGGTAAGGCTCACGGTAATTTAACTTGGAGAACCTGAGTTTGAGTCTGAGCGTGGAAAAAAAATTGCCGGTCGCAATTGCTTTGCATGTTTGTGTAGTACTACAATATTCAGTTAGAAATAATGAGAATGTACGTGCTGCTGTAGCACCACTAATTTTACTTTCTCGTGTACATACCTAGGGTGTTCATAAAGTTCGTACCTTTAACCAGAAATAATGTGAATATTCGAATGGGTGTGCATGCATTGGAAGCGTAATTTCTTTTTCTGTTGTCTGTGCATTTGCTTCTATGTTTGGCCGCTTGATAGCGTCGCTGTAACGTAAACCATCAAGATGGCTGCTTTGCTAAGTAATGTCTTCGCGCGTTCCGTGATTCGTCATTTGCATTTGCAAGGTAAATCGGACAAGGAAATTCATGACGAAATGGTGAAGGTATACGGTGATAATGCTCCAGCATTTGAGACAGTAAAGAAATGGAAAAGGTTGTTTCGATGTGAGCACAAAGAGCTTGAAGACGTACCACGAAGCGGCAGACCGTCTTTGCTGGAGGAAACACGGATCATCCAACTGGTGGAAAATTTGGGTGTTATCTGATAGGCGGATCACCATTAAAACAATTGCTAGGGAGGTTAACATTAGCCAAGGATCAGCGCACAACATCTTGCATGATGTACTGCACATGACGAAAGTGTCGGCCAGATGGGTCCCTCGTTTCCTGATATCCATCCAAAGGGAGGGAGCAGCGCGGTGGCGATGTTGCAAATGTGCAAAGAGCAAGACGAGTTTTTCAGCCTTCTTATTTCAATGGATGAATGCTGGGTTCACCATTACGACCCACAAACAAAATAAATGAGTAAACAGTGGAAACACGCAGTCACCTCCACCAAAGAAAGCAAAGATGCAGTCCTCGTCTGGGAAGGTGATGTTGTCTGTTTCTTGGAATTGAAGTGGTGTAATCCTAACAGATTACGCCAGAAAATTACTTCGGCATTACCAAGAAAAAATGACAAAAGCGCGTGAAGAGATCGAGCGGAAAAGGCGAGGAATGATGGCAAGAGGTGTGCGACTGCTGCATGACAACGCCCCTGCTCACACTGCTCAAGCAACTGGCGCCCATTGTTCGCATCTACGCTACGAAATTCTACCGCAACCGCCTTATTCGCCCGATTTGGCACCGAGCAGTTTTTTTCTTTTTAGAAAATTGGAAGAGGAGTCACTGCGTGGGCAACGTTTAGCAAGTGATGATCATGTGATTTTTGCGGTGGAAAATGTTTTAGAGGGCCAAACGCAGAACTTCTATAATAATGTCATAAGACAAGTTATACATCGCTGTGAGAAATGTGTCAACTTGCAGGGATCTTATGCTGAAAAGGACTAATAAATTTGCAATAAGTGATATTTCTATCTTTTTTCTTTCTACCCAAAGGTACGAACTTTGTGAACGCCCCTCGCACGTATATACAGAGTAATATACATTGTATACATACTATTCATTGTATAATACTAATTATGAAATGCTGTGGAATATCAATTTCGAGGTTTCAATACAAATACACGTTTTTAGGTCCCCTAGATACCGTAAAACTCGTGCGCCGGGAAATGACGATTTTTTTCAGAAAAACTTTATTTTTTAAAACGTCCGTCTGTCCGGGTGTCGGTCCATCAACAACACTAACGTATAAACAGATCATATGAGTTTTTTGAAAATGGACATTCCCCGGTCGATCGGGCTCGACCCGAAGCTCTGGGATTTTGAAAATTATTCTATTAATTTTGGGGTACTCTACATGAAACACCTGAAATATTATCAAAATGTAGCGAGTTAATTTGATAATGTTGGAAATGCAGTTTAATTGTTAAATTGCATTTTCAATATTAATTGTTAATAATACTTGTTACAGTTGTTAATAATAATTGTTAAATTACATTTCCCATGCTATCAAATGGTACGCGTAGTGTGATGGATGCCAATGATGCCAGAATTACAGGGGCGCCATAGGACGCGATATTGCTCTTTGGCCAATAACACTGGCCGACATTTTTAAACTTTTGAAAAGTTACAGAAACAAAACTCACTGATTCTGACCAATTTTGGGTCGCTGAATACGAATATGATAGCCGTTTTACTGGATTGGCTCGTATTTTTGTGTAACGCGTAGTTGCCAAATTTACCACAATAGGCATAATGAGCTATCTTGAAAGTACCGGAGAGTGAGTTTTTTTGACTGCAAAAAGGGAATCAATTTCGTTTTGGCACTTGTGTCAAAGACAATCAATTTTTAAAATTCTATAAATTAATTTATTAAATCTAAGCAATTAAAAAACTATATATCAGTTAGTTTATTAGCACTATTCTTTAGCATTTACATACTCAGAATAGTTTATAAGGTTATAATGTTCACAGATGTATACAGACCACTTAGTAAAACACTGTCTAAGATACTTAAATCCTTCAGCTTCTTTGTCTATTCCTTTAAGAAATTCATGAGGTCCAACTTAATGAGCAGAGTTGGAAGCAGTACCTTGCCTGGATCGATCAGAGGCTTATACTTGACATTGTTGGTACCGGGTTTAAATGACTCTCTGGGGGCCATTCCTTTTGTGAGAATTTTTTCCTGTAGCTCTTGAGTCCCAAAGACACAGAAAACAAAAGTTCTTTGTAAATCCACCTTCCAGACATTGGTCTGGTCCAGACATTGGACATTATAATATTGCAAATACTTTTACATGTCCACAAATTTGCCAACCATGATCTATGAATTTGATACGATTTAAAATGAGTGCGAGATCCTCGTAAGTATCATTCATTGAAACAGAATGTGCCACAGGCAGCTTATTCCATTATGAAGCAAAACTGCTTTCAGACTGTACTTAGATGAATCTATGAAAAGACACCAATCAGATGGATTACTTTGGATTCCTAACTCATTCATCAGGCCATTGATGTTCGTACATACGCAAAGGGAATCTTCCATTCTGTAATATTCTGAAAAAGGCTCGTTCAGAGTGAAATACTATTTCTCACTCTAGGAACATTGTGGAAATGGTTACTTTGATGATAACTGAAGCCAAAATGGCAAAAACTGGCAACAACGCGTTACACAAAAATACGAGCTAATCTAGAAAAACGGCTGTCAATTTCGAATGCAGCATCCTAAAACTAATCGGAATTAGTGGTTTTCCTTTTTGTAACTAATCTGACGTCGGCCTGTGTAATAAGTGATTCTGATCGCTGCAAATCTGTTTTCAATGGAATATTTCGTACTATCTACGCAGGAAAGGTTCTTACGGCGACTCTCACACCGAACCTTAACAAATAAGGTGACAAATGAAAGAAAGTTTCCGGAGTGTGAAGAATTGCACATTCACTTTATAAAATGTTAGGCATTGCTGGAAAAAAGTCTGAAGCAGGCAGGCAATATTTCCGCAATAACAGCACCTTACTCTCAGCTCCTTCATTTCTTATCCTTTTCCAGTTTTCCTTCCTAGTGTCGCTATCATTCAGACTATTCGCATCCCCTCTGTTTTCACATCCAACGTAGCATCTCTCCATTGTAGGATTATTCTGTAGATCCATTGGCCTTTGGACCAGGGTGTAGCAGTTTCTGGAGCAGAATTGCACATTTACTTTATAAAATCTTAGGCATTGCTGGGAAAGCGCCTGAAGCTGGCAGGCGCCATTACTTCGGCTTGCGTAATAACCGCCACTCGTAAACATTGCTCTCGGGAGCCCTCGCGTGCCGTGCCGGCCTGAACGTGGACGCTCGTCTCCGGGGAGAAGGAACGGGGGTCAAGTGGAGATGCTCAGCTGGCGCCGTTGGACTGACCCACAAAGCACTGGACGCCTACACGATCTTTCTCTGCCATGGGCCACTCGTCATTTCCAAATCAACACTAGTGAATTACTCCGGATTTAGGGAGCATGACCTCCCCCTGCCAGGAATCAACGCGTTTCGAGACTTGTCGTGTTAGAGAAGCTGTAATAAAACACGAACAAGTAACTTGTTAAGAAATTTCTCCGATTCACATTCCTTCAAGAAAAGACCAGCAGCCGGTTGCTCTGATCGGTAGTCCTCCGTGGTTTCTCCAATCAGTGCAGTACGAATACTGTAGTAGTACCTTAACAAACGGACCAGGACTGCCGGCGATCCTCCGTCAGCCTTGTCCCGTCCGCTCTCTTTACATACACATTCACACATGTACTACATTGTCAATCATGTCGGGACATCATGTATGAGCTTGAAACTTGTCCTCGGAGGGGCGGTGCCCGCTGGGGGAGATATCTGGAAGGGAAGAATCCTTACGCCAATGTGTAGGTCTGTGCAGGATTGCAAATTCCATTGGTGTTCCGCCACATCCGGGATAAAACATGCACTACACGTCTGTGATTATTGATCATAGCTAGTTGACCTTCCGGCGTCATTAAATGATCACTCGACATTATTTGCATATTGCAAATGTGTTAAGATTTTATTTCGTTGAATGTGAGCTTTCTTGTACTGAAAAAAGATATTTCGGGGAATGTCACAAGAAGTTCTTTGAAGCTTTTTAGCTCAAATAATCATTATAATATGTAATGTAAATAGTCTAACCGTTCATCTAAAATCATAGTGAAATTGCCTACTTCGGTCATCGGAGTTACTGATTCGCATAGAATCATGGAATGTCTACGATGCGAATAGGAGCCATTTCCATATCGGTACGAGAATTACGTAAATCGATTTGCGCTCTGACAGATCCCTGTAAATACGGAGCAATCTGCTGGTTGAAACCCGAGCGGACAGACGTGCCAAAGGGTGGATCGTGAGATACATGAATTCTTTACCTACCCAAGTTTCAGGCTGTGGATTGTTCCATCCGTTTTTCGAAGAAGTACAAATGCTCACGCAGTGAGATAACAGTGAGAACTTGGCCCAGAATTTTGCAGAGAATTTGCAAAATTCGTTTATTGTGTATGTTATTCGGTGTTATTATTTCTTTTCAGAGGAGGGTATATTTTTCATGTGTGTTGTATTCAGTGTGTGGTATGTCCATGTTTATGTGGCTTTATATTACATCAAGATTTTAGTATTGAACCTGTTAGTGTATATTTATTTTTGCTTTACAAATCAATTCCATATATCACACCCTGAGATGATGATTTTTTCCCAGCAAGGATTTTATTTGTGGTACAGATGTTAAGTTGGACGACAGAAACCAAAGGGATGCTGCCCTCATTATTTTATTAAACAACTGTGTGTTGTCAAGAAGCCCCTATGACGTACCGTTGATGCTGACCTCTCGTAATTCGGGTGGATGTTTGATTAACACCAGTTCGCGAAGAGAATATGGAAAGTCGTAGAGATGGTTTACTAACGAGAGGTAAGGGAAAAATACGAAAGTGTAACTTTATAAAATAAAAATATTAATAAAAATTATAATTGTGTGGTATAATTTAGTGAATTGTGTTCATTGCTCAGAAATATTTTCAAAGAAAAAACTGACTCGTTTTTGAGAAATTTTTGTTTACATATTTAAGGGAAGAGGTCTCGATATCAGTGAAATGACTCAACAACTTTTTTCAAAAGAAATGTACATGACGTCTTTTAAGGATTTAAAATTGAGCGATCAATCTCATTGCGAAAGAATTGTGTGGCTCTAATATTGAAGGTGTAGGAAAAGTTCGATAATAAATTTGAACTATTGCAATTATCAAAATTTCAGACGTTAAAGTTAAAAACGGAACTATACCACATTATTTATAAATCCACTTTCTGCTATTCGAGCAAAAACATTAAAGAAAGTATTTGCACATATTTTTCAGAAAATTGTGAAAATGTTAAAGGTGTTGCATGAAAGAACCCCAAAATTAAAATTTCTGATCTCAGGAAGGGCACAACAATATTTTACTGTGATGTGTTTACCAAGTTTCATCATAACGCTAGCTTCCAATCCAACTGTTATTATTAGTTATCTCACTGTTAGGTTATTTATTCAATCATCCATGTATACAAATCGATTTTAGGGTACAAAATTACACGTATCTCCTTTCCATCTGCATTAATCATAACACATTTGGAACAGCACTAATTTGTCATAATCCTTATGTGTGTGTTAAGTTACAGCTAAAAACCCTTTAAAAAGCTTTTGATGACCGATATTCGAGATATTTTTAGGTGAATTCAATAGCTACATTTGTTCCCTGTACTTTAGTTCACTAAACTGTATACTACATTTAATGGAGGAAAAGTAATAATACGGCAGTGCGTATCAGATGTTCAAAATGCAATTTCATAGTTTCTTCCTATTTCCTTAAGCAATGTTTTCTGTTTGAAAAATTCAGACCATTAACTTCCATTTACGAGTAAGTTATTTAAAAATACCATAATCGTTACATTGAATGCATGTCTTCAAGTATATTATCTCAAAAGGGAATTTTGAACGTACATCGTACTCTACCATATATTCACTAACAAAAAGTAGCACCCTATTCTAACTTCTTTATTTCACACTACATTGAATTTATCAAGACAGCATAAATTCATATATTAGAACTTAAATAAAAACTGCTGAAACGTTTTTGCCTCTTTCACTCTGCTTCAACTTGCCATCCACACTCCTCGGCATATCCATTAGAAACTCACATCTGCAGATGCTAACTGGAGTTATTTAGGAATTCCGCTTCCCCTTCCCAGCCTCGAGTCCTGTTGATGTGTTCTCTCATAACACTTGTCCTCCCCTTTATTGTCCCTCTTCCCATCTCTTGCTCCAATTCCGTTGCAGGGAGGCGAGATGGCTTGTCGTTTTTCTGCGTCCATTAGGCCTTCCGTCAGCTGCCACCAGCCCTCACAAGTCCGTCCTCCGGAAGGAGACGTGCTTACAAACTGCGTTGGCGGCACTGGCGGAAACGGTTTCGTTATTAGTAGCAGTTGCAAATACAGTTCTATATGGATTAAGATATTGTGTCGGATAATTGTTTTTTCTTACTGTGAAAAAAACTTGTTGTTCGGTTTCATTTACATATTTTAAAAAATAAGGTATACTTCTGTGGCTTCGTATCGAGCTTCTACTGAACCGATTGTATTTATTTTTCTTTGAATGAAAGAACGTGATCCCAAGATGTGTTATCAGATATTGTTTGCGTTGATTCATCAGCATTTACGATGTAAATTAATTAAATAAATCATTATATTACAGTACGCTCATAAGTAGTCAATTGTTTTCTTTTAAAGACTGCAGTTATGGATAGATGTGAGTATATCGGTAGATGTTGCCTCGCTGCTTGATGCCGCGTATATTGACATTGTTTTCTCAGCTGTGTCTAATATTTGGTTTGGAAAATGATCAATATCTTCTATTTTTATAGCGTTTTCTTATCCCTTAAGTCTCTACAGTGAACGTAAGTACACAGTGGATCTACTAAAATTGGTCTTCTTCAGAACGTTCGCTCGTAATATGATTTCATCTAATGTTTGCCTCGTGTAGTAAAGATGCTTGTATTTCTCAGAATTAATATTATTTATTAATGGAAACGAAAAATGATTGATCACATCGCCCTTTTTACTGAAATTTTTTCCTTCTAATTGCGGATGAAGTATTTCAATTGCATTTGTAGTACATAAGAACACTCGTTCCTATCGTCACTTATTTTCTTGATCACTCTAGTCCTATTATACTATTTTCATCTACTACTATTGTTAATTATTTTTACTGAAAGATATACACGACAATTTACGTGTATCACAATGCATAAACTGGTATTCATAATATTGTTCTCTTAAATCGACTTCATGCAACCAAAGAGGGACGCAAACCAATCTTAACGGCCTGCACCCGCTAATCATTTTACAATCCACCGTCTATTAAGAACAATCGAAAAAAGTTGTAATTAAAATGAATGAATACATTTACTCCAATAAAATGTTTTTATTGATATTCTTTTCTTCTATGGTGAATGAATTTCTTGTAAGAAATTGAAAGTATTAAACGACACGTGGCCAAGATTTGAAATAATGGACTTTGTTATAGCCTCGGCGAACGCCTCGGTTTACAAACTATAACCTCGTCAGTTTTTTGCTCTAAATCGGTCTAATAACATTTATTCTTATTACGTCTCCTTGAAAACACTCTCAGGGTTAACTCAATGCAAGATAAGTGCCATGTTAGCGACATGCAAAATAGTACAACAAAATTATTTAATATGGCAACAATAATGGAAAGTCCGGAAGTTGAGTGCGATTTTAGGAGCTTTTTTGTGTAGTATCGGAACACCTGATCAAATCATTTTGAAACTTTCGTTGGAACCAGTAGTAAATTATATTCTTTCGATGTTCAAAAGGTCTTTAAAATCTGTTGAAGGTTTACTACGAATATGAGAAACACTGGCAACAGAAATGTGTGACAAATAGAGAACCGACTTTTTGTTTGGAATTCGGTTTAAAATGGATACGTGCTCTCTTCTGAGAGTCGAAATGCAATTAATAAGAACTCTTTCATCTGTAATGCTGCTTATTTTGTTAAACCTGAAAAAACATTCGATGATTTTTGTCTCTAGTCTATTCATATTCAAGGTTACAGAAGACTGGTGGACTTCTGTGGAATTATTACAAACATTAATTCTGTTTTAAAATAAGTCTATTTCCATAATAATACAGGAAAACTAACGAGATTAAAACACTGATAAATAAAAATGAAGCCAATAAACGAATGCTAACAACAAATTGTTTCCGTTGGTTTGCACAATTTCGATTATTTACGATGGTTTTTGCGCAATTGAACAATTTGTTTCCAAAGAGTTTGTTAGGCAAACCAGAAGATATATGTAGTTATATATTAAATGTTGATTTCATTTGCACATCCCACCTTCATCCTACTCAACATTTTCTTATTTTTTTCGTAACGATTTACGTTAATATAAACTTTTTCTTCCGTTGAGCTTCCATTGAGAGTTGAAATTGTTCATTTAGTATATATATTTGTGTGAAACAATTTTAAATTCTGAATTTTGAAAATTTAATTTAATAAAATTTAAATGATTTGCTCCAAATTATTTTTTGATAAAATATTTTCCTTATCTTTTCAATCAGCAATATAGATCATTCCACTTCAAGCCCTTATTTAAACTGTCTCATTGTTACATCACGTCATTTATTTTCAATAATTTAATCAAATTTATGCGTTTCAATAACGTTTTCCCATGAATTGTGTAAATCTTCGCGTTTTATTTAAAACTTTTAAATTATTCCTGTTATTTTGGCCATTTTTAATTCACCCTTTTATACTGAGCAGAAAAGCGAGGGTTGAAGCAAAATGCTGAGAGTAACGAACAGCGTGGATGGCATCACATCACACTTCAGTGAGTGGCACGGCGTTCCTAGAGGTTATGTCTGTGAATAAGGCGGAATCTCTTGAACCGTTAGTGAGTCTCAAACTCCCGTGTGGGTGTCCCCATCCACCCTCCCACACGTTGCCTTGCGGGAGACCAGCTAGCTGCCCATGCATTTTCATTCACGAAAAGCCCCGGACGTTGAATTTCTGAATTATTCAACTCGTAACTCTAATTGGTAGGAAACAGTCTGCGGAGAGTAGAGCGCAACCCTTCACACACACAAACACACACAAACACACACACACACATACACACACACACACATACACCACGAGATGTGGGCGCCTTGCCTCAGGTCATGGCGAGGGCAGCGACCGCTGAGTCTCATCTTTGGCAGAATCCGGATTGTGGCTGGACAAAATTCCGAAAAGCAAATGTCGAATGAAGAGTCGGCGTGGATGATGGATGGTTGAGGAAGTGATAGAGCCTTTTAACTAGTGAGCTTGTTTCGAAATGTCGCGAAATAGGATGCACCCCATTGGGAGGTGGAGGACAGCTGTCTAAAATAGCCTACGTAAAAGATGTCGGAAAAACGTACGGTATTCATCCAAAACAATAAAAAATTACCTTTTAACAAACGCTCACCGGTAAAATGTGCGAATCACAAAAACATCACCTGAAGAAACCCGAAAATATCATCTAGCGTTAAAAAATGCTCAGTAATGAAATGCCCATACATTTTAATACAAAAAGCTTCTAAGCACAGACAATGTTCCAGTTTAATATTTGTTAGATAATTTGTTCTGTTTGAATACGCTTCCACTACCAGCAACTAAAGTTTTAAGTGATTCGAAATACCAGGCGGCAGGTAGCTTTTAATATAATTACTACTTTAGAACTCATCGTGTCTCCACACAAAATTTTCTAATATTTTTTATTGATTTATTTGTTGTTATTTAAAGGAGACAGAGGCGTATCTAGGTATTCAGGCGCCTATGGCAAGAATTTGCGCCCTATGGCAAGAATTTGCGCCCCTGTGAGGATCTTTGAAATTGAGGTGGTTGTTTTTCGTTTTCCCAGGTATACTGTAAACAGCGCCCCTTGTGAGTGGCGCCCGTGGCACGTGCCATGTCTGCCTTACCGTAGATACGCCTCTGAAAGGAGACCTAATGTTTACAAGGCTTGGTTGCATTTGAATACCAATACCACTTCCTTTACGGTGTTGTTCTGTTGGTCTCTTCTCCGGAAACCTCTAGATTACATTTATTTATTATCATAATTAATTAAATATTTTGTTTTTTACTGAATGTTATGCATTAGTTGTTTATGTTGTAATTAGTTATGCATGTTGTATCTAGAAACATTATCCATTTTGGTTCCTTGAACATTTTTGTTGTATACTTTTGTAGTTGGACCTGAATGCCTCTGCATATTTTAAAATGGACATTCTGCATTGATAATTTTTGAAGGCCGGCTATTTCTACACTACACATTCTCACGTACACATTTGAACCTGGATGTACTGCAGTGATTTCAACATGTGTATGCGGCAGGGATGTTCCGTAAGGGCAGAAAATTTGTTTGTAAAGTTGTTTCAAATTACTTTATGTCATTGCTGCATGCATTTTGTGTGAGTTGATGACGGAAGAAAGAAGTCCATGAGTTACGAATTCAAATTAGATGAAATCATGAATATGCAGTGTAGAAAGTCTTGGTACGTGATTATTTATCAGATCGCACATTAACTTCGTCTTCTGATATTTTTATTCACTTAAGGAGAATGTGAATCAATTTTGGGTCCACAAGTCAATTTTCAGTTTTTTTGTGTGTTTTCATTTTCCCTCATATTTCCTGTTTAAAATGATCACGTCTGAAGGTATCACGAGTGCATGCCATAATGCGTGTTGAAACCTGTTTTCGCGTAAGTTTCGTAAGTTTTTCTATAAAACGAACATTTTCTAACAAGCTGTTTTCATAAAAATTTCAAATTTTGTGAATATTTTAAAATAAGTGTGTTATACATACTTAATTAGCCATATTTACAAACTCAGTTATACTTTGGATGTTATTAAAAGGAATATACAAGAAAATTTAGGGGGGGAAACAGTTCATACTTCTCATGAAAACATTTTCCATTAAATTTTCTTTTTTTTTAATTTTCTTAATTTAGTATGTGTGTGAAGGATATGTGTACACTGTGTAAAAGTATCATAGAACTACCTCTAAATTTTGCCAGAAAATGTACCTTCAATTAGCCATATTTTAACATTGCCTGCATAGGGAATTCACACTCTCCTTAACATCGAAGAGGCAGATCATGTTTGTTTTTTAAGTATACATTTTTCACAACTTTTTATATACAAAAATTATGATTTCGGAACTTCAAACATCAGAAAAAGTGAATTTCATGTTTCACATTTTTTCTACAAAAATACGTTTGTATTTGTATAATATTCATTTACCCCATGTAGCATTTTATTCTTTTGAGCATAGTTTTTACAAAACTAGCAATACAACATATCATATCATTTGAACATTTAGAAAATTAATGATAAAATTAAACGAATTAACGATGAATTGAAATTGATGATTTATTCTCATCATTCTTAAGATAAATTTATGACAAATTACTTTACTTTTGTTCAACGAAAAAACGGATCGTGTCCATTGTGCTGCGCTTAGTTGATGCGGAAGTGGATCCTTTCCATTTCCGGTTGCAGAGTCCCACGGAAGTTCCGGAGCAGCGACTCATAGAAATTGCGAACAGTGATAAATGACCTCTCCGCCGCGCCGCCGTCTGGGGGTATTTTTATCACCAGAGATGAAGACCTTTCACCGAGAGCTATATATAGTGGGGTTTAGACGTTGACGGATATGGATGGTGTGGCAGACCGCGATGAAAATGGTACCTAGTGCATTTTTCAGAAGCGCGATTTGATTTGTGGTGGATGGATATGCAAGATCTTGCAGTAAGTGTCGTCAGTTGAAATGTTCCTCCTTTAGGGTGCATGGATTTAATTCTTTACAATTGGAGCGGAAAACGATTAATTCGCTTTTGGAATAATAACATCTCTTTTTATAAAGCTTTCTGAATTAAGTTTCGCAGTTGAATGGTGGTCTTGGCTACGTGGATGTCAGAAGAGATGTTTCCATTATGATGGTTAAACGTGTTTCATTCTTCCTCGAGTGTCTCGTTCTATATTTCCTCGAGTATAATAACACTCATTCTTCTTTTTTTCAAAATTTATATTATTTAAAATTTAATACGGAGAGCTTTAGATCCACGATATGCAAATCAAGGTTCACGGATACATGCGACGTACAGCTTACCTACATTACGATTTGTTCTTAGTGTAAGAGTCAATTATTAGATATATATTATTTATAGAATTATCAATAATTCTATTCTAATTATTAAATATTATCAAGATATTATTTACAGAATGAATGCAACTGGAATAAAATGTACTTGTGATAAATTCATCGGCAGATACTATTGTCGTTTGTCACTAGTCTTCTTCCGGATTTTACACCTGAGGAAAATGACTCCCATAAGCTATATCCGCCTTCATACTCGCACAGAATCTTCCAAATTGTACACAAAACACAATGCACACAAACATACTACTCCATATTTGGATGGAGATGTATGCAATGCATAAAAACAATTTAAATAATAGAAATTGTCAAAATACACGTTATTTTGTTGTTGTAATAAATCGAATATTCAAATGTTACAAAACAATAATGGATAAAAAACATTAATCTAGCAGAAACTCGCGGCATATCGAAACTTTTCCACCTCTTAGTGTTATTTCTCAACAATTAATCGGGTATAAAAAGTTCCTGACATCATTTCAAGACCTACAATTGAAGTTATGTAGAAAACATCCAAAACACAAGACTAAATATGGTTGAAAAATAGCTTGAAAAATTGGAGCACATCTTAAAATGTCGAGCAGCATGGATGCACGATGAAAATGAGATGTTGGAGGTATCTTTCCACCCAATTCACATTAGTTGTTCATAATTTAATCAATAATTTATATCACTGATAATTTTCTGCGATTTATGAAAGTTAGAACAGTAATATGATTTACCGTCGCTTCCTCCAAATATCAGCACAATGAAAACATCGCTTGGATCCATTGTGAGAACCAGAGAAGTGGCGCTGAACGGTGTTGAAAGCGGAATTGTTTAATTTTTACATTTTTATGTGTTGGTCGCGATCTTCTTAACGTCATTCAATTGAGAGAGAAATTTCATTGAGAAAGAAATCTCTGGCTTAGAGATGTAGGATAGATTAGAAAATAAGTTTGAACTACCTGAACCCTTGCGATCACATCAAACTAGAGGGACAGCTGTAGAAAAGTTCGAAAAATTCTATATATTAATAATACGGAAAATCCAATCCCCCAAAACATTGTTCCTTGTCATTCAGAATAGCTTTTCTATTAGTTTCTATTAGCTATATGCCTCAGATTATTAAGCAATGCTCCCAGGTTTGTGTCAAACGTCACTATACATAAAGATCCCCATATCACCACTGTCAAAGAGGAAATCACTTTTAAATTTGTCAAATACCATCACAATGACAAGAAGACGGAAAAGAATACATCATCTTGATCTGGTCCGTTACTGTAGATTATACCATTTTTCCTTTTATGCCAGTATTTGTAGTATTGTTTGTATGTTTGTTTTGTATTATTATTTTTATGTGATTTTTTCCTGACTGGACAATTGTTTAATAATAATAATAATAATAATAATAATAATAATAATAATAATAATAATAAAAAAGTACAAAGAATTTGATGGTTTCTTTGTACAATTGTATTTGTCGAATTTTCGAGTAGAACAAATTGCAAATAAAGCAGATGTTTAAAATAAAATGTGATTCAGGGTTTATTTCCGAGCACTATTGAAACAATGGAGGTTGAAATAAACCGTTGTAACCAGTGTAAATACACTGGAACAATACAATCACCATTCACTGTAATTTAAAAATGTTCTTGAAAAGTTTCGTTTTTCTTAAATTTTAAATAGTAAATCTGTGGTCACAGGGTAAAAGTTCTTAAATCAATTTTTGGCAAAATTGGGTTAAGTACTGAAACTCGAAGTTAAGTATCAATATTTTATTTTAGTAAAACGACCGAATTCAAATGTTGCCTCCTTAACGACAAAAAAACGTTGGGAAATAGCGTTGAACATAGGAAGAAGCGTTGGCTCAATAATATTTAACCCTTGTTTTCTCCAAACTAAGATTTTTGACTTCAGAACTTTTACGCCGTGACCACAGAAATGTTGATAAAAGGTTTTGTCACTAAATCCTTAGTTTCTCATCATATGATTTTTCTTGAGCTGAGAAAATCTATTATTGAATGAACGACTGAAATAAAAATGAAAAAGATATATATTTATAATATAAAATATATAAAATAATATAGTAGAAGCGTGTTGTAAAGAAACTCGTCACTTTCCTACGATTTGGTTTCTCTGCAGTAAATCGTCAAAGGGGATTCATCGAACGTTCCAATGCAAAGATGTTTTAAGTCATCGTGTAGTTTTTAAGTCAATAACAGAATGGTGATTGACTTCTTATCAACTTGGGTGTTTTTGTATGGAAGTCACATTAGTTGAAAAGATTACAAATGTTTTTTTTTACTTCGAAACTTACAACACAAATTACATTCCAACTGAAATGTTCATTTCCGTTGTGCTTTCCCCTTTTCATTACTGTACAAAAAACGTTTTTTGAAGTGTTTTCTTTGTAATATGTTTGAAATAAGATGTTTTGAACAATTTATTTAACCTAAAGAAAATTTTATTTGTTCTTAAGGTGTGTGAAAAATGGAAGTATGCATTTCTTTTAGGATGAGGGAGAAATAAAAGAAAGAAGTGTGCTTTTGCCGTCCGCGACGAAATGTTTAGATACCGCTGCTCAATACTGGAATTAGGGGAAAACGGAAACGACCGTCCCAGTAACTAGCTTCAAAATTTTGAATCCAGATAGTTGTGTTTTACTCGGAGAATTAGCAAATCATCTTCTGTTCCAAACTTTAAATTCCTTCACTGCTACGTTTTTCCCAAGCGCTTCAGTTCAGTGCAAGCTGAAGGTCACAAAATATTGTACGAAGTTTCACGTACCTCCACTAAGAGTGAGGTTTTGCATTACTCGTAGTGTACATAGCCTGTTCTCATTTCATTTAACACTCCCCATTTTGCTTGAGACGTAGGCAGAGGAAATATGACCTCCTGCAAAAGGGAAGAGCAGTTTAGAATATTTACGTTCATGAGCAAAGACTTCTGCCCACGCAGTTAATTTGTCTGGATGTTTCCAAAGGAAACAGCTGTAGACCTTTCTCACCTTTTAAGGGCTTTTTAAGTGGCAACGCGATATCCTGTCCGGTTCTCTCGTTCTGAGTAAATGAATGCAACCGGAGAATCACGTGTTTTACGCAGAGGACCTCTTAGCGCAGCGGTGTTTCCTCCATCTTTGAATGTCCCCTGAGGAAAAGGGTATGCGGTGCTGGTAAAGGCGGCGGCATTTGTCTTCCTTCCTTTCTGTGAATGGGTCTTGGAAACTCCTTGTGACGCTGAATCAAGAGAAAGGAATTTCCTTCGTTTCCTTTAATAGTGTTTAATTATTATCACTACCTAGCGGATGTGGATTTGTCGCCTGAGAGTTTTACTGTAAGATCAAAATAAATGCTTTTTTTCTGTTTTTAATCGTTTAATTTGATAAGAACTTTAATTTGATATTTCTAAAAGAATTGATATTTTCCACTAATTGTTCACTGGAAAAATTTTTAATTTTTATTAGTAATAGAGATATTTGCTCGTTACTCCGTTTATCAAGGAAATTTTACAAAGCATCTCAGGATTATGATAGAAAATTAATTACATGAAGAGTATAATTTTAAAATAGCTTCTAATTATCCACACATTATTTGGTTCGTCCGTCATAATGCTTTAGTTATCGATTCAGCAAATCTTGCTCCAATTGTTAATTTCATTCAAACATTGGTTAAATAATAGATTAATCACAAATCAAATTTGCGTCCAAAATATAAAATAACACACTGTGTGGAGCGAATTTGAATAGTCACACCTTACAGGTAAAGTGATAGTAGATAAACAACTCACTGAATGTAAATCAACCATAGTGTCAGATCAGGAATTCCCCATTAGACCATCAATGTCTTGAAACAAGGGAATTATATTCTCGAATGTGTGCCAAAGTATCCTTCGCAACGTATTAGAACAAGCTGTACCAACTTGGGTTGTCGCGGGTATGGGCGCCCGCGGGCGCGCCCGCTTGCAATCGTGGCCAGTCGAGGAGGAGGTTGTGGAGGGGGAAACGCTCTTATTACTTTCACTTGCTTTTCGTGGAAGCAAATGAGTAATACGATGGCTGGCAGAGGAAGTTACAACTCCCTTTTCTGTCGCGACGGAGACCATGCCATCGATGATGTAGTTGGACTTTATAAGATTTGCAGAACTCCCTACTTCTAAAGGACAGATATTTTAATTCTCTTAATTTGTCATGATGATATAAGAATTTACATGTGGAAGTCTTCCCCAAGCCTCATAAAATAAGGCGAAGTTTATATCTATGTTTAGGTAGACACATTGTTGTGAGCAGCTTTTCGGTGCAATGAAAAGAAAAAAGACAAAGAAAGAACCCAACTTCAGGACAAAACATTGATGAGCGTTCTATCGCAATAGCCCAAGGACTGACACCAGCCATTGCTTCACTTGTTTAGAAAAAGTCTAAAATTAATTTCATAAAATATTTTTGTGTAACTGAATCGAATTTTGTGTTTCCTATTAATGGTTTCTTTCCAAGTATGGGCCCCGGTGTGCCCTCCGATTTCTGCTTCAGCTGTCACCGACGAATTATCGTCAAAGGGCCAAGGTCAACTTGCGGCCCGAAAGCTTATATTTCGCCAGGTGCCGGTAGCAAATGTTGGCAGCAGTCTGTGCCCGCCAGTCGCCGCTAGTGCACGCAGTTGCTCGCGTGCCCGCCCACGAGAACATGAGTTGGAACAGCCTGTGTTAGAAAACAAATTATTTAGTTTAGGCAACAAAACAATGGCACTAATGTCTTTTCTCATAGTAGGTTTTTCTAACCCCAGGCTTGGACATATTACAGTAAACCCTTATTAACACGAATTACAAGGGCACGAAATAATCGGAGTTCGTGCTATACAAATTCATATTTTCCGAATATTATAAATGTCCGTATTTCCTTTATTACTTGCCGGGACCGAAGATTTGTGTTATGGCGAAATTCGTATTAAGCGAGTTCGTGCAAATGAGAGTACTGTATGAGGTTTCGCCGTCAGACCTTCATCCTGCTGAAAGGTGAAAAAAGCTACCAGAATCCTTTCCAGTCACAATAGAAGAGTTGCCACATTGGATATACATAACTTCAGATATTATTATGCTTTCACTGCAAACAACATGGTCACTTAGCCAAGAACTGGCCTAAGGAACACAGTTGACTCCTTGGACAAAATCAAATACAGACTAGTGAAGAGAAAGAACAGACTGTACGTGCAACTACTCAAGGTTCCCCACCCCTCTCTACGGAAGTTACCCCCTTCAGTCCGGATTCGGCACCTCCCAATTCGCTGTCCTCTCCCTTCTCCCCCTAACCCCTTCACCACAAGCTTCCCCCACTCTCCGCAGCCCCAGAACCTCAAGTTGATGTGACCTTCAGCCCGGTGGCTAGAATGAAACGTCCGCTGTCGACCACCAGTTCTTCTTCTGCATCATTTGCTCATCCATCTGAGGGTGATTATCATTATCGTTATCATTATCATTATCATTACTATTATTATTTATATTAAATATTTATATTGAGATGGTTCTAAACATGCCATATACATGAAAGATATGACCATACTGAGTACGTAGTTGAATAGGAAGATCAGGGAACAATGTGACAGTGACTTAATCCAGAAAATTACCAGTATAACGCTTACCAATGTTTTTCTCCAAGGCACGGATATATTTTTCATAAATATGATAATGATGTGCCTTTTATAACACGAATTTTTTTATATAATTTATTTACTTCATTTTAATGTATTTATTTTAGAACCAAAAAATTAATTTTGTAAGATTGACGTTATGAATTTATTAAAGGTTCTCAAAGTGCACTCGGCTAAAGGGCGACACGGCGTGGCTTTTGAATTATACGAATTGTGCATTGGATAATTTACAAATCATAAAATAAAATGAAACAGATTAACTCTAGAAATCAAATTTTGAGTTTCATTACGTTATTTTTTACTCTCATTTCGATATTCTGTGATTACAAAATGCCCCTGAACAATAGAAACGATCAAATATTTTGTTTCCATCTCTTCTTTACTAGGCGTATCACTTTAAATCTCTCTTGCCACGGCAAACGAGCAGGAAACATTTAAAGAGGAGCCAACGCTAACTAGCGTAACTGCCGTTCACCCAAGAAAAGTAGAACAAGAAATCTTCCATTCATAAGTTCTATATGTATCGTGCACTCACGAGCCAACACACGTGGGTTCCTGGCGTCTAGCCAGTTGGCGAACAAATGACCACTTGTCCGCGAAGACAAACTCTGTTAGGCGCTACGGGCCGCACTGACCGTGCAGAAAACCGGATGGACCCGTCGGAGCAGGTGTTGCCCCGTACATCACGTCATGTTACGTGGGTTTTGTCTCTTCGTAAAAATAGCTGAAACGAAGTTACTCGACTGCTAACTGCCAGACGAATGGCGCTCTTGCATACATGCACCTTCAGTGCGGCTCAAGGACACATGTACTCTGCGGTGGTCCATTGACCTGATGTCCAGTTAATGTTTACGCGCGGCTTGGGAACCAAGAAGATAAGCGAAATTGATAAGTGTTTTTTACTCTCGTTTCGTCACTTCAACCGTGTCGGTGTCACCGATTCTATTAGCAATACCTCTTTTACTTTCTCGCGTACTGTTTACGCAATATATAGAAACTAGTATTGTAATGCTTCGAGAAAAAATGACGACAGTTTCGGCGGAAAACTAAGTGCCAGGCCCTGGTAACGAAAATGTGGATAAATATTGTTCTTACATTGGTAGTAAATTAATTCGTCTTGCACTCTGTGTATTCAGAATTCATGTTTTGGCTAGTCCAATTTTACGGCGAGAAAGTAAGTGTTGTTGAAACTCCACTAGTTTTGGTAGGTGACAGATTAAAATACTTAACGTCACAGTTTGTTTTATAAACTCTATTGTATCTACGTTGTTTCTGTTTACAGCTCTAATTTCTCAAAGCTCTAAAATTCTTCAATTACTCAAATATATCTACATTGTTTCTGTTTATAGCTCTAATTTCTCAAAGCTCTAAAATTCTTCAATTACTCAAATATATCTACATTGTTTCTGTTTACAGCTGTAATTTCTTCAGTATGTGTCTTTTATTTTCTGCTTTTAATAGTGTGTACCTGATCGCTCGTTTCTAAATTTCGAGTCTATCACTAATACCTTTTCTTGCTGGCCCTAGTCATTTTAGATCGTAAAACATGCCGTCTAGTCTGGACTTAATAGTGTGGCTTACGCCCAAAATAGCGGCGTCGAGGCGGACGTGGTGTAGTGTCAACGGCGCGGCGCCGTCGGGCGACGGAGTTTGCGCAGTAAGCGAACGCCCACGTCACGGACGGAAGACATCACCTGTAATCGAACGCCGGCCCCCCCCCCTGCAAGCGCTCTTCCTACTCGGCCGTTCTTCAAGTGGGGCTGCTTTCGGGTGTACCTCAAACTTCAACCACGGAACCTTCTTTTACGGAACATTTAGGACTTCTGTCACGTAAATCGGAAGTTTATGGTCAATAATTTAACAGAAAAGTAAGGTCCAATGATTTTTTTAAATGACGATCATCTTATTATTTCTAATCAGTAATACAATGTAGGGTACAATGTACTACTGATTAAAAATAATAAGGTGATCGTCTTTAAAAGTCATAGAACCTTACTTTTTTGTTATGTTATTGAATATTTGCGTTACGATCTGAACCTGAAAGAATTAAGCGTAAGTTTATGATGTTACGCTTCATTTGATTTATTGATTCATTTGAATCTGTGAAAATATTATTTCAGTTTGTATTGTTCACATTAGAAATATATCAGTGCATTTTGAATCCAAGTGATCGTGGCGCGCTAACGTGCATCGTTACCCGCTGAATTGTAGGCGAGTCCTTCCCTCCCTCGCTCTCATGACGGGTTTCACCGGTTTAGGTGGTTTTGGACATCAACTGATGTCACTGCAGTGCCTCTGACCGGAAGGTCCTAGGGTTTGAGTTCCGACGGTGGCAGGATTTCCCAAATTAGGTAAGACAGCCTCTCTCTGGGTGGGTCGAGTTCAGCCACTCTCTGGAGGAGAATTCTAGCACCCGGCTACTCTGATCGGTAGTTTTCCATGGTTTCTCCGATCAACACCAGGCAGTACCCTAGCAAACGGGCCACCCAAAGCGCGCGATCTTTCCTTCCTCTTCCTTCACCCCCCTTTACTTATACACACATTTTGCCCGCAATACCGTGCCGCACATGTCGGGAGACCAATCAGGAGCCCAGAGCTTGTACCGGCTGGGGCGTTGCCCTGCTGGTGGGAGATACCTGGTTGGATAAGACTCCGCATGCCGATATGTAGGTCTGCACGTGAGAATATCAGCATCACCCCCCCCCACGATAAATCATGTACTATGCTTACGGGATCAATTGGGACTATCTTATGGGACGTCGCACCCGGAATCACTAATCAATCAAGAGACGGGTTTCCCGCCTCCACTCTCGATCCCGTTGTATAATAAACCTGGCTCATTTTGAAGATCGTTTTTTGAAGAGAATAGTATTGTAGTGTAAGTTCACTAACACATTACTGCAAAAAATATACAATTGCACCACCAGGTACCATGAACAATCGCAAATATAAATAAACACCACCCTGGTAACGCATCCCTTTATTTATAATCATCGGCAAGCCGTTGCCTCAATTCACGAGCAATAATTAATCATAAACAGGAACTAAAGGAATCAGAGAAACCATTACGAAAAACTTGAAGGGCCCATTCACAGTGTAAACGTAATGAGAACATAAAAATATCGAGTAAGCTTATCCAAGGACGTAGTCACTGTAGAGTATGTGAAATGCCCTGTGCATATCACAAAGGGTGTTTTGGCTCGAGGATCTTATGGTGTTGTAGGGCACTAATTGCTCTACAACACCATAAGCATTGTGCTCGCTCTTAACATTGTGCTCGCTTCGTATTTGTAGTGAGCCAGAAAAAATGGCAATTCTAGCATGACCAATAAGTGCTTGTCTTTACGCTCAACGCCTTTGAAAGTAGCACTTTTGGAGTATCATATCAGTGCATTATGAAACAATGATGTAATGATGGGTATTAATACACGAATATGACATTACGATACGGCCGAGGAACGGGGGAGTTTTGTAAACTTTACGCGAGTGTATTAATACATATTACATCGAGTTTCATACGGTACTTTTTCTACGATTTTTATAAGTTAAAATTTTAAATTGAATCGTTTCGTGGCATGCAGGGCAGTTGACACGCAGGATTCACACGCAGGAATCAGCCAAGGCCACCTAGCGGACAGCTCCCTAACCCTACCCTCGCATGCTGCCGCAGTTGGCGGTGGCTACCAGTTCGCATGCGAGGGTGTACTGCGCTAGTCAAATAGGATCAAAGTGAAATTACGATCCAATTTATTTTAAATGATATTTCACGAAAAAAATTATTAATGATAAGAGAAATTAAAACTGAAAAGAATAATATAATATTACATGTAATTTTAATGTACACAATGAAACGCAACATTTACTAAAACGATTCTCAATGATTAATTGTCAATTCTTGGTTTTGTAAACGTTTCTGTGATTGGCGCAGAACCTGTATCATAAAGAAATCTGAATCGAAATGAGTAGCATTATGCAGCTGGTTACAGCCATCATACACATTATTTCTAAAACGTGTTATGTAAACATCCCATTTCCGGTTGAACTACTCAATATATTTCAGCAAATAAGGTGTTGCTTGGAAGCTGGATGTCCCCGATGATTGTATATGTAACTTCAATGTTTGTATGTGCTACATAAATATTGAAAATATAACAAAATAGTTTTTGATGTCCATATCAATAAGATGATGGCGAGACGTAAGTAACTAGTTCTGGTCGTACCATGGAAGCAAAGTCGCAGCCTATCTTTTCTGCGCATTGCTATATTATGCATTTCAGTGCGGTTGAAGTCGTATTTCCGTTTTCAGTATGTGTTGCAACTACACTTCTGTATTGGTGTGTAATTTTCAAGACGATAGCAATTGTGGTGGTAATGAAAATGACAGGTTGTGGCGGGCGGGAGAGGGGTCAGGAGAGGCATCACAGTGCTAGGAGTGTGGAAAGGAGCAGCGCGGGGGCAGTTCGGCATAAGGCAGAGCAAGCGAGAACAGTGATATACTACAGGCAGAATTCATTCCTTTACTTCTGTTCTGAATAGATGATTGTGATAAATAAAAACTAGGGCAAGAATTTCATTTGACTTTAAACTACTTTAAACTACCCGTGCGATTTAATCATACGGCTTTTCCGCTAGATCATTGTATTTTTGTTTAATCTCTCGCGTGGGCATTGTTTTATTGTAAATTTGCCTTAATTGTCCTAAATACACAAAATTTTTGGTGGAGACGACAAATGTGGAAAGAATGCTCATCCAAATTCAGTGGCCCCTAAGAAGGAAAGTGGTCCCCACCAAGTCTAAAAGAATGGAAATCGTCAATTATTTAAAACTATTAATTTATAATTAACTTGTAAATAGCTCATTTTATAAAGATTGATATAACTGATTTTGAATTTGTTTATCTGCATACTTCTTCTTTTTATTCGTCTTTACATTGAAATATATTGTCTCTTCCATTATACTTCTCAATTTTTAATTACAATATATTTTCTAATAAGTTCAGTAATTCAGTGATGGAGAATAAATATCAAGTACGTTGAGAATATTCAATATATTTCTCAAAATTGTGACGTTTTGGTGTCATGTCTCATACAAAAAACGCATTTTTCTTCCAAAGATCAGGTAATGTATCTACGTAACTGCATAAAAATAATTTGTATTTGTCAATGGCTCAAAGATAAAAACTTCCCCACTATTAATTTGGAGCTTTAAGTAAGTGTTCGCGAAACCTCGTGCACCTCCATATCAATACTTCCTCACTTTTGCACTGAAATGCACATCGTCAGATTGGGTTGCCTGGCTGGGGTTTTACAAAATTCAATCATATTCTGAATGCAATTTTGCTAAAGGTAATTTATTTCGAGCAGGATCATTTTAATATTGTGGAGTATAAACATGTACACATCGCAACAGGAGTGTCATTAATTAAACTATAACAGAGGAAATCATAGTAATTTATCAACTGTGTTGCACTATCTTTCATCGTGCGCAAATCGATAATCGTGTTTGACTTTGCTATCATTCGTCATCGAGATAATTGTCATGTAGCTCATCTCTGTGAGTGATGTTTATCCTACCTCAGCTGAATACAAAATCGGTTGAAGTTCATGGATTCTCGGACAGCGAAACATCCGTAAATAATAAGCTTTGATTACGTAAAAGATTGACACGTAAAAGATCTCTGGGTAAACGACCAAATGTTCTCCTAGAAATCCAGGTTTTATCAGATCTCTTATAAAAGTTCAAACAGAGAATGGGTCCAAGTAATGCTTACATGAATGAGACCATTGTGACGGGGTATTAGAGCGACTATGGATTTCAAATTGGGGATTTCAAAATGGTAATTTGGGGAGTTTGTACTTAAAACAAATAGCTGAAGAAAAGTCTGAAGAAATGTGGAACACATTTTTTCTACTTTCGTTGCGATTATTAACCATACTTTTATAATTGAATTCTTATCTTCGGAAACTAACGAATGCTTGAGAAAAAAATGTCTTCCGTCTAAAAAAATTCAAAACTGAGTCAATATCTCGAAAAATTAAAACGTTACAAACAAGGAATCTAGATATGCTATTTTCCCTTCATCTACAACAACTTAAAGCAAACAGCATCTCATATAGTCTCTAAGATATTTTCTTTGGCCAATTTGCACGGTAGCCCACCTGCATGTTTACATTGCCAAACAATTATGTACACATTCAATAAAAACAGTACAATAATTTACGTATTTTACATCGGAATTATTGCACAAATCCCATGTTTAGCGAATTCAGTAAAGTCCCAGTATTCTTGGAATTGTGTAAATAGCATCCGGCGTATGTCGACAGCAACTAATGCATACATTTCTGTATTGTATAGTTTTTCAATGAAATATTTTGTTGTTTCTTTCTGATGGGTACTTCGGTGAACCTGGAGCCTCGATTAATCGCGTCTCGGATAATCACATCAATGTGGTTTCTCATCACAATGAATAAAGGAAAGAAACGCCGGAAACAGATTTAAATTGTACTGTAGATGTAAGAAAAGTAGAAGTGCTGTAGATGTAGATCAGTGGTGTCAAGGTCTTCTACTGGTGGCAGTGGCACGCGTCGTTGCACCATATCATGCCACGAACTTCTCTGCGCAACTACCGTCGGGAAAGAAAACTATTAGTAATCCCACCGTTGTACAATAGGGATGGCGTTGTCTCTGGTGGCGGGGTAATGAACTGCGTGGAGAGGCGATTCCGTCGTGGCACTCGTGCCACGGATTCCCGCTCGTGGCATCGACCTTGACAACACTGAAGTAGATGTATGGGGAGAAAATATTCAGTTCCATAAATGTACATGGTGTTAAGTTTTATTGCGTAGCCATGTTTTATCAATTCCCAAAAAAGCGCTGCAATATTTTGCTGTTAAATTAGGGGACATTTCATGATTCATATCCTTCCATTTTAGCGTATATAACTCCAAAATAAAAAAAGCGTGCCGTAAAAAACAATACACAGATCGTTTGAAGACCACAGCCTGTACAGGATAGATTTTAGAAGGTCAAGGTCTGAAATTAACATTCTTGAGAGCCATCTTACCCTTTCTTTCATTGCCCTCCCTTTTATTTCCGTGCCGGCAGACGCCGTAAGCCCCAATGTTTCCGAGGTCGTAAAGACGAGTTACGCGCCGAAGCGAGCTCCACGACGCTTCGCGTGGCCATGAAACGAGTGACCATGAACGAGCCCCGTCCCCTCTCTCTCTCCCAGCCCTTCCCGTCGGCGCCAGACATCACCCCGCGCCCGCGCGCGCTCCGGCCCTTCGCCCTTACAAGAGCAACAGACGTGTACGCCTCCCGCTGTCCCAAGGATGAACTGAAATCTCAGTGATTTTTCACCGGTTGAGGAGGCTCAACTGATGTCTCTGCAGTGCCTCTGATCGGAGGTCCTAAGGTCCGATTAAATTAAGAAGGTGATTGACAGTTTTGTGTGACGTCAGGACGCCTCTCCCGTTTCCATGGCAGCTGCCAACCAGAGAGACAGAACGTGACGTGTCAGATCGCTCAGTTGCCACTGCCGAACACGGGGAACATTTGAGAATCGCACAGCGACTTCCCTGCCGCCTAGCCGCCCGCGTTTCTGCCTGTGCTGCGCGCGCAATGTGTACTGTGGTGTGATGAGTTGCGTTGAGGTTAGGCTTTTGTCGTATTTTTTACACTTTTACACGTATTTTTTGAAGTGTTTGTTTTCGTGTCCCGGTAACACGTGCTCAGTGGTTTGCGACCTGGCAACGTCGCTGCCCTCCACTCACAAATGTCAATCACCTTCTTAATTTAATCGGACCTTAGGGTTCATGACTCCACGATGGTAGAATTTTCGACACTAGTTCGATAGCGAGGTCGAATTCAGCCGTTGTCTAGAGAATTGCAGTGGCCGGCTGCTTTGAACGGTAGTTTTTCAGTGATCAACGCCAGTTGAATGCCGGGGCAGAACCCTAACATATGCGCCACGGGCCGCGCGTGATGTTTCTGTCCTCCCTCTTGTCCATTCCTCACCCCTTACTTGCATACACTTACTCGAATACAGTACACTACCACACATGTAGGAAGAACAGTCGGGAACTTAGAGCTTGTCCTGCCCTTAGAGCGCACTGGTCTCATATTTCTGATACCTTCTGTTAATTAATTATGTTTTTACAAATTACTTTGGTTATTGTAATTGAAAAGTTCAATACCTTTCCGTAGAACTAATAGCAAATAATAATTTTCCGCAGGTTAGTACTAGCTTATCCACTTCGCACATAAACTCATACTGCTTCTGGATCTATGTTCACTGGAATTCTGTGACACACAACTGTTGACATTTTAACTCAGAAAGTAATAAATAATTTCAGTGTTCATATTGGTCGCTTCTTAAAAATTCCCTGCATGTAGAAAAAATCACACCACAAAATTTATTGCCTATGATATGCTAACTACTAGACTGAGCTTATATTTTATTAATTCTTGACATTTTTAGGGATATTTACACGTTTTCAACTTCTTCTTCACTGCATCTCATTTTAATTGAATTGAGTTGTTTACCCAAATCGTGATGCTAACTTGATAAGTTCTTACAGTATCATTTAAGAATGATATTTATTTTGCATTTTAGTTTTCACTACATTCTAAGGAGAATAAGCAACATGGGGTAATAAGAGGTTCACGTTCTCTCGCCTGTAAAGTAGGTAATAGAAAATATGAATTTTTCCCCCGTAAAATGAAGAGAATGTACACTCTCGACATTAAAGATTTATATCTGCCAGAGCACACAACCCTATTTCTTTATTCTCTCTTTCCCATTTTCCTTGTCCCTGTTCTTTAGCTCTCGCACCGGAGCTATAAATTTGTTTTAAAGTAACCTTCACACTACACCCTTGTAACTATTCGCATATTGAGTCTCGTCCTCGCTCTAGTAATTTGAGCGTACGGTTTTGACGTCTACCTCTTTATGCGTCTACCTTGACCCTCTCTCGTTTCTCGAATGGCCCCTCTTACGATTCATCTATGTCGTACGCTCACCCAATTTGCACCCCTTTGTGGTTTATCGTTCTCATTCATTTTATTCTTGCCACCGAATTCCTAACTTCAGAGTTTAGATCAGTTGTTCACCATCTATTATCTTATATTTCCGTTTGCTTTAACTATAGGCCCTACTAGTCCAATAACAAAATAAGGAGGACACTTTAATAAACAATATTTAAACATATAAAACACGACTGCGAATAAAACAAGTAAAACATAAATGCAGTTTTTATGCGTAGGAAGTCGTAAGAAGTACTGTTCATCTGCCAGTAGGCGCTCTGTAATAAAATTGAGATTTTTCTCTAAATTCAAATTATTTTGAAAGTTAGAAACGATGATATCCAGTCTAGGTTACTCACGGGACATTACGGAACAATTCTGCCTTTACTCGATCATATACTGCGAAATGCGAGAATCTTGAGCGGTGAGGGGAAGCGAACATGCATACCGTTCACACCACCTACGTGTGCTGTCGTCACCTGCACTTTTTGCATTCGGACGGTCGTGTAAAATGTTCATGATTTTCTATTTAAAGTGTCCTCAATCCTTCCTTTGAAAGAGTATATTCGCTTTGTTCGTACTAGATATTTGTAAAACTGGCTAAGAGGAATGAAGTCAGAATTTATTCTCCAAAGACCTTCTAGAAGGAATGAATATTAAAATATTGGGATCAACAATTATCATTTTAAACTTGGTGAGTGGATGGAAAGAAATGATAAATAAAATATTCGTTTGTAATGATTCCCTCTCGAGACGGCGAAACCTATAAACTAATGTAGAATAACTATTTCTTTTCTAGTTCGAACTCCCATCATCCTTGAGGTTAGATGGTGGTTCCGCATCCTTGGAATGAGATTGGAGTTATTTATTGGCTGGATTTCTCTTTACTGGAAAAACACTATATGAAAACGAAAGACGGATATCATGGACTTCGTAGTGCTATGGAAACACTGAACATGTTCTTGAGACTGCATGACCAATAATTAGGGTGCGGATTTCTTTGATTTTGCTTACTTTTATCCCTTGCTTCAGTACACAGATAAGAGAAATTTCTTGGCATTTTGTTAGAATAATACAGATTAATATGTTAGTGTATATTTGTGTATATTTGACAGGTTTGTCCTGTTAGTGCATTTTCGTGTAATTTTTGGCGAATATTTTGTTGAAATATGTTATCTACAAAAGGTTTCATCGTTTCATCATTTCATCGAATATATTTTTTGTGAACGTTTATTGATTCGAAAGATCTTATCACACTCAGGATTTTTTTTACTATAGATGATAAAATACTTGTGCATATGTAGAATATTTCTTGCTAACATATTTTTTAGACCAGTCATCAGAAATACAAGACGTTCAACGTACTTCATTAAGATGAATATTTATTTCAATTATTTATTTCGCGAAGTACGTATTATTTTATGTTTGCCCAAAAATATATCTTTTCATTTCAAGCATGCTTCTCCTGAATTTTATCATGAAAAGTTTATAGAGGAAACGAAATATTTTTAATTTTAATTGCATATTATCGTGCATATTTAAGATTTTTAGGTCATAAATGCGTATTTTTAAACGCATCGTAAACGAGGGTAACGTATTGTCTAGCGGGGTAACTTTGTGAAAAGTGAAAATCCTATCTCCTGTTAATTTTATTCACTCAACGTTGCCTGTCAATTCACAGCCCACTAAACTGTTTGACCTTTTTGAGCGGAATAAGATATAACCAGATATTTCATTGGTGCTGTGATCACTTTATAGAGGCCAGCCATTACGACATCGGGTAACGTCGCCAGAGCGTCACCGGAACGTACACTATGCCTAGGCGACGCGTGCGACAGCCGGTTGTCCAGATAGAAGCTTTCGTGAGAGGCCGCACCGTGGGTGCGCGGGAGGCTGGAGGCTGGTTGATCCTGTCGCAGTATTGCGCGCGATCGTAAGGACACCACCATCAAACCGGTCGTACAGACATTACCATCGCTCTCTGTTGGCCGCAATGGATTGAGGAAGGCACGCATACACGACATGCAGGATCTGGACGTCCGCCACGCAGCACGAGGAGGGAGGACCGACGGATGGTCCGCCACGGACGACCAGCCACGGACGACCAGATCCAACGGCAACTACAGGTACTTCAGCGGTGATTCAGCGGACTGTGCAGCCTGCTCTGTCACATCCTGTAAGTGCCAGTACGACTGGCAGACGGTTGCACAACACAGGGCTCGCCGTACGCTGACCGTTACGACGCCTGCCCCTCACACCCCAGCAACGTCGCTACAGACTCGCCTGGTGTCGGGAACGACAGACCTGGGGCCATGTAGACTTGCAGTGGTTCATCATCAGCGAAGAGTCCTGCTTCTGTCTAAACGGCGTCGACCACTGGATCCGTGTCTGAAGGCGGGGAGGGGAGCGCCACGACGAGCGGTTTGTGGTATCCCATCACACGAGCCGCCAGCCTGGTGAGATGGTGTGGGGCGATATCCTATGGTGCCCGTTTACCGTTAGTGTTCCTCAGGGGCACCGTGACAGCCGCACGGTACGTTCAGATCCTTCAACCGGTGGCCCTGCCGTTCGTGAACGCCCACGTCCATGCCGTATTTCAACAGGAAAACGCTCTTCCGCAAACCCAGCCATCTCCCGAGCACGCCTTGTAGCCGTGGATACTCTGCCTTGGCCAGCCGCATTGCCAGGCCTTTCCCCATTTGAAAATGTTGGGAGTGCTACGGAGCGTGCGAACAGGACCCCACCCCTACCCACCAATCTGCAAAGAAAGCGCTCAGGTACAGGCTGCATGGCATAGACTAGCACAGGACTCCATTAGAGACCTGTACAACTGCATGCCACGACGTCTGGATGCGTGTGTTTGCCAACATGGCGACCTCACGCCAAATCAACATGTACAGTCTGTGGGCGTGTGGCACAGTAAATATTGGTCCTACAAACGTGAAAATATAATTATTTTGTATGCGTGGTACCCTCTACCTGCCTGCCAATAATGACCGCAATCTTTCTCGTCCTTCTGGGTGCAGCTTGTTTTATGACGATGAGTGTCTATCAAGATTTTTTAGGCAATAAAAATCCCCACCCTACAAATAATAATAGTTTTGATGCTAAAAATGGTGGTACATGGAGAAGTAGTGTGAACATTTACATAGCTCATGAACACAATTTAATTATAACATTGCCTCGGAAAATTAGTCAAAGAAATATTATATGGATGGAAGGGATGACTGAACATTACCTCCAAAATTTGAGACACATTTCAAATACACGCAATTCTGAGTTAATTGTTAGTAATATGAATATGTTGGGAAATCTGTACGCTAAGAGATATCTAAA
Source organism: Acheta domesticus (assembly GCA_031308135.1). NCBI lineage: Eukaryota > Metazoa > Arthropoda > Insecta > Orthoptera > Gryllidae > Acheta > Acheta domesticus. The sequence continues at coordinate 89,629,514 of JAHLJT010000631.1, read as the reverse complement.
GATTTAATGTTTTCTAATGTTGATGTCGATAAATTAGGATCACACGTGAAACAAATTAAACATAATCGACAATTTACATTATATGATCAAAATACATGTCACTGGATCAAAGAAAGGCTATATGATATCAAAAGGCAGAGGTTTAGTTTCTGATTTGCATTCATCACATATTTGTTCTCAATTTCGACTATTTAGTGAAATCGTTTTCAAATTGTAAATTTATATTTATTATCATGTGTAGTTGAATACTTATATTTTGTAATCTCACCCGACAAATAGTTTTATAGAATCACAACTCACTTAAATTGCCCCATTACTCGTAAATTCATTAAATTTGCGAAAATACATTTTTTGAAATTTCGAAATCTATTTATTTAGTATTGAATGATTCTTTAAACCATTTTAATGCAGCACTTTTAGTGGTTTATATTTACCATTTTCTTCCCTGCCGTAAGTGCCATGCACTTCTTTGTGCTGTCAGCAGGCGGAAGCTGTAAGGATTCAAGGACTTTTTCTAAGATTCTATTTTTCATGCACTCCAATCATTCAAAAACGCTGTATCTTCTGATCCAGAAACGACATTTATAAAGTCTCTTTAGTTTCTTTTCAAACCCAAATGCAATATTCGTTATGTAAAACTAAAAAATATTATTCAAGAAAAAATAATATAAAAGAGAGAGCAACAGAACCAAGAGATATTATGTGCATTGCTCTTTTTATGTTTATGTGATATGATATACATTGAGAAGTGTTCTACAAAAAATCATTGCCGATCTGGTGGCCGAAATCGCTAAAGCTGTAGCCTAAGTCAATAGTGGCCACTAATGACCTAGATATTAATGCGATCTTAAATAACACACAAAAAATTATTGAAATTATTAATTATTCTTTGTAATATGAGATACATGGCAATCGCTTTTATTAACAAAACTTCTCGGCCAAAAATTTAAAATTAAAAAAAAGATTTATTTGCATTAATGTGTAGGTAGTTAGGTAGGTAAACGAATATGTGAGTTGCACATTGTCTTCCGAAAATTTGTAAAATGATGTGTGTCATTAAACAAGCATGGAAAACATGAAAATAAACGCGACGGAGAGCTTCGTAACTTTGATGTGTCGCTTGCAGTCCACGCTGTTCCTGGGGACGTGTTGCTCCACCAGTAGCTCCATCTGCTGTCTCTGTCTCTCTCTAGAATTACGTATCCAGTCTCCTTCTTGCATTATCCTCGTTGCTTTTGCCTCCCACGTTCGTTGCCTTTGACCTCTCCCTACGTGATCTAGTAAAGGACCATCACAGAGGGAACATTACAGGCTCACTCATTCACAAGGACTACAAGCGAGAAGCCCCGGGAAGAATTTATGAGCGACGAATTTGACAATGAAATATGAGCTTGATATTGCTCTTACTTTTCAAGGTTGTTGGCTAAAGTGGCATGTTTTATTCCCTTGTTTACATTATATCTTTGTTACTCTTAGCTGTTCTGGAGATTGCTTTTACGACGTGCATTCACGATGATGAACTCTGTTGTTCGAAAACTCTAAACTTTCTTACGTTGTAACTTTTATATTTTTCTTATTTCTTTTGTGGTAGTGAATTTCGTACTCTTTGATGGAAATCCAATACTACGACGTTTGCATTAGTCCTCCAAGCAAATAAATTGTTTCTTATTACTATTCTTGCTCTACAGCAACTGACAACAAATTTTAGGAGATTTCAAAATATATTATTTGAGCAAACTTTTTTCTCGTAGATAGTAACTATAATGATTTAGGAATGGAAAGTCTTGAAACAGTCATCAAGATTGATTTGGAACAAAAATTATTCTGTTTTTATACCTTGCGAGGCGAAGATTGAATCATTTGACGAAAGTCATTTTTTTCAATATCGATTAAAAACAATGAGTATATTTCTTTCTTTAATTATTATTTTACCGTAGTGGCAATTTTTATTTTTTAAAGTTTTTTAACAATTATATTAAAAATATCTTATTGAGGGTAATGGAGGAAGGAACTAATTAACATTTCAGAATTTTGCTGTTAACATATTTTAAATATGCAACTGAGTAGTTAGAATTTTTCATGTATATGTTTAAACTTGAAATATTTTGAAAAAATTACAAATTATGGAGGATTTTATGAGTTTTAATTCTGGGTAAAGGATTTAAAGTTTTGCCAAGATTAAATAATCTGATTGAAGGGTAGGAGGAAGGGAGGAATTAAATCTTAATGACAGTTTTGGAATAAAGTTTTTTAAGGCCTCAATAGAAGGTTCTTTTTGAATTCGATCATTTGTAATACTGTTACTGTTTTTGCTTGTTAATTTATTTACTTCTTAAAAGAAGTCAGTAGTATTAAGAAAAGAATTTCATGACACACGGCTGATATTATAAATATCTGCCTAATTATGTAAGATATCATCATATACCTCATCACCACTGTCACTATTTTGTAGTCAATATATCCTTACTCGTGGACCTTTATGAGCTCAGTAGTTAAAAATAACTCAAGAATAAAAAGTAACCCTTAACATCAATTATCCCGTGAAAGGGAAAATAACCTGCACTGTGATAACCTGCACAGGAAAGAGGAAAGCATGTGGGCGTGAGGTTTCCTTTTTCACCTTTGGGAGCCGAGTATCAGCTTTTGTCTTTCATCATCATCATCATCATCATCATAACCGTTAAACGTTAGTGACATTCATGCAAATATGACTTTTATCATCACCATTCACGTTTCTACATCATCTTCCCATCCGTAATACACCGGAAGGCATATTGGAACCACTAGTTTCATCAGAAGGTAGTTCGACATTTTAAGGTCGGACTAATCCGACTTTTTCCAGCTAGCGTGTGGTTCATGCCTGGGCCCTGTTTTTATTTATTATCTATGCATGGGAGTTAGGGAGGCATGTGGCGAGCATTACATGTTCCCATCACTATATCTAGCATACTTAACCTGCCTGAGCTCTTCTTCACAGCTACAGAAATACAATTGTATTCGAAAGCTATCGCTCTATTTTTGCCCCGAGAGAGAATCAAACCCGTTGTCTTATCACGGAAAGCTAGCGCGTTGTCTATGAGCAACCCCAAGATCTCTCTTCATCATCTTCGTCTTCATCATTATCAGCATCATCATCTTCGTTTTCGTCTTCGTCTTCGTCTTCGTCTTCGTCTTCGTCTTCGTCTTCGTCTTCGTCTTCGTCTTCGTCTTCGTCTTCGTCTTCGTCTTCGTCTTGGTCTTCGTCTTCGACTTCCACTTCGACATCCACTTCGACTTCCACTTCGACTTCCACTTCGACTGCGACTGCGACTTCAACTTCGACTTCGTTTTCGTCTTCATTTTCATCGTGATGGCCTTGGCGTCAGCTGGCACAGGCCGCGGGCACATCGTCGTGCCATGCCGAGTCTTCGCTGGACCACAGCGCAACGCGATGGCGTCGGCGCTAACGACGTTGGCGAAGTCCGCCGCGTGCTGACGGATGGTGCAGTCGCTGCGTCGGACGGCTCTCCTCTCGACCAGCAGAAGGAATTAATTTCCGCGCGTTTTTTCGACTTCGAGTGGTTTCTACAAGGTTGTTAAATGCACTTGAAACCTTCTGGCCTAACATCTCACGTTGTTACCTAAAACTGGAATTTATGGATATTCTATTTATTTATTTATTTATTTGTCAAAAAACAGTAAAAACTGTATATGACGTGTGGGGAAAGAGATTTATCTGCGCACATTTTCTTGAGGGCCAGAGTAAAAAAACCGAAAAAATGAATTTAGAAAATATATTTGAAAAATGTTTGTTCCCGATCTTTAGCTTTCGCTTTAGCTTTGCTCCCAATCTTTAGCTTGCCGTTTGGTAGGTTATTAACTGTTACTTATAAAGAACAACAACACTGATACTAGATTTTTATGCAGTAGGGCGTGTTTACATCAACATATAGCCCTGCAAATGTCTCTATTAGCACAGATAGCAACTTGGAATCAATTGTTCGTCTAGCGCCGAGCGAGATGAATGTAACATGTTTCCAGTAGCGCTCTTACTCCAAGAGAGCCGTTCACCATGAAAGGAATGCCCGAAAATGTCACAGGGAATTGGTGGGAGCTCATGAAATAATGCCTTTCCAAACCGGACAGCCGCGAGATGCGCAGAAGAGCTTCTGCAAAGATGCGCAGCAACCAGTGATCAGCAACACACGTGACGACTTGTGAGTGTGCGGTTCAGTGGGATGTGCGGTTATGGAGCATCTACCTAATTATGCCTTTAGAACGGGTATGTAATGCTTTACGAATTTGTGAAGTCGTATTCTCTAAAATACCTTAGAACATGAAAGGAGTACGGTCATTTCAAATACCTTAATAAATATGATAAATTCAATTTTTGTGTCTTGATAAATGTCGACGTACTTAGTTTATACCTTGTCCTTTCATGTGTATATTTGAAATTTTCCACCTCTACTCATATTCTCAGAAAAAAATAGTTGCCAGGACTTCTGCCCCAACCCTCGTAAATAAACTCACAAACGTTAATTGTTTCAATGTAATAATTTCTTCTCAAAGATATAAATGTAGGGGCAAGATGAGCAGTATAGCAATGTGCTTCTAATTGGAAGCTGTAATAGCTCAGCTTTAAATTTAATTTTTTTAAATGTTTTAAATTTTATTTTTTTTTAATTTAAAAGAGAGAAATTTCACATGTAATTACTCGTTATTGTTATATGTGGTGTGATGTAATATTTTACAAAAAAAGTGCAGTAGTTCTGTGATCCAAAAAACAATGCATTTTTTATTGATGGATTTTGTTAATTTGCAATTTATTTCTAAAAAAATATTAGTAAAATGGTTTAATAATATTTACAACATTGGAAATGTGACTCAAGAGTTGCATTCCTATTGAAAGAAATAGGTAGGTTATATTTAGTGGTTTATTGCGCTCTAGTCTTCTTATTTATTCACTACTGTCTAATAGATTGATAGCGCGAAGATCTGGATGGTTTTCATGTCTGGTGTAGTATTTCTGACTCGCTGACGTTGAAATGAAATGTCAATACACTACAATGCCTACAATGAAATGTCAACAAGCTGTATTTGGAAACCACTGAATTTAAATCGTTCAAGAAACTAAGGCATTTAAGTTCAATAAGGTGGCTTTGGCTACACAATATTGGAATAAACATATTCTACGTGGCGACCGTCTTGTTCACCAAGTTTATCTGAATATTATTTTAATTCTTCTTCGCATTCCTTAAAATTAGGAGTTCTGGATTCCTATATATTTAATGTGAATATATTTTGTACTTAGCTCTCTTACGTAGGTGTTATATACATGAAAGCATAAGGACTGGTATTTGTTGTTACTGGTGAACTTTGACGTCACCAGTCGCCGACGCGTGCCGGCACGCCCAGCAAAGGTCAGGTCGAGAGGGGGGGTGAAATGGCAACGGATGAGGCGTCACATGTTGTGTGATGTCGCGGTGCAATACATAAGGGGACAATCTTCAAACCGCACGAGAGCAAGCGAGATATTTCCTTACGGCTGGCATTCCGCTGGCGTGTGTTGCTACGGAGGAAAAACGCAAAAGACACGTTGAGTATCCCAACACACGTGCGTGTAGGGAAGTTGTCTCACAACGACGAGCGATTCGCACTGTAATAGAACTTCAAGGGCAAGTGCCTTTCAAGGGCCTTTCAAGTCAACGTGGTGAACAATGCTCTCAGCGGAGAGAATGTGAAGTGAACATATTCTTAAGGACTAACTGCTGTTGCACCATTTCAGTTGTCAAGGGGTCCAACTGTGCCAAGCCTGGACATCTACAAATACCTCATAATGATTGTTATAAATTTCTAGGGCATCAACACGGCCGCAGATCTTTTTTGCTAACAAAATATGGTTGGAAATTCCAAAAAGCGAAGTAACGAAATGTAACATTTACACCTGATTATTAGTCTACTTCTCATGTACTGGTGTTTGGCAGTCCATGACTGACGCAATCAAAGATATTTCGTTCTTGTAACATTTAATGGCTCTATCCTGAACCCGCCCGTATTACACATTCCTGGTCGCTGGAATCTGCGTTCATGGCAAAACGCACTTTGCCTCCTTTCGGTTAAAATCAAAACACACCCGTAACTTGTTGAATTCGTGGTCGAGAACCTCACTTCCCGTCCTCACCGAATCAAACAAACAAACAGACATGAAGATGCAATTCATTTCCTGTAGGAACTTTACAGAGCGCCGTCAAGTGTTAGAGAATGGTCTCAAGATCGAGTTCACGCACGCTGGGAGTGCTCGACGAGTCCTTAACAGATATCCAGAGAAGGCGAGAACGCCTTAGCAAACCATAAGCATGCTGTGAAAAGGACGAAACAAAAGCGTTGTGGTTTCATTAACAGAAATTTATTAAAACCATCTGTTCTTACCTGAAACAAAAATTAAATTGTGAGATAAGCGACTCTTAGATGCCCTTATTCAAAGTGATTTGACAATGTATCTCGTCGTAGAACAATATTAATTCAACAATAATTCTAGCTTTTGTTTGATTTTGAATAACTTTCTTAAAAATTTGGGGGTACTTTACATGAAGCCCTCCGGACATTTTCAAAATTTTCTCAAAATCGGCTGCAATTTTTTGTTTAGGTTTCTTGTAAGAATAGAGTAAAATACGCTTATTAAGGTGGCTTAGGTCCGATTTTTACGGTTATCTCTGTATTTTCAAAAATTGCAAAAGTTAGAGTTTATTTGGCATCTTCCAACTACAAAATTTAAAATAGAGATTTTTCCTTTGTATAAACTTCGTTCTCCAAAGTGAGTTCTTTCTTTAAGGTCACGTACATTTAAAAAAAAATATTTTTCGCGCAATATTGCGTGTAAAATGTGCAATTATAAAAAATTCCAAAAACAAGATTTTCTCAAAAACGGTTCCAAATGTTTTCTTTAAACTTGTGGTAGGGATAGTTCCTAATATACTCTTTGAGATTACATAAAAGTCATGTTGCTCTATTCTTTTTTCAAAAATTACAAGAACGTAATTTTTTCACTTAACTCTCACGTCGTTAATAATTGTTTTCCACATTTTTGTCACATTATTATATTTATGAGTAAATGTGCTTTAAATAATCTTAAGTAAAGTTTCTCGAGAACTCATCTGTTTTCTGTAAAAACTAGCTCAAATTTACGCATTTTTAGAAACGCTCAAACGCCTTTTTCTCAAATATGGCTCCAAATTTTTATTCAAACTTTTGGAACGGCTATTGGTAATTGCACTCTTTAATATGCTGTAAAGTTCATTTTTTTGGTTTTTTATTTTAAAAATTGAACAAATGTAATTTTTGTGAAAGATCTCTCACTCCTTTAGTATGCACATTACCAGCAATTTGTAAGCACTGTTGTATTAGTGAGTGTATTCACTTAAAATAATTTCAAATGAAGTTTTTCGAAAACTCAAAAATTATCTTTGAAAAAGAGCTTCAAATTTCACATTTTTAGTAGGGCTTAAACATCATTTTCTTAAAAACAGTTCCAAATTTTTCCAACAGAATTGCCATTCAGAACAAGGTTTTACCGTTCTTTAATATTCTTCGTTTTACTATAAGGAAACCGAAAAATTAATAAAATGTAAAAAAATAATGTACTTTGGGCAGCGATAGATGGCAGCTGGCAAGAGTATGTGGCAAGTCCGAATAGCTAGCCGAGACCAAAGGAAACAAAAAACTAATACGGGAAAGTCTGTGCCATTCTGTAGTACCACTAGTTTCAGTATTTTGTTATTACAGAAATTTAAAAATCTTTTCCAAACAGAGATCTTAAAATGGAAAAAAAACCTTCTGGAAAGATGTATTATGGGGGACTACAGTATGTTAAAATATAGTATACAGTATGTTAAAATCCCCCAACGCTTACATGATGAATTCTGATAATTAATTCCTTTAGGACTTAAAGGAAGAATTGATTTAAAAATATTTTTAAAGAACCCTTATTTTTAGATCCTAAAAGTTTAAGGACATGCTCCAATATTAATAAATGTATATTTTCTAAATGAACGTTTTATAATGCGATTTCACTTAATTGCTTTCTGTTAGATTTTGCCTTGATGTGAACAATCATTTCCTTAAAGATAAATTGCCACTGTCCATACCTATCTCTTGATTGTAACAGTATCAAAGTAGTTGATTTTTTCCATTGTTTATAAAACTTACTAACTCTTGTAATTCAAGCAGTATAATCAGTACATAAATTTGTTTTAATTATGATTCCAAAATAATATATTTAACGTAATAAATGAGATTTTTTAAAATATTCTGATGTATCTAGAATTTTGTGTACGGAGTGAACGTTTAATATACTGCACAAATCGTACTTGACCATAATTTTCCATTCAAATGAATGTTGTATTATGTCGGGTTGTTTGGGTTTCAAGCTGTCATGAATTTCCATTCAGTTGTACAAGAGCAAATTGTGGAGAATTTACAGTTAACTAACACACTTTATTTTCTATTTGTGTCATCAAGTTTCACAAATTTGAAAAGACTAAAGAACTAGCTTATAGTCTAGTAAAAATAAACAAATTCTAAGAGTTGAAATTTAATTTAACCAACAGTGTTACTTTAGCGATAATTTATTAATAATCGCAAAAACTTGTTATTAATTTTTCTTCGAACTTTGCAATAATTGAATGAGCAAGAATGAGTGAAAAATAAAATGTATAAAAACTGAAGTTTTTACAAAATATTTTTCTACATGACTGTTCACTTGGTATAAGACGCTTTCGTATGATATGAGATATTCTTATTACCGACGAGTAATAAAATATAAATCTCTCTCTGTTTATATCAATTTTGTAAAAATTTTGTTTGTCCTCTTGAATCCTTCTATTATATTTTATGAAGTTCAACATAAAATATAATAGAAGGATTTTTTATTTACTGGTCGCCCTGACAATCTTTACTCCTTGACTTAGTTCGCATTCTGTGTGCGTAAATTACGTATATTGAAACAATATTTACAAATATTCCGATGCCGTTCGTATTAATAAAAACGGGGGATTCTTGGTTTATAACATTATGGTTTGCTTTACTTTTGAAAATTTTTGTGTATAGTTGTGTCGTGTTCCGGTGCAATGTTACAACAGTAGTTCATAAATCGTGTCAAACATTCAGACCACCGTTCACCTCTGTATTTTCGAATCGTACCACTCCCCTGCACCAAATGCCACTTTCTTGAGGCAGCCATTTCTTGCGCAAAACGTACATGATAAAAAATGGCCGTCCGTCAGGGCAAACTTCTTGTTTGAAAACGCCATCCGCCGTTGCACCGAGTCAACACCGACTTCCCGCCTCGCGTCAACTTTCCTCGCGAACCTCGAGGAACCGCCATGATGAGTTAACGGTTACGCAGCGGAAGTTGACGTAACAATACGCAGCTGCGGAGTTATGAATCGGCCTCGAACGAGGAACTGGGGCATCCTCGCCAACCCAGCCCCACTTTGAGGAAACCTTGTCCCGAAGCGACCTTCGCAGCAAATGTGTGACCGCATTTTATGCCGCACGTTGTTTAATATTTGTTATTCCTGCAGGGGGTTGGATTAGCAGCAGCAGCAGCGATAGTCGTTTTCGGGTGTTTAAAGTAATCGTGTTAAATACCGCGGGCGTTTGATATAAAATTCTATTCGCTACGGGCGCCAAGCGGGTATTTGTTATTGTTATAATACCAATGGCCACGCAGCGATCGAAGCAAAGGGAGCTCTTGTGTCTCTCGGTTATTTTGGCACGTCTTCCTCGAAATATTACCTTCCAGACTGGAGCAAGGTCACAACTCGAGGAGAGAGCGACAGATGTTCCAATATAACTGCTCCCCCTGTGACGAGATGTTTGCCCAGAAGCGTTTAATTTTCAGGCGCATTGAGATTTGCGAGGATTGCCTGTGATATTTTTCTTTGTCATGTTCGCGAAAGAGAAAAATTGAGGTGGCACTGTCCCCAGGGAATCCTGTTTCTTAAGTTTCCCCCACGGTTACTTACATAACTTGATCCAAGGAACTTCAAGACAATAAAGGCGATAACCGGATTCAAAATGAAATAATGATTGGAGAAATTCAGAACACCTGACTGTCTGAGGTCTTGTCGGGAAATATTTGCGACAATTGTAAATTGAAAGAATGTGAAGTATAGTTAAAAGATATATTAATTGCTTGATCGGAGAAGAGGATAGGACATTTTTTTATTTATTAACACCATTGTGTTTACATGTCAAAACTGGTTTTTAAAGACCAACCATCAACTTTTCTTTGATAAATCTTAATCCTAATCTGCTTAAGTGCTAAATTCAGTCCAATGACATCCTTTAGTTAGTTCGGTTGTTTAAACTAAGCACTATCACTTGCACAATGTTCTGCTATGATAACACTACACAAGTTCAAATGGTTTGGTCCTCTTCAATCTTCGGAACAGGTGTTGGTTTTCCAGCAGTTGAAGACCTTCTGCATTTTCATGTAGGCGAAGCCTTTTTTCATGCTTCTTAGCGAACCTTTTAATTTCTTCTTTAATTGTTGGTATTCCAAGATCTCTATGGATATCAACATTTCTTACATACCATGGTGCATTCACCATTTCTCGCAGAACTTTGTTTTGATAAGTTTGTATTATTTTGATATTGCTATCTTTTGCGCATCCCCATAGCTGAATTCCATATAGCCATATGGGTTTAAGTATCTGATTATACAATAATATTTTGTTATATAAGGATAAACAGGAATTTCTTCATATTAGCCATATATATTGACGAAATTTTATATTTAGTTCTTCCTTTTTCTTCTTAACATGTTCTTTCCATTTCAGTTTGGTGTCCAAAGTCATACCCAAGTATTTGGCTTTATTTTCATAAGGAACTATCTTTCTATTTATAATTACTGGTGGTGGATTGTTTGATCTTTTATTGGTATAGTTTACAGTACCGATTTTTCTTCATTTAACTTGATATTCCATTTCTTGGTCCAATCATAGACGGCGTTGCTAGCTTCTTGTAGCCGTCGGGTAGAGCTAATTTCATCTTGTGCTGTTGTTATCAAGGCTGTGTCGTCCGCAAAGGTAGCTAATTTTCCTAGTTCTGGGTTTGGTATATCACTGGTGTATAATAAATACAATACAGGCTCAAGGACACTACCCTGTGGCACACCTGCTTGGATATCCTTCAGGTCAGAGTAAGCATCTTCTTGCTTTGTTCTGAACATTCTCTCAGATATATATGAAGTGAGGATTTCAGCAAATTGTTGGGGTAGCATTTTATTTAATTTATGCAGTAATCCTTCATGCCAAACCTTGTCGGAGGCTTTCGCAACATCTAAGAATAAAACAGAACATACTTGTTTCTCTTCTAAGGCTCTTTCAATAACATCTGTAATTCGGTGCACTTGGTCTATTGTCGAGTGTCTTTGTCTAAAACCAAACTGAGGGTCAGGGATCAATCTAGCATTTTGTATAATTGGTTTTAACCTTTTAAGTAAGAGTTTTTCACATAATTTTGAAATTACTGGTAATAGCGAGATCGGTCTATATGATTCCACTTTGTGGGGTGGTTTGCCTGGCTTGGGTATCATGATAATTTCAGCCACTTTCCAGCTTGCTGGAAAATATTTCAGTCTAAAAGCTGCATTATACAGGTATGTCAGCATGGCTATCCCTTTTTGTGGCAACTGCTTCAATATTTGTCCAGTAATCAAATCAAATCCTGGTGCCTTCTTTGAACTTAAATTGGTCATAATCTCATCAGCCACTACTTTTTGAGTAACCGGAGTTATCGTTCCTGTTACAGTATTAATTACTTCTTGAAGACTGTTATTATTGCTCTGCATAGAATTTGCTGTAAAGAGGTCCACTAGATGTTCTGCAAATAAATCTGATTTTTGTTTATTATCTCTTGCCCACTCTCTTTGGCCTTTCCTTAATGGAGGGACTGATGTGATCGGCCTTTTGATTCGTTTAGAGGCTTTCCACAGTGAGTAATCAGTATCTTCATCAGCTGTTACATTTGTAAGGTATGCTTTGATACTTTCGTCTTTTAACTTACGAATTTCTCTTTTCAATGTTTGCGCCTTATTGTTGAGGACAGTCTTATCAGCTGGGTGTCGTGTTTGTTGCCACTTTCGTCTCGCTAATCTTTTTTCTCTTGCTAGGTTTCGTATTTCAGCTGGATAATTAAATCCTTTTGTCATGCGTGTTATTTCTCTGGTGTTATTAAATGCAGTTGTTTTTAGAAGACTGGTAAATTTTTCTACTTCTATGTCTAATTGTTCAGTTGTTTTTAGATTGACATTTAAATTGATTTCGTTCTGTAAATCAATTTTGAAACTTTCCCAGTCTGTAGTTTTATTTACAAGAGTTGGTCTCGCATCTTTTTTAATTATTCGTTCACTCAGCGTTAAGATAACAGCTGAATGATCAGAATTTAAATCAAAACTTTCATCTACATCTATAAATTTGATGACATTTTCTTCGAGATGAAGAAGTTCAGTAAGTCTGGTATTTTGTCTGTCAGAAGGCCAGTACGTCGGCTTTCCTGTTGAATGCGTATTGCAACCTGTTTCCCTGATAGCTTTTTTTAACTCACTTCCTTTGGTAGTGATCAACCTTGCTCCCCAATCAGTGTGTTTGGCATTCATATCACCACCTATTATAAACCTTTCACCCATGTGTTGCAATATTCCTTTGTAATATTCAAGTTTCAGGTTGTGTCTTGGTGGGCAGTATATTGAACCAATTTTAAGATCTTGTTTGGTAGATTTGATCATTACTGTGGTAAGCTGCACCTCTTTACACTGTATTGGGTTATCTTCATAATGATTTATGCAATCTTTGATGATAATCGCGCTCCCTCCCTTCGCATCATTATCTGGATGGGTAGTATGATAAATATTAAAACCTTTTAGTTTTATATAAGATTCTTTTGTACAGTGAGTTTCTGATATCAAGCACACATCTATATATTGTGTATTTAGAAAGATTTCTAGTTCATATGTTTTATTCTGAATGCCATTAGCATTCCATGTTACTATTCTCAGATCTTTTTTACCCATTATTTTGATCTTTCCCTGTTGCTATGGCTTCTAAACGATCTCATCTCTCCCCAAAATGGTTCATCATATGCATCATCTGTTGTAACATCTGCTGTACTGATGTGTCGTTATTTGGTTTAGATTGCAGTGGATTGCTGTCTTGTTTCATTGCATTCCCTTGAACAGCAATATTATAAGGGATTTGTTCGGTTGTCCTTTTAGATGTAAAAGTTTTTATTCCGGATTTCTCTTGTTTATGTTTTGTTGATTTCTTCTTTTCTGCAGTTCTTTGGCAATAACGCACCCTCTGTAATTTGCTGGATGGCTTCCAGCGCAGTTAGCACATTTTGCTGGTGTGTTTTTTGATTTTGTACAAGCAGATGTCAGGTGATTTCCCGCGCACTTGACGCATACTGGATTTCTCTGACAAAATTTTTGTGTGTGGCTGTAACATTGGCATCTTTTACATTGGGGGATTAACTTCCCAATCTTGTACATTTCAGTTCTGATTTTCATGTTTGCAAGAAATTGTATTTCGTGGATTTTCTTAATGTCTTCATCCTTGTCAATGAATAATGGGAGTTTAATGTATTTATATTGGTTATTCTCTTTAATTCTTTTTAATTTGTTTTCTAACGATAAAATTTTGAACCCTTTTTGTTCTAGTTTCGCTTTAATTTCTTCTGTGTCACAAGATGGGTGCAGATTTCTGATCATAATTCGTATAGGCCTCTCTTGTTTATTTTCATAAGTATGCCATTGTTGTTTGGCATCATTAATTATTTTTGTCAGTTCGCGGTATTCTGTTCCACTACTGACATTTATTTTAATTTGGTTGTTATTCATAAATGTAGCATTATACTGTACATTTTTACTTTCCAGACGGTTTTTAATCTCCTGGTAGTTGGTCAGATTACTGATTACAACTGGAGGTGGCTTTTTCTCTTTTATGGTTTTTGATTTTTGTTTTATACCGTGTTTAATTGGGCTCTGCTCTGGTGACGATGTGGCCTTTCTTTTCTTAGACTCTCTTTTGGTATGATTCTTGGGTAATAACCAAGCTGTTTCTCTGTTAACAATTTCCTCTTCTTCCTCCCAACTGGTTGGGATATATGAATACTTTGTCTTGGCTTGAAGACTTTCTATTTGATTGCGTAAATAGTTGATCACCTCTTCCGCTTTTTTTAGTTCTTGGAGAATTTGTAAGCGTTTCTCATCTTCATTTGTTCCTGGTATCGCATCTCCGCGATTATTTTCAGCATCTGTTGTTTGTGCAACTGTATTTAAGCGAGTTTCTACTAGTTTCAAGTATTCGCTCGTTGTGTACGCAGTTAAAGAATCTACTTGTGTGCTTTTTTGTTCATTTTCTGTTCATTTTTTGTTCATTTTTTGGGCATTTTTTCCTGTTTTATTTTCAGTTTTTGTATTGTTTCCATTATCCATCTCTGTCCCATGAGTAGCTAGGGATTAACTACCAACCTATTCAGAGCCCCGCATGAATAGGAAGAGCTTATTACTGTGGGAGGTCTCCAGGTATCCCACAGGCTCCGTTCGAGACGCAGAAACCCTCTGCGCCACTTCTAGCCCTCAGCACGGGTCGCTTTACACCTTGGCTTGGGGATGAGTGAAGAAGAAAGAAGAAAAGGAATACAACATTGGAAGATTAGAGTAGTAAGAAAATAAGAGAAATAGAATGCAAGAGGAAAGAGAAGAAGGAAAAAAGAATGGCTCCCTAGCCCTCGAAACCTAATAGCGTCGGGGTCGAAAAACACAAGGGGTCAAGACAGACCTGCTAGAAAGATGAAAGAAGTGGGTCACAAAGTAAGTAGAGCCGTGACACACTAGTAAGGGAACCACCTATCAGTAAGTATCGCAGGTGGGAGGATGGGGAGGATGTAGGAAATTAATTTGAAAGGATTTGGAACATGGTTGTGGAAAAGAACAATGGGCCGTTGTGAGACATCCCTTCGTCTGGCTCCTCCATCGAGACCTATACAGCAAGGGTGACCCTACCGGCAGCACAGCTAGTCAGTTCGGCAACTCAATAGCAATGCTACCCCTGCACTGCCCTCGACTTCATTGGAGCACGCAAACCACCTCGCCCACACGGTCAGTGTTACTTTAAGGCGGTGTCCTCCTGGAGGAGGAGGACATATGATGCCATTAAAATTCTTTAGTTTCGACGAAATTAATTTGCTTCTGTTATGTTTTTCAAATTCTGTCCAAAAATAAACAGAAAAGAACAACTTAGCACTCCCATTATAATATCATCTTAATTTGTTCCACAAGTTAACCAAGCGTGGTTTAATTTATTATTTAAAGTTTTCTGCCTAGGGAATTATTTCTTTAAGAATTTTGCCGTTCTACGTACTCCAGTTGGTAGTAGTGTCAACCACTCTGAGAAGGATGGAGGATTTTTGGTTGGAATCATGCGTAAGACATGGATACTTTTACCTTGATGTGTTATTGAAAGAAATGACAATCACCCCTTCATATTATTTGTTAACTCAGAACTCCCTCTAAACAACCAAAGTCTGGGAACTAAAGAATTATGCTCAATAATACTTTTTTTGGTGGAGTGGTCTTAAAGTGATTGCGTGTTCTACATTTATATAATTCTTGGCCGCCCTGGTTAGCAAACATGGTGAATGTGGGCACGCCGGAATCGGCTCGAAGGGTCATGGGTTCGAATCATTGGGGATAGATTGGAACTTCTGTGATGTGGCGTAGTGAGGCTCCCGCAGTCATCCATTTTCAACTTCTTTCTTCAGTTTCTGGCCGGTCTGGGTGGCAGCGAGATTAGGGACATTGACTCCATGAATGCGTTTTAGCCGGGATGTGGCTTGAAATTCCGCAAAAGAAATGCATCTAATTGTATTGTGTCATGAGATGATTTTCAAAAGCCACATGGATCACTCTTGAACCACCAATTCATTTACTTTTCCCGGTACCCTGTGTGTTCGAAAAATTAGACCAGAGTAATTTATGGCGCGTAGGAAAACCCTTGGGAATGCAGTGACAGTGCTTTACGGGTGCAAGTTGGCTTCCTTCCTTTTGTTAAACCGAATTGAGCCAGCGTGGACTCACGAGCATTCAGACTTTAGCGACGTCAGCAAGTTTAAATCCAAAATCCAAAATCCTTCGTATGCTTTCTTTTAAGAGAGAAGTAAATCCACCTGTCCCATGTTGTAGATTTACGGGATGTTAAAAACAAGCCTTTGACATAAATTCTAATTGCCTATTTGGTCGCCCAAGTGATACCGCCTTTTGCTGCCAGATAATAAAAGGAGATAGCAAAATTAGCTTGGTCAGATGAAAGAGCTGGCCAAATGGCTTGAGCCTTGATATATAAAATAATGCATCATTGAATTGAATTGAATTGAATTTTTCATATATAGTACTGTATACGTGTTGGAAATGGGTTGGTGAGCTCCAGATGCATCCTCCGTGGTTCCAACAAGTTCCCACATCCATCGCTCAGATGTTACTCATGAGCTATTATATTTGTCATTGTTGAACCAGCTAAACAAGCATAGGTTCTGAGTCCAATGCACTTATATTTCGATTTTATTAAAGTGGCCAATGGCATTAGGTCATTGTTACACCTCCTGCCTAATAAAATGAATATTTTTAATTAATTCGCGAAAGTCCTTCTCAACGGGAATCGTAGCCTCTTACCAGTGTTAAAAGGGGTGCATTTTATAAGGCAGGAGGAGTAGAAATGACCTAATGTCATCGGCCACTTTAAAAAATCGAAGTACTGCATTAGAGGACAAGGTATCCAGGTTAAATCCACATGTTGTTGACGCTGTTATCCGTAAGCCCATACTTTGCGATTCTGGGCTTACCCTCGATCAATTTGCAGGCAATAGGACCAAATAAAGTTTAGAGGTTCAAGAGCTATACAATGTGGGCTAGGTATGCACACCATCCGTCAACACACAATATTTATACGCCATATAAGTCATATAAATGTCTCCATGTCCCAACGTCACTTAGAACGACTAGGAAATCGTAAATATGTAAACATACTATGCCGTAATTGGCACCCCCTAGCACTTGTACTTAATTAGAGGACCGAAGTCCCAGGGTGGATACCTAGGCGGTGGCCTTCACTTGCACTCTCCTCGGGTGTACAAGTACACCTTCCGACCAACATTCGAATCTCTGCGGAACGCAGTTAGCCCTCGCGGCAACCTCCCCACGCAATGCCTGGGTCTAGGGCCGCCCTGCCATCACGGAGCTACTAGCTATCCGGGCCAGTACGGGAGTCATTGTTGCTTGTATGACAACGCGCCACTCATGTGCGCCGGAACACCAAGTCCCTCCTCTATGCCCAGAGTATCGGGCCACTGCCACGACAAAGCCAAGAGCCCAACGGGGGGTCACCTGAACTAAGGTCCAGGCGGCTCGGGCCCCCCATCCCGTCTCCCCACTGCCTGCACTTTCAGGCCATAAATCTGGGTCGGACCGTAACCAAGGCAACCTGACGGTAGGACATTTTTCCGACGCACTTCTTTATGTGGATTCCGGAGTACCCCGAAAGGTCTCCTTCACAAAATCGTGCCTTAAGGCCGATGCGCCAGGGGCCCGACTGGTGGGTTGCCGGGTTGAACCGACGACCAGGAGCTTATCATCGCCTGCTCACTGCCTACACGCTAGGCTAACGACCTGAGTGGGTCTCGTCTACGATTCTTCACCAGAGACCGTGCTCACCTACGTGGTCACGTTTCCCCCCCTGCGGGGAGAACGACTAGGAGAGACAAAAAGGTGATTGAAAGGTCAACACGGTGGTTGAGAGCACCCCAGCACATAAATGTACATGCTCAAGATGGAATTCGAACCTACAACCCTTTGAACATAGACTGCTAAGGATGCAAGGCGTGTGTGTGTGTGTGTGATTCACCATGTCTTAAGTTTTCTGGATTAGAGTTGTATCACAAAATCATCCAGGTATCCTAATTGGGTCAAAACTCATTTCTATCAGTGACAGTTTTGCCCGTGAGAGCAAATACGAACCATGCGACCATAGATATGGCCTATTCAACCACTGTCTGTAAGAGAATTCTCGCGAACGGCTGTTCTGATCGGAGGTTTTTCGTATCATTACCAAACGAATGCAGTACCTTAACAAACGGGTCTCGGGCGCCCAATCTTTTCTTCCTCATCCTTATCCTTTCCTCCCTCTTTGCACACACACACACACACACACACACACACACACACACACACACACACTTATACATGTACTGCGTTTCTACACATGCCAGGAGACCAGTTGGGCCTTGTATTTCACCCGGCAATAACTGGTGCCCTACAGGAGGAGAAACCTGAAGGGGAAAACCCCGCAACGCGACGTGTTTATCGGCACAGGATCTCACGTTCCAGCGCGAAAAGACCATAGCCGCCGCCCGTTGTATATAATGTCCCACACTTTCGGGACTAATGACTACAGAGGTCGCGCCCGGACGCACTAATCAGTAAATCTCGGCCAAAACTGTAAAGTATCAATACTTCGGTTTTTCTTTCTTGGAGCATGGTGGTGTCTTATCAAAATGGAATATCTCACGGTATTTAGCGTCGTTCTCGGTTGTGCGGCTAGGAGTCGCATGATCGCGACTGTATCGAGCAGTGCTGGCGATCAGTGCTGCGACTCCTAGAGGCACAAACAAGAACAACGCAAAATACCGTGAAATATTCCATTTTGATGACACTCCCCCACGCGCCAAGAAAGAAAAACCGAAGTATATGTTGAACGTGTATAGAAGCCTTTAACAGTTTGGAAAATCCTCCCGGATCCTAGAGCTTTGCACTTGGGGCTGCCCGCCTTGTGGGGGCTCAGGAAATCTTTAAGTATCTGTTAATGTTACCTAACTGCGGTTCTTGGGTGCATCTTGAAAATGCAGCGCTTCTGAGTGCCAGAAATGTAATTCATATGTTTGGTTTTGACATGGCAAATCCATTAATATATTGTACAATAATTATTTCTCTTCTTTTAAAAGCTGTTTTCATCTTTTTACTGTGAATCTTTTCCTTCTCTATCATATACTAGAAAAGTAATGAGTGGAACAGTCATGTAAGATATTCATCGAGAATTGAATAATATTTGTAATGTTCAACATCAGTTAAAGGGGAAAGACTAAAATGACAAATTAGAATTCCCACTTCATTTACAGGATGAATTTTTAAGATGTCATCTCAACTCGTAAAACAGTGAGGAATTTGAATAGACGAGGTTCAGTGGTAATGGAAATGGAAAAAACAGGAAATGTGGAAATGGAAAACAACGGAAATGCGTGTTCAATGGAAAGCTAAGAAAACTGATTGCGCGAAAATAAAATATTTGAATTAATATTCAGTGAAATTGACGAAAAAAAGCAAGTACCTTATAAACATCTTAACACTAGAACACCCAGCTTTTGTGTAGGACCTACCCTTTAGAACGCCCAGCGGAGTCGTTTCGACATCGAGCCTTCAACAATACTTGTTTAAAAGAAAATATTCCAAAAAAATATTTATCTACGTTAGTATAACAATATTAAAGATAATTGTTTAGTATTTAATGGAATTTTTACACCACAACTTATATTTTAAAACATTCATGCCAATTCTATTGCGCAGAATTGAAGTTAAAGAAACATCTTGGATGGAAAGGGAAACTAAACGGACAAAATTATGTGTTGAAAAATTAACTTTTATCTATTGATAATATTTTTGCAACAATAACAATAATATTATCAACTTTTCATTTTCCGTAATACGAGTTTCACATATGTCAGAAAAATAGATTTCCCTTATCCATTTACCATACTCTCTCACATTATGTCAACTTTATTTATATTAATTATTTTATTTCAATAATATTTATTATAAACAAACATATGTATGGTGCAAATTTGTGTTCGCTTCATATCGATAGAAACTTAATAACAGTTTCATGGCTGAGTTTTCAAAGAAATTTAATCGCATATTCTAAATGGCACTTTGTTCTTGTTCGGGTTGCATTTACTTTCTACTTTACTGACTTGACTACGCATACAGTACAAAATACGTCCAGTTGTATGATTCAACCTTTTATTGTCTTGTATAGGCCACTGTTTTCAAGCTCATTTGGGAGAATACTATCTAGACGTTTGATCAACACCTGTCATGTATTCTGATGCGTAAATCACGGCTACATTTTTCAAGAGTTTTCCCTCGGTTTTCAATACTACCCCAATATTTCCTGTGAATGAAAAACAAATTGACTCACACATTTTTAGTGATCATCCCCCACAAGTAACTATTGTTTTCTTATTTTATTAGATTTATACCATAAACCGTGTAAATTCATCGAGTATGAAAGGAAAATGCTGGCGTATCAACTTTGTTAATCTGACATAATAAATAAGTCTACAGTTTGTAAGCGTATTACTTCATACTAAAGAAAATTATTTTTCAGATAAAATCAGTGTAAATAGTCTTTATTTCTTCTCAAACCTCTTTTTATAATTCGAAAATCGTGGTTCATGAAATAAGAGAGAATAAAAAACTAAGTATATCTGACCACATCATTACTATCTGCAGTTCAAATTGCGCTCCTGTACACTAAAAATCTCTTCTAAACTTGGAACATTTCCTTTATATAAATAATGAGAAGAAATATTTTGTCATTGAAACTTCTTATAATAACAATCCTTTTCTTTCAAGTGACATTTCCCGTCGAGGTGGGTTGGTCCACGTCCTGACGGGGGGATGCAGAGAAGGCTCTCAAGTGTTCCTTTCTCCATTTTTTTTCATCTTCTTGCTTCTCATTTCATGTCATGTACGTTCTTTTCACTCCTTTTTCTTCCTCACTGGCCTTCTCTGTATGCTGAACGCCCACCCATGTGTTTGCCGTGCATGGCGACCCGTGTCGGAGGGAATGTGTGTCCTGGCAGTTGAGGGACCTGTTTGTTTCCCTATCTAGTCCTAGTGCTACTGTTCGCCTTGCACTAAGGAGTACGTTGATTACGTATTTTGGGGAACATTCCCTGTAGGTTCCAACACACTCGCTTTGGCCCCGGACTCTTCTAGACGGGCGGTCGGGAGCTAACCCACTCCCGATCAATCGGCTCGGACTAGGTCTTGTACTGAACTCCAGGGTGAGCGGGGGAATCCACGGCGGTGCAGCGCTGTGTTATTCCCCCACTATATCCTCGTGGCAACCCTGGCACTCCGATGGAGTGTCCCCTTGTTGGGCTCCGTGGTGGGTGGGGACCACGAGGATGAACCTATTCCATCTACATGGATACTTCACCTTTCCCCCCGCCCTCTTCCGCAAGGAAGAGGAGATTTGCAGAAAGAACTATTGATTTGAATAGTTTCTTTTCTAGAGAAGAAGATCGACCCAAGAAGCCTCGTTTCCTCCTCATGGCATGTGCCGAGGAAGGTAAGACTTTCAAAACTGTGAGTGCTGTCCGTCTGGCGCGAGCTATCGAAGAAGCCTACGGGAAGCTCCAAGCGGTCGTGCGACAAAGGAATGGAACCATTCTTTTTGAAGCGCGTACCGACGAGCAGATTGTAAAAATTCAAAATACGAAGCAGATTGCCGGCCTCCAGGTAGTAGTCACGGTTCATCCCACCTTGAACCTGAGCAAAGGCGTAGTCAACCACGAGGACTTTGCTACTGAAACGGAGGAAGATCTTCTAAACTTTTTTAAGACCCATGGCGTGACTGAGGTGTACAGGATCGGAAGGAAGGAGCAGGGGAAAGTGATCCCTACTTCTACCCTGATCCTTACTTTTGACCGACCATCCCTCCCGGAAAGGATCGTTACCGCTTTCTACAACCTCCGTGTGCGGCAGTATGTACCGAACCCTTTGCGCTGCTTCAAGTGCCAAAGGTTTGGGCATACCCAACAGCGATGTATGTCCGTTAACGCGGTTTGCGGGAAGTGTGGATCGTCAGTTCACGACCCCCAACCCTGCGACAAGCCACCGCACTGTGTGAATTGCGAAGGCGATCACCCAGCCAACGACAACCAGTGCCCCACGTTTCTCCGGGAAAGGGAAATCCAAAAAATAAGGGTAACCGAAAAGGTTTCCTTCCCTGAGGCGAAGCGTAGGTTCCAAATCAGGAATCCAGTGGACCTATCTCGATCCTTTTCCAGTGCTGCAAAACCTAAGTCCCCGGGGGTAACAGCGAGTTGTCAAACTCACTGTACCCCAGCGGTAGTTTCGCACTTTAGTTGTCAGGTGTCGCCGACAGACTTCCCCGAAGATTCGGCATGTATCCAAGGTGGGAAAATTATAATTCCCACAAAGTACAAAAAACCTGTGCAAAAACACCACCAGAAATCGACCACTGAGACTTCTACTGAAATCGATCTTAAACAGACACCGCCTCCCAGGAAAAATACGTCATCCAAATCTCGTCCACCTCTTTCTGTCTCTGAGAATCACATCGGACGATCCTCCAGCCCCTATAGATCTCGGTCACCCGTGGCCAAAAGTCGGGAAAACCCCCCGACCATATCCAGCAGCAGTCAGGATGACTCTGCTGTTGATGAGGAACCCCACGAGAGTTCCCCTACAACCATTCAGAAGGTGAGAAAGAAAAAAAAGCAACCAAAGAAATAATTTCACATAATGGCTCTCTCATGGAACTTAAATGGTCTTCGTGCTCACTCAGAAGAATTAAGATTAATAATTTCTCGCCACAAACCATTTATAGTCTGTCTTCAGGAAACTCATCTTCTCCCTCATCATCCCCTGTCTCTTCGCGGATTAACATCTATCGGTTTGATCAAGACGACGGACTTCGTGCTCACGGCGGCGTTGCGGTACTCATCCGCGACTCCCTGTTCTCGGAGGAACACAACGTTCGAACCGACCTCCAAACAGTTTGCGTACGGGTACACCTACCATCGTTCTCTTTTACGGTGTGTAGTATATACATTCCCCCTGGCCAAGTCGTGTCACAAGAGGAACTCGAAGATGTTTTTTCTCAGTTGCCCGCCCCTTTTTTTATTGCGGGGGATTTTAATGCCCACAATCCCCTCTGGGGTGGCACGAGGACCTGCCCGAGAGGTTCTATCCTCGAAAATATTATTGACCAGCAAAACTTAATTCTTCTGAACTCCGGGAATCACACTCATTTCTCCATGGCGTCAAACACCTTCTCGTCAATCGATCTGGCACTCTGCAGTCCATCCCTATCTACCATGGTAGAGTGGACCGTACTCGATGATCTACATGGGAGTGACCATTTTCCCACTTTGGTCCACTTTAATGTCCCTGATTTAGACGTCATCTACCCTCCTCGCTGGCTATTCCATCGAGCCGACTGGGATACATTCAGCGAGAAAATTATAATGCCAGACCACTTCTCAAATAATATCGATACCTTGGTGGCCCAATTCACCGACGCCGTTCTTCGCGCAGCCACCATTGCAATCCCGAAGTCTACGTGTCGGCCACGACGCGTCCCTGTGCCTTGGTGGAATGCTGACTGTGCCACCGCGGTGCGAAACCGAAAGCAAGCACTCGCTAGGCTCAATAGGTTCCCCACCGCATCAAACCTGATCGATTTCAAAAGAAAGCGGGCCAGAGCCAGATTAGTAATACGGGAAAGTAAGACCGCTTCCTGGAGAGCCTTTATCTCTTCTCTTTCTTGCCATACCCCGCCTAAAGTAGTATGGCGAAAGATCCGACAGATCGGAGGAAGATTTCCCCATCATCTGTCCCAGGACTTCTTATTAATGGAAATCTTATTACTTCTCCAGAAAAAGTAGTTGAGGAATTGGCCTGTCATTATGAAAATTCCTCCAGTTCCTTACACTACTCCCCTAGCTTCTTGAAAACTAAGAGTAGAATGGAGAAATGCAGATTGGACTTCTCTACCTGCCTGGAGGAAGATTATAACGCCCCTTTCTCCATGGATGAATTTTCCTGTGCGCTCACCCGTGGGAAAGATTCTGCTCCAGGACCAGACCAGATACACAACCAAATGTTAAAACACCTGCCGGAAGAGGCACGTATCTTTCTCCTCCGTATCTTCAACAAGATTTGGATGGAACATACCTTCCCTAGAACCTGGCGCGAAGCGATTATTATTCCTATTCCTAAAGAAGGAAAGGACAGGACAAAGCCGTCAACCTACCGTCCAATCTCGCTCACAAGCTGTATATGCAAACTTCTGGAGCGAATGGTGAATACGCGTTTGGTCTGGCACCTGGAGCAGAGAAACCTACTTACCCCCATCCAATGTGGTTTCAGGAAGAACAGGTCAACCATGGACCACCTTGTCACCCTTACCACACAGATCTCCACTGCTTTCGTGCTACGTCAACACCTGGTAGCAATTTTCTTTGATATAGAGAAAGCTTATGATACTACTTGGAGGTACGGCATTCTTCGCACCATCCATTCTTGGGGTCTTAGGGGCCGGCTCCCCCTTTTTTTAGTAGCCTTTCTTTCCTCAAGATACTTCCGCGTTCGCCTTGGTGACAGGTTATCCGCCAGCCACCATTTAGAAAACGGGGTCCCTCAGGGCTCAATTCTGAGTGTCACTCTGTTTGCCATCGCTATCAATAGTATAGCGTCGATAATCCGAGAGCCGGTGAAAGCATCGCTCTTCGTTGACGACTTTGCCATTTTCTGCTCTTCCAAGAGTATTCAAGTGATAGAGAGACAATTACAACTTGTCCTCAACAAATTGCAGGAATGGACTGATGCGACAGGTTTTAAATTCTCCGCATCAAAAACTAGCTGTATGCACTTCTGCAGGATTTATCATCTTCATAACCACCCCGATCTTTTTCTTGGAAGCCATCTTCTACCTTTTGTGGACTCTGCAACTTTCCTTGGGCTTACTTTCGATAAGAGCCTAACTTGGCGAAATCATATACGTAAACTGAAGAGCCGATGTGTCTCACCTCTGAACCTCCTCCGCACCCTTACAGGCAGCTCTTGGGGAGCTGACCGTGTGTGTCTCTTGCGTTTGTATAGAACCCTCATCCGCTCTATTTTGGATTATGGATGTATTGTATATGGGTCAGCGTCACCATCAACCCTCCGGCCATTAAATACCATTCACAACGCCGGTATAAGAATTAGTACAGGCGCCTACCGCACGAGTCGCATCGAATGCCTCTTGGCCGAAGCTGGAGAACCATCTCTGAGCCGAAGGCGAGATATTTTATTAGCCTCTTATGGGGCTAAAGTGTCGGGACTGGTTGACCACCCTTGTCGTCGTATAATCATCCACCCAAAGTATGAGTCCTCGTACAATCTTCGAACTTCGTTACCCCATCCCCCAGGTATTAGATTACGAAATCTTCTCCGGGAATTAAATGTAGAACTTCCCACCCCTGTGAGACCCACAAGTGACCGGATCCCCCCTTGGAAACTCCTCCTTCCCAGTATTGACTTCAGACTCTCCCATTTACCCAAACAAACTACTAGTCCTCTGGTTTACCAGAAGCAGTTTCTGGATATGAGAGAATCCTATCCGGATCATTTATTCTTATACACGGATGGTTCATCGTGCAGCGACGCGGTGGCATGTGGTTTTTACTGTATCAGGGCCACCAAATCATTTCGGCTTCACTCCAAATGCAGTATTTTCACTGCCGAAATGTGTGCAATCTTTGAGGCCCTAAAATACATTGAATCAGCGACGTTGCGGCGAGTAGTTATCTGTTCCGATTCTCTCAGCTCTCTTCAAGCTGTCTCCCGTCCTTCGTCAGACTACCTGACTTTATCCGTTCAAAGCCTGATTCATCGTCTTCTGTCCCGCCGCTATGACCTGGTACTTAGTTGGGTCCCAGGCCACGTGAGTATCAGAGGGAACGAACTGGCCGACCAGGCGGCGAAATCAGCGACTCGTAAAACTCGTATCGACATCCCTTCTGTGCCATTATCCGATGTTCAGGCTTTCTTGAAACGATCCGTGCTTAGAGCGTGGCAAACAGAGTGGCACAATAGCACTTTCAAACTAAGTGCGATAAAGAATTCTGTGTATCCCTGGCGCTCCTCATCACGGTCCTGTAGACGCGAGGAAGTTATTTTAACCCGTCTTCGTATCGGACACTGCCATTTCTCTCACGGTTTCATTCTTCGAAATGAAACTCCCCCATCTGTGACTCGTGCCAGACTGTTCTTTCCGTGGAACACGTCCTGCTGTACTGTAGGAAATTTGTTGGCAGTCGACGACGACATGACCTGGGCAACTCGCTACAAGTGGTGCTCGGGGATGACGATTCTGCGCTCTCAAAACTTTTTTGTTTTTTGAGAGAAAGCAGAATATATAATTTTATTGAAAGAACAATGTTTTATGTTGTTTTTTGGCCCCTTTACAGCCAATTTTACGTTTAAGATAAATTTTAACGCGCCCTTTTTCTATTTTCCTTCTGCCATTTCTACATGTATAGTTGATGCAGAATTCGAGCCTCCTTTTTAGCCCATGTACATGCTTTTAAAACAGTGAGTAAGTTACATATGCAACACTGAATATTCTTTTCTCCAAATACTCTGGCATGGGCGCCAATGACCACAGCAGTCGAAGCGCCCTTTAAACCCTATTCAATCAATCAATCAATCAAGTGACATTTCGATTTTTCAAACAATGATGTTTTTGCTGTACCTTGACGAAACAACTCATGACACATGATTTTGTGTATTGAACAAGAAGTCCTGAAAACAATGCAGAAGGGAAGGAATGCTTGCATAATTTCTTAAGAAGGTATCCGAAACAGTAGGAGACATGTTAAACATTTTTCAGCATTGAAATATATGAAACAGAACCTACAATATTGGGTCAGTGACCAAGGAGTCGAAATGACACCTCGCGGGCGTTCTAGGTAAATTCAATAATTTTTCATGAAATATGTTTATTACTCGATTCAGTTTTTTACATACAGTAAATAATTGCAATTGATGAAAAGACAATAAATCACAAAATTTTATCTTCAAAAACAAAGAAGTTATAAGGATATAAAGAGTGCTAGGAGTCGAAATGACGCCTCTGGGCGTTCTAGTGTTAAACTAAAGGGAAACAAATTTGTGGACATTTCCCGAGACACTTTGAAATGCTAACGCATATTTTTAAAGAGAACATACTAGAAAAGAAAAGTAGAAAAATTTCAGGAAAATAATTATTATTCAAAAATATTCAAGATCTTTAATGCAATAAGAAGAAAGAAAAAGGGTTGCAAGAGAGAGAAAACAGGAATAACACACTTAGAGCGAGTCGGGGGCGAGTCGGGGGCGAGTCGGGGGCGAGTCGGGGGCGAGTCGGGGGCGAGTCGGGGGCGAGTCGGGGGCGAGTCGGGGGCGAGTCGGGGGCGAGTCGGGGGCGAGTCGGGGGCGAGTCGGGGGCGAGTCGGGGGCGAGTCGGGGGCGAGTCGGGGGCGAGTCGGGGGCGAGTCGGGGGCGAGTCGGGGCGAGTCGGGGGCGAGTCGGGGGGATAGTCGGGGGATAGTCGGGGGATAGTCGGGGAATAGTCGGGGAATAGTCGGGGAATAGTCGGGGAATAGTCGGGGAATAGTCGGGGAATAGTCGGGGAATAGTCGGGGAATAGTCGGGGAATAGTCGGGGAATAGTCGGGGAATAGTCGGGGAATAGTCGGGGAATAGTCGGGGAATAGTCGGGGAATAGTCGGGGAATAGTCGGGGAATAGTCGGGGAATAGTCGGGGAATAGTCGGGGAATAGTCGGGAATAGTCGGGGAATTGTCGGGGGGGTAGTCGGGGGGGGGTAGTCGGGGGTGTAATCGAGGGGTAGTCGGGGGAGTACTCGGGGGGGGTAGTCAGGGATTAGTCGGTGGGGTAGTCGGGGGGTAGTCGGGAAGGGTAGTCGGGTTATTGGTGGGGTTGTCGGGGGGTAGTCGCGGGTAGTCGCGGGTAGTCGCGGGTAGTCGCGGGTAGTCGGTGACGCGTGGGGGGTGAGTCGGAAAAGTATGGAAGGCGGTGAAGAGGCGTATCGCAAGCGAGGGAAGGGCAGAGGGAGATGATGGAGAGAGGCGTCGCGGAGGCAGTCCCAAGGCTTATCGAAGGTTGGGAAGAGGCGGGGGTAGAAGCAAGGGACAGGAGGGAATGTCGGGAAAGGTAGAGGGGCGTTGGAGAGAGGCGGGGCGGTTGGAGGGCCGGGCGCAGGGCGGAATGGAAGGAGGGCGGGGACGGAGCGAGTGGAGCGCCAGACAGCCAAAACATCACGTGCCGCGCTGCACCGCCGCCCGCTAGAGCTCGGAGACGCGCCGCACGCGCGCGTCATAAGCGGCTCCGTGTTTTGACGGAGCTTCCGCGGGGGCAGCGGCGCGGCGCCCGGGTCGACGGCCCCGCGCCAGCGACCTGCGCCGCGGCGGTGGCGGCGACGGCGGCGGTGGCGGCGGCGACGCGCCGTCTAATAATATCCGCCAGTGTATTGAAAATACTGCTCGGTAGGCGTCGCCGGCGGCGGGCAGGGGGCAGACGAGGGGGGCGAGAGCACGGCGACAAGGACGGCAGACGCACAGCTGAGTGGTGGAAGATATTCAGCGGATTAAGCGATGAGGAAGGAGGAAAAGAGATGAATAATCGAATGGGCACGATTACGAAGGCAAGGATTGGGTGAAATCGAGGATGACAATAAAAGTATGATTAGGTGTAGGTAAAGCCATGAGGTAAAATGTGCGATGTGAAGATATAAGAGGGACAGTGTGGAGCGTTATGATACGCAAAATATGATAGAAACACTGAGTCACGGAAAGTATTCGGGAACTGAAAGCAGCCGAGTAAAGGAAAGTACTCAAAGGTGTAACATTAAGGTGTTGGTTGGTAAGATGGATTTGAGCGTCCTTGTGTGTTTATGGCTTAGTTTGGAACAGAAAAGGATGGAATAGTGTCATACGACGTGGAAGTCGCAACCATCTGAAGGTTGCACACAGATCAGTCCGAAGGAATGGATCGTCAATCCACGGGAATGGAACCGGAGCACGAACCATAGTAATGGAGAAGCCAATCGGCAATGAAAGAGAGCGGAAGTGCAGAAACAGAACGGGATGAAGAGAGGGGAGCAGGAGCAGGAATGCTCATCTGGGCAAATCTGAACGGGGAAGGTCGTAGTGAAATGCAAAGGACCGATGACTAAATCGATGAGGCGGAGGGGGTGGAAAAGAGGGTGGGGTGACGGCAAAGCGATGCACACGCTTGAGCTGTGTATAAGGAACAATAGCATGGGATGGCAACAGGGTAGGAAGGGAGAAAGAGTTGCGAAGAAGGGATTATGAAGGTGGTGAGACGAATGACGATTATCGAGAAAAAAAGAAAAGATGTAGGTGGCGAAGCAAAGAACACTTGGTTAGTCAGGTCTGCCGGAGTTGAATTCAGGTCATTGCGTCCCCTAAAACTCCGAAAGAATCGCCACGGTCACATCAACTTTCACCCCTTTCCTGTTTCCTCTCACCTCCAACCAATTTCCCCTATGCCACTCCTCTTGTCCCCTCTCACTCCTCTTGCCCTCTCACTTCACTCGCCCTCTCCCCTTGCCACCCTCTCCCCTTGCCTCCCTCTCCCCTAGCAATCTCCTTCTTCCCTTGCCCTCTCTCTTCCTTATCTTCTCTCTCGTCCTTGCCATACCCTCTTCCCTTGCCATATAGCTCTTCCCTTGCCATATAACTCTTCCCTTGCCCTCTAAATCTCTCCTTGCCCTCTCTCTTCCCTTTACTCTTTCTCTTTGTTCTCTCCCCTTGCTCTCACCCCTTGCTCTCCCACTTGTCCCCTCCCTCTTTTCTTCTCCTTTCTCCTTGCCCTCCTATATTCCCATCACCTTTTTCTCTTTCCCGCTCTTTCTCCTCTCGTCAAATCCCTCTACCCTTTCCTTCCCTCTCGCTCTCTTCCCTTGCCCCTTCCCTTCTTTCCATTTACCTTCTACACTTGCTCTCGCCTTGCCATCTTGCCTTGCCCTCTTGCCTTGCCCTTTTGCCTTCCCCTCTTGCCTTCCCCTCTTGCCTTACTCTCTTGCCTTGTTCTCTTGACTTGCTCTTGTCTTGCTCTCTTTCCTTGCTCTCTTGCTTTGTTCTCTTCCCTTGCTCTCTTGTCTTGCTCTCTTGCCGTGCCCTCTTGCCTTGCTTTCTTGCCCTGCCTTCTTTCCTTGCCCTCTTGCCTTGCCCTCTTGCCTTGCTCTTTTGCCTTGCTCTTTTGCCTTGCTCTTTTGCCTTGCTCTTTTGCCTTGCTCTTTTGCCTTGCTCTTTCCTTGCTATCTTTCCTTGCTCTCTTGCCTTGCCCTTGCCTTGCTCTCTTGCCTTGCCCTTGCCTTGCTCTCTTGCCTTGCCCTCTTGCCGTACCTTCTTACCATGCCATCTTGCCTTGCCCTCTTGCTTTGCCCTCTTGCCTTGTCATCCATCTTGCTTATTCATCTTCCTTATGCATCCCCCCAATCCATCTTCCCTTTCCATCACCTCCCGCCATCTGTCCTTGTCCTCTCTCCTCGTCCACCTTTCCTTTGCGAGGCTTGTGGCGAGGTGGGGGAAGAAGCGAGACGGTGGACGGTGGCGTGGCGGCGCGCGGATGCGTGCGGGAGGACGCGTGGCGGTGCGGTGCCCGAACGGTTGGCGCGGGACGGGGACCAAGTAGTCCGCGGAAAAGCGCGGAGGGTGGGCGCGCGGGCGGGGGCGGGGGCGGCGCGACGACGTGCGGCGTCGCAGGTACTTGGCTCCAGTGGCCTTCCGGGAGCGCTCGCCTTTACAGCCGCCTCGTGACCGAATTGCCACTCGCGTGCTTCGCCCTTGCGCATGCGCGTTCCACTCCAACCCCGGGGAGACGCTAATGGATGGGACACATCTAAACAATCTTCGCAATTATTACACGCGAGTGGATGTGACACATCTAAACAACCATAGCAATTATTAGAAATATTTTTAAATGTTTAAAATCTTATACTATTAAACATTTATTGAAAACATATTTCTTACTCGTAATAAATTGTTTCATTCATAAACTGCCTCTTCCCGTCTTTTGTTTCATGTATTGTTCTAAGATGAAAATTATGTTTTCTTCCTTATTTCGACTTGTGTTCTCTCGCATTTTCTATGTATATCAATTATGCAATTTATTTAAACGTCCCGCCTCTTTAACCCTTAGTTACTTGCGCTGGCGTATTTTGTACGCCACTGGAACTGTTATCGCCGCAGGTGTCAGATAACATCAGTGAGCGTTCTGACATTTGGCCTAACCTCGCAGAGACCATTCAGTTGCATCCTCCTCGATACGTGGAAGATTTACTTTATTGGCTATACAATTGAATTTCCATTGGAAAACTTTCGTTGCGTATTTTCTACGCCGCGCGGTACCAGCTTGAGTTTTCATTTTCTTTTAATTATCACTGTTTTTATTTACAAATTTATTTTGTTTTACATTAGGAACAATACAGAGATAAATAATTTATCGAAAAATATTTATTACATACTACAAAAGAATTATTACCTGAGTAATCGTCATTTGGCCATGCCATTTGAAAAATTTGAAGTAATTTGGTCAAATGAAATGCCATGCTATTTCATTTGGGGCACTCATACCCGTTGCAGCCACAGCCCTGCACTGTCCAAAGTTTGAAATATGTCGATATAGCGACAATACCAGCTCAAAGTTTAAATTGTCAAGTGTTACAAAATATGGTATTTACTCCAAAGTTAATTCTCTACTTATATATGTGTCGGCGGACAACTTGGGAAGGAGTACACAAATTTCTTAAAAGATATTCGCCGTCGTATCATACAAGGAAAATGAAATACGCGTAATGAAGAAAAGTCTACTGTGAAGAGATTTTATAATAATGACTGAATTTTAAATTGTTTTAAATGAAAATTAAGAAGCTATAATGTAGTAAAAGTATATATTATTTTAGATGAGCTGTCCAAAAATTAAACTGGGTCAAAAGAATTTAAAATAGATAATTTTGTTGTTAGTTTGTTCTCGCACCTGCTGCGCATTAATATCTCACAACTTTAAATATCCTGGTTTATTTATCGTTGTCTGCTCGAATTTTACTAGTCTTGCGATGTTGGCGTAATAAATATACAAAAATGTTCCTACGCCTCCGCGCCGTCATTTGCCAGTATGAACAATATCACATTTTCTTTAACTAAAATAGTATAATAATGAATTTTATGACATGTCTATGTGAACTGTCACAATATTTCGATCTGTTTGTATTTGTTTGCGAACGTTATAAGTATCACATTATTTATTAACTTTTAATTAGTTTACTTTCTCGCATACTGTTTACGAAGAATAATATAAGGTAAAAAACTCATCTGGTATGTTCGCGAATACACTGCTTACTTTATACAATGAATTCAATGCCAGAAATATATTTTTTCTATAAAGTTTTGAATAACTTTATGGCTTTAAACTCATTTAATTTTATCACCAAATGTTTCAACGTTTAAATGCTCTATGATTTCAAATGGGTTTTACAAAAAATCATGACTAGAGGTAAGTTAATTCGCAGAGAAATTGTGGTATAAATAGTATTACATAACCACTAGTGAAGGCGAGAATGTACGTGCTGTTTTAGCACCTAGTTTTTTGCTTTTGTTTTAAAGTTACTATTTAGCAAGCAGTCAAATAGTAGCAAAAACATACTTATTATTCATGTTCTTCTATGATAAAGTCACGAAATATCTTCATAATTGATTTCGAGTCTACGTCAAAAGAATATGTTGGGTAATTGCCTGAAAATCCGAGATTTAGTCATATCCAGCAACGACGATGTTTCCTTCTTCACTCCCTCGGAGTTTTCAATATTTCAACTTTACTTCATTTAATTATTATTTTCAAAGTGCCAATGATTAATTATGGATTTGTAAACTGGATCGTTAATGATAAAACAGAAATCTTAATGATACTGGAAATGAGATTTTTTATATTCTGCCCCTCTGGAACAAGATATCACTAGCTCTTGGTAGATAAAAACTTTTTAACACACTCTGCGCGAAACATGGCTTCCCGTGTGCAAAACATTTTTTTTAGTCTAAGAGTGTACGAAACATTGCGAAGCGTGTTCGAAATATATTTCGCCCACAGTGTGATTAAAAACATATTTGTAACACTTTTATGTGATTCGCGCGCTTGGCACTTAACTTACTATTGCATAATACTGTTCTGTACTCTTATATTAGTTTAACATAACCGAACAGATGAACGAAAATCTCTTAACTACCGGCAATCGTTAAGAATGAAACAGTCCACCATTCGTTACAAGAATCGAAACAAGTGAGTTGTGGCTGAAGATGGCGTTTGAGCACATTCTAAGTAATGATATTTGTTTATAAGTATTCTTAAAAGAAGATGAAAGACACAATGAAAAGTGGTGAATGCCACACGGCCGATACTAACACAAATAACAGATTCGGTTAATTATAAATCACCGTTATTGTCTTAGTTTACAATAATCAACGGCATCTGTTCTTTTGTAATTATCGACCTAATGACGTTTTTGCCGTAATGAAAATAGAGTTAAGGATTGACGAAATAACGTGAAGCAGTTTGATTTCTAATAGAATTATTTCGAAAGACAGACGTTAGAAACTGTGCAAAATGTGTACGTATTTTTATCTTCCTGTTAAGATTACAATTTAAAAGTACATTTTCTTCTATTACAATTATGCTTTATGTTACAAGTATCAACTCTCCAAATTCTGTTTCGTTGATAATAACGGACAAAAAGATTGAATATGCATATATCCTAACTTCGACTTATAGTAACAGAAATGAATGGAGTACTAAATTTCCTTATTCCTTTACTCGTAACAAGTACACAAACCAAAGATTTACCTTTGGCATTCGAGCATTGAACTGATATTCGCTATCAAACACCTCCATACCGGAAGTGCCACGGAACAGAAATCGCATTCAATTTCTCGTGGCATTACTGCCGCATTTTATTCACCCATCTTTCATGTGCGTACGGCATTATCAAGCGGGTTCAGATCCACGAGATACATCCAACCGCATTCATGTCTGACGCAAAGGGAATTTATGCACTATGCGTTTCCAAACTGTGGAAGGGTGTAGATTACCCGAAGTGCACACACACACATGAAACCTCCGCTGCCGCACATCCAGCGTCCGCGATGTCCAGAGCGAGTAAAACCCACCGTGTGTTTATAAATGGGGGACACGACGTCGGATAAACACGGTACTCATTCACAGAGAAAGGTCATTCCGAGAGGGAACGCCCTCATTCTGCACGGCGCGCGGAGGCATTCCATTCAAAATACCTTGCTTTCTTTGTCCAAGCAAAGCTTTAATGTTTTGAGTGTGTTTCAGTAATAGCGTAGTATTTTAATAAAAAACTTTTTTGAATACTCTTCTCGGAAGTTAGTTAACATTTAAACTTTATTGGCATACTGCTAGTCTTCCAACCAATGCCAACAATTTGTTTACAATATAATAACCAATAGTTCTTCGTTCCTTTCATTAAGACATCTGAAAAACTGACGTTACAAAGCAACACTAATGACTCTTCCCAATGATTTCTCCGCCTGTCTTTACTGTTCACCCGCACGACTGCCGGACCTCACTGGCTACTCATTTACAGTCCTTTCTACCTTTACTCTATTTTGACCAGAAACTTAAAGAAAAAAATTGGAGCCATTTTTGAGAAAATTTTGAAAATGTCCGGAGGGCTTTGTGTAAAGTACCCACAAATTTTGAAGAAAGTTTTTCAAAATCTCAAAGCTTCGACTAGAGCCTGATGGACAGGAGTTTCTTCAATTTGGAAAAATCCTACGAGTGGTTTAGGCGCTAGTGGTGTTCACAGACGGACGGACAGACGGACTTTTTGCTTTCATTTGGTTTTTCGGTATCAAGAACCCACAAAACAGGGTTTCTGGCAACACCACGTTTTAGGTTTTTTTCCCCTTAATTTAGCAACTGGTTTTATTCACTTTTTGTTATCAACGCCCGGCAACGAATTTTCAAAATTTTACTCAAGACATTCTTGTATAAGACTCGAATGCCCATTTTTTTAAGAGTTAATCAAATTATTAATTCACTTTCATCTCTCGTCAGTGAATTTAACATTGTGCCCTCTGATTTACTATGCAATCAGCATGTTGAAGTTAGCGTCTGGAGGAGAATTCTTCCGGCCGGCTGCTCTGATCGGTAGTTTTCCGTGGTTTCTCCGATCAACACCAGGCCAATGCCGAAGCAATATGACTGACAAACGGGCCACGGACCGCATGGTTTTTCCTTCTTCCTTGTCTATCCCCCCACACACATTTACACTAACATTTACTGCACTACCACACGTACCGGGAGATCGGTCGGGTGATGGAACTTGTTTCGGTTGGGGCGGTGTCCCGCTGGTGGGAGATACCTGTTTGGAGGAAACCCCGCTAGTCGACGGTAAGTCGGCCTCGTATCTCGCCATCCAGCGGGGAAAGATCACAGTCACCTCCCGATGAAGAAACCTGCACTGTACTTACGGGACCAGTGACCTCAGTAATTGACGCACCTGGAATTACAATCAATCAATCAATTGAAGTTAGCATTCTCATTAACTTTCCGGTGGTCGCGCCTATTTTACTCACATAAGCGTGCGCTTAGAAACTCTGTATGCTGCCTCGAGAAAACAGTCTTTTGCACCTTCAAAACGTCTATTATTTAGTTGAAGAAGGAAGAATAAAAACTCACAACTATTCATTACATTTTTAATGTTAATACATTTTATTAATCACAGAAATACGGCTATTTTTAGGTATAGAATAAAAAAAACACTGTTTCAGAAAACCGTATGAAACAAAATATAACAAAGAAAAAATTAACTAGAAAATTGTTATTAAAGACACAAATTAATTAAATGAAACAGTTATTGTCCTTAAATTTCATAAAAGCATTAATTGGTTTTCATAAAGCCATTTCCAGTAACTCAAGAAGATGCCTGATTTCTTCGTCTGTTTCAGTCCTTCAGCAAATAAAAATAAAAATAAGACTTCAAGTAATAGGAAAAAAATTTTAAAAACAGCAACTTTCAACATTTTTGATTTTGCTTACAGTGATCGAAAATACTTATAAACAAACAATCTGAATAAGTAAAATATTCGTTTGGAATACTAAACATACTTAAACAAGTGGGCGCGGTTGAGCACGGAGTGCTGCAGTCAGCATTTTTTTATTATCAAATCTTCTTTACGAGATAGGGAGAAAGCAACGGAATGGAGATTTTCGCGTTTCATTTAGAATGTTGCAAAATGAGAATGCTGAAGCCCGCTGACATGTCAAATAGCCGTACTCCATTTTAGAACAATAAATGCGCGCACCCGCCGAAAGTTTAATTGTCTATGTCGTATAATTTCCGACCCCTAAAACACTGCCGTGTTAACCTGCTCATCAGCTGACTGTGTCCTGTCTCAACACCTGGCTGATCATTACAGCCTCCATGGAGCAGTTGGGTACAAGGTCATTTGCTCCCCACCACATTCAAACACCTGACGGTGTATTATCCATGTTGCTCGCCCACTCCATCCTCCTATCACAAAGCAATCAACGTCGACCTTCATCACCTCACACCCCTAACCTCATCCGTCCCTCTCACCGCCCCGCGTGACCTTCATTGCTACCATCAATGCACTCTTCCGGAAAGGTTCCTCTCCAATCCGCATATCAATTCTGTGGTCACGGGGTAAAAGATCTTAAGTCAATTTTTGGCGAAATTGGGTTAAGTACTGAAATTACAAGTTGAGAATCTATATTTTATTATAGTAAAACGACCGAATTCATGTTGTCTCCTTAATGACAAAAACGTGTTGGTAAATATAGATTAATCGGATTAATATAGCTTACGGCTCAATAATCCAACCATTGTTTTCTCCAAGCTAAGATTTTTGACTTAAGAATTTTACTCCGTGACCACAGAATTATAATTTCACGAATATTTGTTCCATATTGGTTCCAAACACGTTGTCTCCTGAAAACAAAGAAACAAGAATGATTCTTGCTGGCGATCTGATAAGTATTGTTGATAAAAATAATAATTTTTTGAACAATATAATTTCTGGAGATGAATTTCTGGAGATTTCTCGGTGCTGTTTGTACGAACCGGTGCATAAACGACAGTCATGCGAGTGGAAATCCAAAACATCTCCTCAGAAACAAAAATTTCTCAAGGATACCAGCAGCGGCAAAGTCATGCTTGACGTTTTCTTTGACGCGCAGGATCTCGTCCACTATGAGTTTATTCCAGGTCATACTGTAACAAAATAACTGTTTCCTTGGTCGCCTCAGGGACGCAATAAGAAGAAAATGATCGGAAAACAGGGCACAAAATCCCATGGTTTCATTTGCTCACCTAAATCACCATCACATCGATCAGAATTGGTAAAAAGTTACCTCGCGTTACTGCATTGGAGTATCCTCCAAACTACCCAGATCTGTCATCACCAGACTTTTGTCTCTCTCTACGGCTGAAAACTCTTCTCAAGGGGCGAGGATTCGTGATCGCTGAAGAAGTTACAGCAAAAGTGACGAGAGCCCTACGACTAGTATCGAGGAATTGCTTCCAGGAATGCTTCCTGTCTCTTTACACGCGCTGGCAGACGTGTGCCACTGCGGAAGGGAACTATTTTAAAGGAAAAGGTATTTTTAAAATCCATCAAAACAACCACAAACATTACCACAACGAATTTACCACAAGATGATGGTCCCAAATATCCACCGCTGTCACATTTTTACCCCCGCCGGCTCGGGACTGTCCGCGCGCCTGCATCCCATTCACTCCGACGGTTGGCCGCAGCCCTCCCGCTGCTAGCGGGCACCACTCACGACTATCGACCTGAGGTCAGCGCCCCGTCGGCGACGCAACGCAACGCGACGCACCGCCTCCGGGAGCTCCGGAAGCCCCCGACCCCGCAGCGCGCTGCTTCCGACAAACGCTGCGTCCGACGCGCTCCACGACCGCCACCGCTAACACCATCTCTGCTTCCTCCCCTGCTTCCACCCCTGCCTCCACCTCGCCTCCGCCGCCCTCTCGCCCGCCGCCCTCTCCCCCGTGACCGCCAGCGCATCCGCTCATCTACCCTCGACTCCGGCCACAACTCCGATCCCGCTCCCACCCCCCCCCGCCGCCGGTGGCGTCCCTACCTCCGCCCCTCCACTGCCACCACCACTTCAGCCCCTGCTTCCGCCACCGCATCCGCCCAAATTCCGTTCCCGCCTTTCCCCCTACCCCCCCTGCTACCACCCCTGCCTTGACTCCAACCCCGCCCTTACCGCGCACCTACCCCGCCCCTTCCTTGACCTTACCCTGCCCCTACCACGCTACTTCTCTGGCCCTACCCCGCCCCCACCCCGCCTATCCTGACCCCTACCCCTACCCCTTATTCCGCCCCTTATTCCGTCCCTACCCGCCCATACCCCGCCCTTACTCCACCTATACCCCCCTACCATGCCCCTGTCCCCGCCCCCTAACCACCCCCTGTCCCCGCCCCCTAACCACCCCTACCCCCGCCCCCTAACCACCATCTACCCCCGCCCCTTCCCCTACCCGCGCTTCTGCCCCTGCCTGCTGCCCGACTTCTCCATGGCCTCCTCCCCAGCCCCGTGACCGCTCCGCATCCTCTCCTGCATCTGACCTCGACTTCGTCGCCGCCTTCGCTCCTACTCCTGTCCCCTGCCTCTCTCCCGCCATCTCACTTGCCATCATTCCTGACAATATCCCTGCCATCGCTCCTGCCATCGCTCCTGCCATCGCTCCTGCCATCGCTCCTGCCATCGCTCCTGCAATCGCCCCTGGCATCGTCCTTTCCATCGCCCCTGCCAACGCCCCTGCCAACGCCCTCGCCCCCGACCCCTGCTTCCGCCCCTTCTCCGCCACCGCCTCCATCTCTGTCCCCTCCTCCTCGCTCGCCTCCTCGTCCTCTTCCGCGTCCGCCCTCTGCATCGGCCCCTGCATTCGCTCTCTGCATCCATCCCGCCCTCCTCCACCGCCAACACCGTCGTATGTATATTTCGCAACGGTTCCAAGTTTTTATTGCCTTGTATTTTTATACGGAGTACAAGTTGCTTCGTATGAATAAAACATATCAGCTGTTGATTTGAAGACGGCGCGGCGATTCTGCGAGAGAGCACAGCGATACGAGGAAAACGTACGGCAGGGACAGCGCGGGACGGCGTGGGGCTTAAAGCGAGATCCGTTGCCCATTCTGCCGCTCTTTACCACGGCTGTGAAAGCAGAGGTTTACGGTTCAGTCCAACGGGAATTAAAACTCGACCAGGATTGCAGTAAGATGCATTGCGGTCAGTGATAGTTTTTTTTTTTGTTTTTTTTTAAGGCAGAAGGCGAAGATTCTCATTACCATTAATAATAAATTCCTTGTATTCTCATTGAATTCCCATTGTCCAAAGTAGTTCCCGTATGATTGTAGAAAGCAAGAGAAAGAATTACCCACTATATCATCATGCATCATTTCATAATAGAAGGGTTTAATTTGATAAACTTTTAATAACTAGTTTTATGAAAACTACTAAAAACAAGTGAACGCGTTCCTGTAGATAGACCCTGTACTATAATTTAGAATTTACTGAGAGTGATATGGCCTTTGGTTTGACGGAGAATAGGAAGTGTTTTTTATGGAGACATATACACTTAAAGTTGTTTTCTTTACAGTTTGAAGAATAGACGTCTTTGGTACATCAACAATTAATTGTATTTTTTCTGATGTTTGCGTGGGATGCTTTTAGCTAATAGCTCTTCGGACCTCTTTTTGGGATCCTTAATAATATTACAACTAAAAGCATGACCAGAATGCTTGCATGTGACATACATGTTTAAAATGTTTAAACAATAAATTTTAATAATACATCAGAAAATATTAACAATTACGACATTCAACCACGTATGAATCCAGATGTATAAAAATAAACATTTTAAAATCGACTTTAATTGACAATATTGTCGAGTTAAATATATTTTTCGATTAGCGTCGCGTTGTCGATTAAAAAATTGTTATTGCTTTTAGATCGCTTTTGAAAAAGTTCTCTAACAAGGAACAAAAGTCATAAAAAAAGCAAATAAATTGTTGAGCG
The DNA here is from genome assembly GCA_031308135.1 of Acheta domesticus. Taxonomy (NCBI): domain Eukaryota; kingdom Metazoa; phylum Arthropoda; class Insecta; order Orthoptera; family Gryllidae; genus Acheta; species Acheta domesticus. Next base: position 89,589,456 of record JAHLJT010000631.1, on the reverse strand, counting down.
TACTAAAACTGTTTTAAAAAATGTAAAAAAATAAAGTAAGACGTCAGTAGCTCTATAAAAAAAGTGAACATATTCCTTTAAACACATTTAAAATTGTGAGCTGCGGAACCATGACTTGGCACTTATGAAAGTAAACGCATCTGTGGTAATGGAAACTACGAATTGTTTGGTTCGTAGTCGCAGATAGTACTTCCGGGTTTGGAAATAAAAGAGAAGACACAAAGTACAGAGACCTCACATTATCTGTATTTATTTGTGTGTGTGTGTGTATGAATTCTGATTTACAGAGCTTCACAGTAGCACTGAATGTGTAATCAATAGTCTGAAGTTAATAAGCAAATTAAATTTCTATCAATATCGAGAAACTAAAGCACATTCAAAATTGAGAAACTGAAATCAAGTGAAACAATAGTACATTATGAAACGATGATGTAATGATGGGTATCAATACACAGGTGTGATATTACAATACGAGTGTATTAATACCCATTACATCGAGTTTCATACGGCACTTTTTCTACGACTTATGGTAACTTTTATAAGTTAAACGTCTTCACTGAATCGTTTCGTGGCAGTCGACATGCAAGTTCAGCCAAGGCCACCTAGCGGACACCTCTCTACTCGTCCATCCGCGGATGTCTTCGTTTTACCAAAGCGCTTGCGAGGGACAACAAAAGTTGCGGCAATAATATTCCGACGTCGCCATTTTCGCATTTTCTCTCATTTCTGGACACGGCAACACCACCAGAGAGAACTACCATTCACTAAATATTTTAAACTAAAGAATTAGCCGTTTTTTTAAGGACAACCACACGGCAGCAGCAAATAACACAAAATGACTCGCGTTCAGATCTTAACGTCACTCAAATGTTCTCTGCAATAATTACTACTGCCCTAGTCAAACACGATCAAAGTAAAATTACAATCCTATTTATTTTAAATATTTCACGTAAAAATCACTACTAATAAAATAAATTAAAAATGAGAAGCATAAAATAATATTAAATGCAATTTTAATATACACCCTCGCACGAAACATTTACTGCAACGATTCTCAATGATTAATGAAGTGACAATACTTGGTTTGTAAGAGTCTCTGTGATTGGCCAAGAACCAGTATCATAATGAAAACTGTATCGAAATGACCATCATTATGCAACTGGTTGCAGCCATCCAATGACAGCATTATACAATGGGAGTAGAAAAAATGAATGATGAAAAATATATGTAGCGCTAAATCCCTTCATTAATACTATCTTTAGTTCTCACGATGTTAGGCGTATTTCTCAATGCTTGGTGAAGCCAAATAGATGGCTGTTCTGATAAAACTCGGCGTCAAGTAGCGGGAAACTAAGACAGCATTAATGTCGCAGTGTTCCTAAAATAATCCACCAACGAATTTTTAAAGTCACTGTAGAGTTTGACATTGCTTGGTGTTGACCGGAGAAACCACGAAAAACTTTCGATCTGAGCACATGACCGCTAGAATTCTTCTCCAGAGAGCGACGGAATTCCAGTCAGGTATCCAGCCACTGCCGAAAATCCTTCCATCGTCGGGACTAGAACATAGGATCTCCCGGTCAGAGGCACTGCAGTAACATCAACGCAAGCCCTGAACCACCCCTCCCGGTATGTGATATGTTGGAATTAAACACCCAAACGCGCCCAATGACGAGGTTAAATCGACCAATCTCTAATACGCAGTTTTCGACTGCGTGTGTTTCGCAGACGCTGCCGGCAACACCTGCTCCACCCAGAGCGACTGAGCGCTTTAGCCCTTTGGCCTCGAGAGGGTGTTCCCCTCTCAGGTTTTGCGAAACAGCCCTCCTTGCGTGGGGGCAATGGCAGCATATTTAAGGCTGTGCGTCACTTCGTTCTTGGAGACAGCGGTTCCGGAAACATCTTCTAACAACCTCCGCTTCAACGGAGCAGAACATCTTTTTTCACGGAAGGATTTTCCGCTGGAAACGAGGAAGTAACAGGAGACGAAATTAAATTGAATCGTTTTGCCGATAAATGTGTTTGTCTTTTTTGGAATCAATATACTCGAATGATTATCGTTCCACCTCTCTTTAATAACCTATTAGACTCGTTAACCTCGAATTTACAATGAAGCTTTTTGGGAAAAATACAGAAATTTGAATTTAAAGATCTCGTCAGTCTGTCGACAATTTCTGCACTTGCAGGAAATTTTAGGAATCATCTTACGTACAAACATTTGGATAACTGAGAAAAGTGACTCTAGTTTGTCTACTTTATTATAAATAACTTGAAATAATTGAATAAAAACAATAAAATTCTGATTGTATTAACAAACTTCTTGTGCAAAAATGCTTGTACAACACTAATTGTGCTTTATTATGAGTTCCAGATAGTAGTTTCAAGAAAAAGTAGTTTGTCTTCAATCTTCTGTTTTTTGGTGGGTAACTTACGTATTTATAAGGTAACGATGTGTAAAAATGTTATCTCAGAAACACTTCCAAAATATATAATGGTGTAAAGGAAGTCAGAATTAATAAGATACTTTTCTAAGGGCTTTAGGAAGACTAGCTATCAAGTTAGTGGACAAGAGGATCATGTATGCTTAAGGATTAGTTTTGCCTAACCTTAATTATTGAATTGTACATTGACTTATAATCTCACATGTAGATAACTTTTAATTTTTCTTTACAAACTGTTGATTTACTCCCATCCGTTGGAAATATTAACATTAACATTAATTTAGAAATATTCACATAGATCATATCCCTTCAATAATATGATTCGCAACATACAATACGATTTTACACAGAATACTTCGTGTAATTCTCAATTAGTCAGCGTACTCTTCTAATTATTTCGCAAGTGAAAAGCGTTTTAATTTACAGAGAAACAATCGAGCTGTGTTTCACATCGCCGACATTGCAGTGCTAATTGAAAAACAAACAGAAATAAGAGAGAGCACGAAGTTATTTCGATTTGAAATGCATCGAAAGTTTCTGCATGCAAATGGAGCGCGCCCATAATCTCGTTTCCGGGGCGACGCAAACAGCGTCGTCGACGGAGGCGACCTCTCTCGACGGAGCGCTCCAGAACGCACAAGATGGCGAGGAGGCGGGGGCGTTTCGAGCTGGCTGCACGGAATCTCGCTTGCTTTGCCCTAGAGCAGTGGTGGTTTATGTGGACCTTGTATACGAGTAAGCATCGAACAAAGGCTATCTAAAAGAAACACTTCATTCATCCTTTCCGCTCAACGGTCGCTCGAAGCAACAGCACGCAGTAGCCGGCTATGTTAGCTCAGATTCAACATTGCTGCCGCCTCTGCTAGCGACTTTGACCGGAAGATCCTAGGGTGCGAGTTTCTTCATGTCGGATTCTCAACATTCGCTATACAGCTAGATCTAATTCAGCCGTTGACTGGAGAATTTAAGCGGCTGGCTGCTCGGTACTTCTCTGTGAGTTCTCTGATAAATGACAGGCGAATGTTTGAACATTACCCTAACAAACGGGCCACCGACCTGGTGGGGGTGGGGTGAGGAGGAACGGGCGCGACCTTTCCTTTCTCTTCCTTGTCCTATTCCTTTCCCTTACACAAACGCACACTTACGCTAACATGCACTACATGACTCATATGTTGAGAGACAAGACGGGAGCTTAGAAGTCCCTCTGGATACCTGGAGAGAAATATCTCGTAATCCGACGTGTACGTTGTTGCCGGATCTCACTATAGAACGGAGTAGGAACATCATCCCCTCTCGCGATAAAACACACTACACTAATGACCACAGCAGCCGACGCGATGACGCGCGAAACATGTCATTAAATGAATGGCACGCACTGCACCATGCTCTTTTATGAGCACGTTTACGTCAGAGACCTGGCATACATACACATACACATACTCGTCAAAGCTCGCGTACATACACGCACATACATACATACCGGACATAAAAGTAGGTACTTAATTCAGTTACACTTTATATTAACATGTGAGAAGTGTTAACGATATTTTTTAAAAAAGTACTTTTACCAACTATTGGGAAGTTATACTCACCTTTTTTAGAAATGCATAAGTACTCGAACATTTATTTCAAGTGGACAATTGTTTTTCGGGAAAATTTAATTCTGTGAATAGATCCTGTTTTGTCTTTGTTACAATTAAATATAAGCAGAAATATTAAAAAATGGAATCTATAAAATTGAACTCGAGTGAGGGGGATTGAATGAGTGCTTGTAAGAGTAGCAGAGAGAGAGAGAGAGAAATGAAGAAAGTGAGAGTGTGAAATCAAACACGAGCTAGTAAAACAGGAAAATGAAAATAGTGTTAGAAATAATTTTCTATATTTGAATTTGTTGCCTATTATTTTACCGTACACGTACGTATATACGGAGTAATATAAGTAGTATAAGGGAAATTATGTAATACTGCGCGAAAAAATGGCGAATTTTCGGCAGAAAAAAAATAGTTGCCGGGCCGTGACAACGAAAAAGTGGATAAATCTAGTTGCTAAATAAAGAAAAAAAATCCCCTAACACGTAGTATAGCCAGAATCTCTGTTTTGTGGGTTCTTGATATGGAAAAACCAATTGAAAGGAAAACGTCCGTCGGCCGGCCGGCGTTTTGTGAACAACACTAGCGCTTAAACTATGCGTCTCTCTAGCCTGAGTCGAAGGTCTGCGATTTTGAAAAATATTCATTAATTTTTGGGGGTACTTTACAGGAAGCCCCCTGGAACTTTTTTCTTTAAATTTCTTGCAAGAGAGTAAATTACACTTATTAAGGTGGCATAGGTCCGATTTTAACGCTTAACTCTGAATTTTCGAAAATTTGCAAAAGTTTGTACACATTATTATATTAATGAGTACATGTGCTTTAAATAATAAGTAATATTTCTTTAAGTAATATTTCTCGAAAACTCAATCGTTTTCTATAAAAACTAGCTCAAAATTCCATATTTTCAGAAAAGCTCAAATGCCTTTTTCTCATAAATAGATCCAAATTGTTTCTTCAAATCTTTGGAACGGGTAGTGCTTTAATATGACGTAAAATTAATTTTGAGGTATTTTTTGTTTTTTCAAAAATTACACAAATCTAATTTTTTGAACGATCTCTCACATCGTTAATATGCACATTACCAGAAATTTGTAAACATTATTATATTTGAGAGTGTTTCAAATGAAGATTTTTTGAAAACTCAAAAGTTTTTTGTGAGAAAGAGCTTCAAATTTCGCATTTACAGGAGCGCTTAAACACCCTTTTCTTAAAAGAGGTTATACATTTTTAAAAGAAAACTGCCACTTAGGACGAGGTTTTTGGTGTTCTTTAATATTCTCAAATTAGTTATTCCGTTCTACAATTAAGAGACCGAAAAATTAATAAAATGTCAAAAAATATACTTTGGCGGCGATAGATGGCACCTAGCAAGAGTATGTGGCAATTCCGTATAGCTAGCCCAGACCCAAGGAAATAGAAAACTAATACGGGAAAGTCTGTGCCATTCTGTAGCACCACTAGTTTTAGTAATATGATCGATCACAAGAGGTCGATTGTTGTTTCGAGACAGATTTACTGAAGGGTGTTTGTAGAATATCTCTGGACATTTTGTACGAATATCAAGTGTATTAATACATTAATTAATGCATTTTAATACCACCGTCACTACTCCGTAGTCTTAAACAATTTGCAGTAATTAAATTTTTAGTCATGGAACTATTGGCTAGCACAATTTAAATTGTATCAATCATTACATTATTGTCATCATCAACCTTTTATAATCTATTTTATTTTATCACAAAGCAAGTTCATTTAAATTGCCTCATGTGAAATATTCCTGAACACTTTACAGGCAATTGACACACAGGTTACTGTAATGGAAGGCATATTGACTGATTAAAGATAAAATGAATGTTCTTCCTTGAAACATAAAAAAATGTACGTGGGAGACCACGCCCATTCTCTGCAAAGAAAGAAATCGTAGCAAGACATATCTCATATCCCAAGGGAAGCTTCTATGAAACATTTCAAGGTTACAGGCTCTGTTAGTTCATGAAAAGATTTCATGACAATAAAGCTTCAACCATCAACAGTTAAATCAAACACTGCTTCGCGCGGCGTCTAAGATGTGCGGCATCTAAGATGAAATTTCCTTATATCGTCCTCCATTCATTACAATGAAATCCTACCTAATGCAGTACGACACTCACACTTATTTTCTTGTAATACATATTTCATATTATACGATGAACCTGTGCTTTAAAGATCAATTGCCTTCACTATTGTTCCACATAACTCCGTAACAAATTCGTATCTAACCTCAAGACATTGCGGCGGACTCTGCTGACCTGTCGAAGTTCTCCGTACATGCTATGTAGCTGGGAGAGCGCTCTCGTCCCCTGCCAATCTCTCAACGGAACACGCTTTTCCTTGCACTGGTGCACCCGAACGATCTAGGTCTAATGGAATAATTGGTTGAGTGATGATATTATTGGCATGTCAACTGGTCATTAATCTCGTTACTGCAGTGAATGTTTCAACGTAGGTTGTGGTCGATGATCTTTCCACACTGGATGATCGACCCACGCGTCAACGTATTACCCCGTCAGGTATATCCTCAAACTCTGTAACTCTCTAACCTCCAGGTATATCCCCAACCAGTGGCAATGCTAGCTGTGAGCTGAACTCAGCCAGTCTAATGGTATAATATACGGGAGCTTCCCTTTATGGCATTGAGTGCACACTATTTCGGCGACGACAAAATACTAACATTTTAAAATGGCTACAGTAATATGAATTTATTGTTTTACATGAATTTTATGTTAGCATTGAGTGTTTTATAGTATCGGTTTTGTTCTAAGTAATTTTTTAATAAAGACTAAACCAAAACTACATTAGTTTCAGTGTTCACCATTTATTAACATTTAAATAATAAAAAAATTGTTTGAAGTTTCCTTCGAAATTTGTCACTAGACAATTATCAACCGTATCATCTTTAAAAGTCTCTAGGAAGTCCATTTATCAGACAAATTAAGAAAAGAATTTATGGCGAGTGCGTAGCCAACAGGAAGCGTACTCGCCGAAGTTTTGCTGTTCATTTGTTGAATTACGTCGCTCGACACATTCCTTAGTGCAATGAATTACGCCCTCGCTCTTCCTTTTGAACAGTCTCCAACTTGGATGCTCCTCACTGCATTTGTAGACCGCATCTTTTGAGAAAAATCAGGATTACGATCACTTCCCTTTCCGCCGCCCCACTCGTCCAGTCGCCCCGCCGCTGCCACAGCCACAACCTCCCCCGTGGCCCCCACCATCCCCATGCCGCCCCGCCACCCCCATGCCACCCCCGCCGTTCCCGCTGTCCCCGCAGTTCCCGCCGCCCTCGCCGTCCCCGCTGTTCCCAACGCCCCCTCTGCCCCCGCTGTCCTCGCTGCTCCCGCCGCCCCCGCCGCCCCGGCCGCCCCGGCCGCCCCCGCGCCCCTGCCGCCCCCGCCGCCCCGCCGCCCCCGTCATTCCCACCGCCCCGCCGCCTCCGCCCCCCCCCGCCGTCCCCGCCGCCTCCGCCACCCGCCACGCACGTTGCCTCGCAGACCTCATTCCCCGCCGACACGCTTTCCCCGCCACCCAGCATTGGTCACCCCGCTCCGCCGTCACCGCAGCCCGCATGCCGCCCCTGCCGCCCTCGCTGCCCCGCCTTTTCTTCCACCCCGCCGTCCAACCGCCCCATGCCGCCTCCATCCTGCCCCCATGCCGCCCCCGACACCCCGCCGCCCTCATGCCGCCCTCCGCCGCTTCTGCCGTTCTCATGCCACTCTTGCCGGACCCCCTACACCCGTCGCCCCGCCACCCACGTCGCCTCGCTATCCCCGTTCCCCGCCGCCCACGCCGACACGCTGTCTCCGCCCCCAGCACCGGCCACAGCGCCCCGCTAACACCGCCACCCTATCGCCCCCGCCCCGGCCAATCCAACATCTGCTATCACCCGTGCCACTAACCCCTGCCGCTGACACTGCCAGTTGCACATTGCTCACCTTTGTCAGTGCCTCCGAGATCCCCGCCACCAATTCCCCGTTCCTAGCCGCCCTCCACGCTGCGTGTGCCGCCGCCACATCGCATCTGCCCTTGTCCTCACCGCAGCTACTGCCACCGCCTTCACTTCCTCCAGCATTGTTGCGGCAGTGCACGGTGAGGGCAAATTACGAAAATGCGGCCAAAAACTCGAAAATGAAACCGACTGACTTAAGTTCAGAACCAGTATTGCCACAATCTTTGCTAGACTCGGTCCTAGGGGTCGGTTAGTGAATTTTTGATATTAACAAGAAGGCTAGGACGAATTTACCCTGTCTGGAGGATTCTAGCTGTCGGCTCCTCTGATCAATTGTTTTCCGGTTAATATCAAGCGTAGGCCGGAGTAGTACCCTAACAAACCTTTTATACTTTCTCTGGCCTTATAGTGTTAGCTATTATTTTTAATTGTCTTAACACTTTAAGATTAGTAATCAGTAAACATTAAAACCCTTAGGGCATTAGGGATCTTCAACCTGGGTTTCGCGGAACTCCAAGGAACGTTGACAGGGGTTCCCCAAAATACACTTAAATGGAAAACATCCATTCAACGAATTTTTCATGTAGGAACGGAGTTGTGAACTGTCTTATTAAAAAAATAGGTTAATATAACTTTTAAGTAAAAATTACCGTATTAATATAAATTGTACATAAAAAGTCAGTTGTTTGTACAACATGAAAGTTTGATCAACGAATAAAAAAATTACAAGGATAAAACCAAAATACACAAAATAAAAATTTGTATCATTTCACACAAACGAACTTATATGAATTTTGTTTATACCTCATGATGGGAAAAACACATTTCGCGAAATATGTTACAGAATATGTGAAAAATAAAACAATTTAAAAAAACAAATTGTGCTTTGATTGTCCAAATAGAAAAAAAAATGCCTAAGTGGTAAATTATTAATATTATGTGACAATCACTCTATTTTATATATTTTCACTGTTTAAAATGTGACTTTGACTAGAAGAAAAGTTTTTATAAATAATTTTATCTGCTACATAAACATGAGGTCCCTTCAAGAAAACTATGAGCTCGAAGGGTTCCAAATGTTGAAGACCCCCGCCTTGAATTCAAAAACGTTGTAGATTTTGTCCACGTTTTCGTCATTCGGTCTCAGTGTGCATCGCGGCGGGTGGGTCGCGCTTCAGTCGCTCGAAAGGGCAACGCCCCCAGGGCGGCGTGTGCATCGCGACAACGCAAAGCGCAGCGCAAAGCGCAGTGCGGAGCGCAGCGGAGCGATCTGGTGGGAAGTGGGGGCGAGTATGACGAGGGCGGCGTGGGTGGGCGGATGATAGAGACGGCGACGGTGGCAATGGGGGCGGCGTCGAGGTATCGATACGGAGTGACGAGAGCGGCGACGGAGTAACGGAGGCTGGCGTGGTAGTGGCGAAGACGGCGGGGACGTTGAGAGCGGAGAAGCAGATGGTTGGCGGGGAGGAGGGCGGGTGCCGCGGGGACGGTAAGGCAAATGGTTGGCGGTGTGGGGACAGCGGGGACTTTGAGGGCAGCGAGGCGGGGGGCGGAGATTGGCGGAGATATTGAGGGTGGTGAGGCAGATGTTTGGCGGTGAGGAGGTGGGTGGCGGAGTTTGTGAGTGGGGACGAGTGTGACAAGGGCGGCGTGGGTGGGCGGATGATAGAGACGGCGACGGTGGCAATGGGGGCGGCGTCGAGACATCGAAACGGGGCGATGAGTACCGGAGGCTGGCGGGGGCAGTGGTAGTGGCTATGACGGCGGGGACGTTGAGGGCTGAGAAGCTGATGGTTGGCGGGGAGGAGGAAGGGAGCCGCGGGGACGGCGAGGCGAATGGTTGTCGGTGTGGGGACAGCGGGGATTTTGAGGGCAGCGAGGCGGGGGGCGGAGATTGGTGGAGATATTGAGGGTGGTGAGGCGGACGTTTGGCGGGGGTGAGTTGGGTGGCGGAGTTTGTGAATGGGGACGAGTGTGACGAGGGCGACGTGGGTGGGCGAAATGATAGAGACGGCGAGGGTGGCAATGGGGGCGGCGTCGAGGTATCGATACCGAGTGACGAGAGCGGCGGCGGAGTAACGGAGGCTGGTGGGGGCAGTGGTAGTAGCGAATGCGGTGGGGACGTTGAGGGCGGGGACGTTGCCGGGAAGGAGGGCGGGTGCCGCGGGGACGGCAAGGCAAATGGTTGGCGGTGTCGGAATAGCGGGGACTTTGAGGGCAGCGAGGCGAGGGGCGGGGATTGGCGGAGATATTGAGGGGTGGTGAGGCGGACGTTTGGCGGGGGTGAGGTGGGTGGCTGTGGGAGGAGGAAGGGAGACACGGGGACGGCGAGGCGAATGGTTGGCGGTGTGGGGACAGCGGGGAGTTTGAGGGCAGCGAGGCGAGGGGCGGGGATTGGCGGGTACGTCGAGGGCGGAGAAGCAGATGGTTAGCGGGGTGGAGAGAGGGAGCCGCGGGGACGGCGAGGCGAATGGTTGCCGGTGTGTGGACAGCGGGGAGTTTGAGGGCAGCGAGGCGCGGGGCGGGGTTGGCGGGGACGTTGAGGGCGGAGAAGCAGACGGTTGGCGGGGAGGAGGGTGGGGGCCGTGGTGTCATTCAGGGCGGCGAGGCGAATGGTTGGCGGGGAGTTTGGGGGCAGCGGTTGGCGGGAGTTGGCAGGGACGTTGAGGCCAGCTACGTCGATGATAGGCGGGGGTGGAGTGAGGTTTCGGAGCGGTGGGCGACGGTGGTGCGGGAAGGGCGAGAATGACGGAGCCCACGGGCGGTGGCGCGTGCGCGGATAAGTGCGGCAGCGGTTGGTGGCGGCGACTGGACGGTGAGGGAGGCGATTGCGAGGCGGTAGGGGTAAGGGGCGGACGAGTGGCTGGGCTGTGGAGTGCGCGGGCGGGGCCGGGACCGACGGAAATGACGCGGAAGGGGTGACCGGGACGAGCGGGAGAGGCAGGGGAGGGAGGAGGGCGGGCGAGGGGCGGCAGAGTGGTTAGGCGGGGACGGCGACGCGTACGCGGGCGACGGCCTGCGAATATCAAGTGCGGTATATTTGGCTGCGTCTCGGATGCACTGCACCACTTCTCTCAGCAAGGACAGGCCGCCCGCTGTAGACGTTGGAGTGAATGGGCTCTCGCGGCGGTGGTGTCTCGTAGGCGAAGGAATATATTTGCATCTTAGGCGGAAGAGATTCTCTCTCATACATAGGATTTGTCTTGTAAAATGACGCATCCCTTTGAAGCGTTGTCTCTTACGTTGGCACCGTTTGTCTCAACTGATAATAAACATCGATGTAGAATGAGGAATTAGCGAGTTTTTTTTCATACATGTGGTGAGTGAATGTTCATGATTCGTTCTTAAAGTTTCTCTGTTCTGAAATTCCGAAAGGTGCTTGAACTATGAGAAGAAATATATTTAGTGACTTCGTTCGTAATTGCCAAGAACTACATCACAAAAGGCAATAAATCTGACCTAAGAAGTTGAAGTTGTTGTGGAATGACTCTTTAGGTCTTATCGTTAATCAAATAAAAATAGCGGTAGAAAATACGAAGAATATAGAAAGAAGAAATAAAATAACGAGGTATATAAGCGATAAAATATAAGAAAATGTAGTGGTTACGGATGCGGTAGGGGAGAGTGGAAATTTACTAAGTTAGAAAATGCATTGCGTAGGGAAATGTCAGCCTACAGAACAGTTTAAAATTTCCGGAGTTTGTTATTTCGCTATGGTGCGGCATAACATAAGGACATAATATCATGAAATAATCTACTGTGGATGAACCACATTGATAAAACTTTCCACTGCTTATGTGCTTTTGATTTTCTAGCACGGCTGAGATGAGGCATAAGTTATCTTTTGCACCAATCGGTTGGCATCTGTGGATCGCTGCATCCCCAACTCGTCTACTCGTGGACAACCGGGCAGGCAGGCGAGCGGCCTCAAGGTCTTTTCTTTTGTTGATTTCTCGTCCCATTTGATTATTGAAGAATTTCTCTTGCAGATTCGAAGGAATTTAGTAAGGAAAACACGCGATATCAAAATGTACAAATGTGTATATGCGGCTAGCACACAAGAAAAGCCCCAGCTCCAAGTATTGTTCATTGAATTATTGTAAAATAAAAAGTCCTCTGGAGAAAAGCCTGATAAGTCACAAAGTTTACGTTTGCTCTCTGCAAAATCCAAACTATCAGTCTTTTACCGACGGTCATTTGCTTAACAAATATGATGACCATTCAAACGTTTTACACAAAATCTATACTTTAATAGAAACTCCCATTAAGCCATGTTGTACCAATACGAGTTACAAATGAGATTGAGAGCGATTTGAACATTAAAATTACTCTCCTCGCAAAAATTGGAAATGTGATTTACCGTGTTTTAACTCTGTTTTGTGTTCGAAGGGAACTGTGATTGTGTAGTTTTCGAATTTGCTAATCTCCCTAATTTCGTCAGTTTTGGAAAGTAAAAATTACATGAAAAATATTTTTGGAGTTTTCGAATTTCCGTACAGGGCACATGCATTATATTTTGGCGTATCTTTTCAATAGTACAGCCTATTGTTCAAAATAGGTATAGAAGTTCAGCTACTTTACTTACAAATTTATTAATTTAATTACTGATTAACTTAATTACTTATTAATATATTTATTTTTTAATTATTTGCTTATTTATTTTCTCTCCAATCTAGGCTCCGTAAATACTACAAACAAATTCTATTTTCTTGGTCCCCAATTACCCTTTTTTCTAGAAGACCAAAATCCCAGAAAGTTTCCTTTTTCTTCAATAAAAAGAGATCTATTACCTCTCATGTCTTGGACAAGCGTTATGCTTCTATATCGTAAGTAATAGTTTCCCATTTCCATCCACTTTCCTCTTTATGTTACTATAGAATGGGAATTTAAGATAACGCAAATCAATTCTTCTATCTCACCATTTCCATCAATCTACTTTGCATCCACCCCTACTCTAAACCACGCATACTCCACTCTTCCGTCCCTTTTCAGTGTGGGAATAAAACTTTCGCAATCCCATACCGGACTGGTATACCACTAGCGAGCGTCTTTCAGCCGTTTATGCTTGAATATCTTGCCTTTTTATATCAAAAAGGCTTTTAAAAACACACTGCAACATGCAAATGGTAACTGCACGTATCTGCACATAGGTGTTATTGAAACAATGGCCACGTTTATGTCAAGTTTTCAAATGATAAAAATATTGAGTAATTCACTGTGTTTTTTAAGCAGGTTACAGCGAAGTGGGTTCCCATATTAAAGAATCAAATACTTTATTTGTATTCAATAAGAGTTTTTATTTTGGGAGTTAATATGTCATTTCTGCACAATATTGGCATACGTTTTGTATTTCTTTTGCGGGAAGAAAGTTCAATTTTCTATTGAGTAAATTGTTTTATTTGATTTTTCTGTGTATAACGTAGAGAATTCTATACTTTGTAAGATGTGTTTTGTTTCATAATTTGAACCTGTGTTATCATTTAAAGCATTTCTGGTTCCCTAATCCTCAAGGCCGAACCTTGAGATTGTATAAATCTTTCTTTAGGTCAGTGTATGAAATATAACAACCAGGAACATGCTGTACTTCTTAAATACAGTATACATCTAAGTGACCACCGTCTCGGTGATGCTTTTCCCGGAAGTCGGGACAGATCGATGTGGTAATTGGGAGTCGGAGGAGAAAGGAAGTTGCAACATGGAACTCAAACCCACTGCCTTTCTACGTACTCGTTCGGAAGTTCGACTTACTCGTGTTCCTCATAGCTCGAAACAACTGCACCACTGAGACATGCAAAATGTCCTTTATCTATATACATAAAACTGGTTGTTGGTATTGAGAAGAGCTTAACTCCGACACCGTTCGACCGATCTCCATGAAAGTTGGCACTTCTACGTGATTTTTACCCAAAAGGTTTATGTGCTGTTAATTCTGTTGTAACTCCACTACATGGCGCTGTAGAACAAAACAAAATATTCACGTCAAATGCAACCCGCAACTCACTCGGCAGCATTTTGAATCTATAGTGTTAAATAACTAGAACAAGGCGTTCTAGGGCCTTAAAACTAAAATTTTGAGGCCGAAGGTTGTCAAAGAATACAAAAAAAAACTTTAACAATTTCACAAAACTCTTGCACTGTTGCGAAAATACAAAATTAAAGGCACACACTGACCAAGCGATGCTACCTACTAACACAGCAAGAAAAACCAAATTAATGTAACATTGCAGAAAGTATTGAAAGGTTACGAGGCACATATGGCTGGATTTTCCAACCCAGACCACTCTCACAACACCACAGCTCCTCCAAATTACACAGCTGTCTAGTAGAGGGTCTCAAATGCAGATATCAAGAAAATGCCTTTCACCACCGTGGATGCTTCACGCTCATGGTCCACCATAGCCCCTTCCGCTTGGCCCACACTCCACCAGCCCTCCACCTGCCATCTCTCCCGCTGTCCACCAGGCTCTGGCCTCGCCCCGGGTTCAGACCCCGGGCAGGGCGCAGGGGGGGCGGGCAGTCGGCTAGCAGGCGGAGGGGCGGACGTAGGCGGGGGGAGATACGGGCGGTGACGGCGTGATGGTGGTGGTAGCGGCGGTGACGTCATCGGTGTCGGCGCCGAGGGTAGCTGGTTGCAACTGGCCGGGCGGCGGGAGAACCGCCACACGCATCGAGGCGCGGGGAAACAATGATCAATTAACGTCTTAATTCAATCATTAATTGATTGTTGATTGATTGATTTTTTTAAGTGGGACGCGCGAACTTTGGAGTTGGCGCCCCCATGACACCCTGGTGTAGCATGGAACTCCCATAATTTAGCGGGAAGCACCACAAAGAGTGCCCAGGTGGGCGGAAGTTGCAGGAACTTGTCCGCGCCGACCAAAAATGTGCTAACAAAGGTCTCAAAGAAACGTTTCTCACACCGTAATCTACAGAATGAGCTCTTCTAGAACATTCTATTACGTTTTTGCTGGTCCGGCGTTTCCCGGTATTACATCACTTGCTATGCCGAATATGCGTGCCGAATATGCAAATAAATGTGAATAAAGGGACAGAGAGCGGCAGAGACAGAGACAGACAGGGTGAGGGAAGGAGGGAGAGACAGTGAGACAGTGGGAAAAAGAGATGGGAGGGAAAAGAGGGAGATGAAGGGCAGAACAACGACTGCCGGGTTTTCCTAGTATTCCATAATAGATTTCATTTCGTAGAAATCCGTCAATGTTGGTCGAACTGAACTAAACTGGAATCTCGCAACTCTGCATCTCCCAGGGCAGCAGCGAGTGATGACGCAGGGTGGCCGAGATAGAAGAGTGGGCTGGATCGATGCAGGCCTTCGGAGACGGTGATCGCTACTTTCTGGCGAAAAGTGTCTTTCCTCTCCGAACATCAGCGCTTTCAGCGTACTCTGCGGTGCTTTAAAGCCTCTCCCCACGCGACCTCCCCCCCCCCAACCACACATCTTACGCCCGGGGAGTAGCAGCGAAGCTTGGACAGAAGTTAGTGGTGGAAAGAGAGACCGGGACCCATAGTTTCTCAAGGCTCCTTAATATTAACAAATACAGCCGCAACAGCAGAGGAGGAGAAAAAGAAAAAAGAAGAAGAAATGAAAAATAAAACTGAACTAAAATTATAAAAATTAACATTTCTTAATAATGGACGTCCAGCGACAGGAAACATCGAACAAATAAAGAATTTCTGTACTTTATCTTTTAAAAATTGTAGTTCTGACAATGTATTTGGCAAAAATTTCTTTCTGTGAACATTTATGACTTACAAGACTTGATTTTTTCCAAAACCTTTAATTTCAAAAAATAGAAAAAATAGTGAAAAATCGCATGATTCTTGCTGTAATAATGGAAAAGAATGAAGTTAGAATTCTAATAATTGGAGGATTGAGAAATATTTCAACGAATTACAATTTATATCACACATTAAAATTGAAAATGGACATAGGGGTAATTTTCACTCCCTTCTCCGCGTTGCAACACATTCAGACCGAAACCTAAGCTCGCAAGTAGGCGGAGGCGAGTCGTGCTATTGAGAATAGAATCCCGTTGGAGAAGTGCTGCCGCCATGGTTGCGTCCAACCGTCGGCTGTCTGGAATAAGAACTTATTTACGTCCCAGAGATCGGCAATTGATATTCTATTGAGAAATATAATTATAGTCGTAGATGAGGTCTAGGAAGTAGTAGTGATGTTTCTGTAGGAAGCTTCCGTCAGTCCCGGAGCGTCATTTCATGGAATGAACTTCGTGGGGCATTCAGTACGCAACCCACGCGACCAAAGAGGGAGGACATTAAGGAAAGGAGCTTTTCTGCAGAAATTGCGTCGCGATGCATGCTTCCATTCAACGATCTTCTACGAAAAAGACATTGCCACATTTTGCTTTCGAGGATAGAATATTTTGTAAAAAGTTCACATCTAGCTTTTTTCGCAATTTTTCAATAGCCAAACACTATACAGTCAATTACTCCTCACATCACCATTAATCCTAGCGGACCCGTTAACTCCTGCCGTACCCGTTAATTCTGACGTACCCGACAATTCTCATGTACCCCTTAATCCTGACGTACCCGTTAATCTTAACGTTATCGTTAATCTTTACATACCCGTGAATCTTGACGTACCTGTTAATCTTGGCATATTCATTAATCTTGACGTACTCGTTAATTTTGGCGTATCTGTTAATCTTGACGTATTCTTTAATCCTTTCGTATCCTTTAATCCTCTCATACCCATTAATCTTACGTTCACATTATTCCACAAATGCCCATTATTTCTCACGCACCCATCATGTGTCTCATACCCATTAATCAACAAATAGTAATTATTCCTCACGTGTTCCTTTTACCCATTTGATTTAGCTGTCCGTCGAAAAACTCATGGCGCGCGAAAGCTCCTCGCGGAAGAGACTTTGGATGCGCGCGCCCACTCACGCTCAACGGCCGCAGTTCAGCCGGGGAGTTGGCGCGGGACGTGCGAAGCGCAGTTCCTCGAGGGAGCGGGCGGGCGCCCCGTGTGTGGAGGGACGATATTTCTGGAGCCGAGAGCTGCAGCCCTGGAAGTCCGTGGAAGTCTCCGCTGACGTAAACGGCCCGCACTCCCGAGAGTACCCGTGCCCCTCCCTCCCGCTGCGCGCGCCCGTGAATGGGGTGGCGTGCGCAGGAACTGACCTAGTGAATGTGAGAGGCTGGGATCGATAGGACGACTTGAAGGGAATGTGACTATCCAAGAATTTGTCTGTGATTTTTTTTCGATTTGTTTTTCTCTTTTTTTATAGTTTTTGTCCGAAATGCGTGTATTATGTACGAAATTCCAACATTAGGCGTAACAATTCCAACACGTTAGCCAACATTCAAATAATTCGTTTTTTTTTTCAATGGAGGTTACGAAACAATCGAAATGTTTTAAAAGCGTAATGTGATGCAAATAATTTGTTTTCAGTTGAATCAGCAGTTAAGATTTTTAATATTATTCAGTTGTTTTGCAGAATAAAGAATTTTTATTTCGTGTTGGGTACGGATGAACATTATAGTTACAGTATTTTATTTTATAAATGTATAAAATTTGGAAAATGGTTCATATTGTAAAACCCCTAGTAATGCAATGAAATTTTTCGGATAGGGTTACTGTTAATTAATGTCTTTAGGATTTCTCTCTTGGATGGTATTTGAATACAAAAAGATTTATAGCAAGGATATAACAATACATTAGCATTTTGTAAAAATTACAGGTAGTATTGATTTTGTAATAAAGTCAGACGTCACCGGTAAGTTACATGTATCAAAAATTAGATGAAGTGCAAACTGCATTTGTATATTACATGCAATTATTTTTATACCAACCAATTCTTTTACGTTAGAGTTTATTACATTCTATTTTTTTACATGTTATACATTTCGTAGTCATTATAATTTCCGAGAATATTATTTATTTTTTGTTTTGCATTAGATTCGAGAAGCAGAATTGGAGAATACAGAATATTTTAAATACATATTCTACCAAAGATATATCATTTTATGTATTTTTATTTAATAATATTCAAACGTTTTTAAAGATATATTATAACTGGGGAAAATATATTTTTTGCAATAAAAATATTTGAGTGAGCGATCATGATTCCATTCTCCTTTTCGTTAATTTGCATTAATTCAATTCTTAAATCTTAATTTTACCCGTTTTACAATACAAGAATTAAAATAATAATTCTTCTATATTATGTGAACTTTTGGGACCTGAACTTAAAGATAACAAATGTGGTCAGAACTTTAGCCCATCTTGATGTAATTGCCTCTAACTATATCCTTAATTCTCTTCATAAAGCTATTTTATATTGTTTGACATTTGTAGGGTAAAGAAAATCGTATTAATAGATCTCATGAATCTTGGTCCTTATTATTTTTCCTCACGTTTTTACTCACATTAACTCAAGTAAAAGCAAATAGAATTCTCACGAAGTTCCAAGTTACAAATTTTGTTTCTTACTGAAATGGAGACTAAAACAATATTTCAGGCTGAGAAGAGGCTCATTCAATGATCTGAAGTCGACAAGCAATAACTATATAACATGGTAAGAATTATTTCGAATCATCATTCGAATGCTCACAGTTCTTTTTCCCATTTATTAATCCTGTGGATTTTTTAGCATATTTACATGAATATTTGCCTTATCTCTCACAATGTTGAAACATTTGCACGTATCATGTTACCTGAATTTTGATCTTTTCCACCCTTCATTTTATAAAAAATAGTCGTTCGCAAACATATCGATGCATTTTATTGTTTTAACTCTCAAACATGAGTGACATTTGATTCATTTGAAGGTCGGCAAACCGACCCCTTCAACGCCCCACCGCTCTCATACGAGTTGCATGCCGTATATTTACTCAATGACAATTTTAAATTTGCAATTCATCGAAAATACTCAGCGAAGTTCAATGACCTACGCTGCCAATCAGTGGTCGCAGGACAATGAATATGAATATCAGATAGCCTTGCACGGCAGGCATGGGATGAGACATGGGCGATGGAACGTTAAATGGTGCGTATATAATATCGTTTAATAGCACGTAACGTTAGCATGCCCCATTAATACCGCTTCTACATTGTTTTTCACAGTTCCATGTTTGGGCTCTGGTCATAGGTGAATGACCTACAGCTAAGCGAAAACAGTGAATTTACACCAGGAAATAATTAAATGCAACGTCGTGCTTTCTGTGTTTAAATTAATCAGATGTAGAAAACAGAGATGATAAAATACTGTTTAATGTGTTCTGTGAATAAATTATGCTTCTTAATGTTATTAAATTCCTATCCAACTGATATTAAGAATTGACAAAGTATTTTGTACATTTTTCAAAACTGCATAGCTTTGAAAACTGCTTTTATGTTCGGAAATTCACATTGTTTTGAGTCAATAAATTCAATTATAATTGTTACTTTTCGTATACGTACATATATACAGAGTAATATATGCAGTGTAGAGAAAGGTATTCACTCGGAAAAACTATACGGATAACCAATTTCGAGATTTCAGCACAAATATGTATTTTAATGTACACCTTTTGGAGTCCCGTGATATCAGAAAAGAGTTTTTAAACTTCAAAACGTCCGTCCGTCCTTCCATCCGTTTCTATCTGCCGGTGTCTGTCCGATCGTCTGTCTGTGTCTGTCCCTCCCTCCGTCTGTCCTTGGGACATAACCGAAGATATAGGCAAAGTTGAGGAGAATAGTTAACTATTACGAGAAAGTCTATGCCATTCTGTAGCACCAATTGGTTTATTTTCTATTTCTGTGGAATGACAAAATGCGTGAAGCAAACGTATAAACTTTCTTCTTGTAAAAACTTGAAAAAATTAAAAATGTCGTTTGTCGAATGGTTTTGCTATGTCGTGACGTAAACCGAGTGTATTTCATCCCAAGCGTAGACTGTCATGTGGAAATGATCATTTTGTAATAACATCAGCAATACTGAAACACCACATACAGTATTGAAAGGTGGCTGGTGGAATGCAGTGTGGGGGGAGACAGGCGAAAGTCAGAATTTATTTGCGTTCAGTTCTCTACAGGTTTAGTACCCAATGTATATTACTCAAGTTCAGTATCAACTTTAATGATTTTTAACTGAGCTCACCAATTTGGAGATTACTAATCGCATCTAAAGTTCACAATTCACAATTTCAAATAACTTTTCACAACTTAAAAATATAATATCACGGTATCTTTTATTAACCGTGACAGTCATCGAGCTCATCAAATGCAAGTCAACATTGTTTTCTTCACATGCAGAAGCAAGGAGCATTGCAAAGTACGCGAAAACATTTCAAAACTATCTCAAAATGACAAAATTATTATTTTGTCATTAATTACACAATTCTCAAAACAAACATTCACCAACTCGACAGAAAAATAGCCCGTATGTGACTAATCAAAATATCGACCTATTCTGTTCGTGACAGTTTTCCCACCAGGTTGAAACTTCAGACATTCTAGTTCACCTGGAAGGGCAAAACGGAGCGGTCTAAACCATTGGTTGCCAATTCAATGTTCTGTGACGTCACGAAATCTGCTTTATGTTCCAAGTCGATCCGCCGAGCAAAGAAAGAGCAGCGGCAAGCGCACAGTGTTCCAGTGATGGTATGGAAGTGAGGGAAAAAGGTTCACTTGGAAAATCCATAATAATATTTTTAACTGGCAATTATTATTTAAAATGTTTATGATTCAATAGCAATATGAATAGTACATACATTGTTACATAACTATTACAGGATTATATACCAGTAATACATATTATGGGATAATATAATAGTACATACATTATTATGTAACTAAAAATAATATCCGATTCTTTATCATCGCCAGTACTGTAATTCCACTTCCATTATTCTGTTAGATAATATTTTTGGAAAAGACGGTTTTCATATTTTAGGACAATAATATTTTATACAATAGAATATAATATAAAGAAATAGTTCGTTCTGAAACAATAATTAATGTTAAAAGTGCGAGTACTCTTGTATTATTAATTATTGTATTATTAATATTATTGTTTATTATTATAATAATCTTGTTTTACTATTGTATTACAGTTTGAATATTGTCTAAGATTATTGTATTTGTAATTTGCCACCGAACAACAGTCCATTTGCAAGATAATAAACTTATTATTATTATTAACTTATGATTATGAGGAAGAAGAGATGTAGGAAGGCCCAGAAGGAAGTGGACCGGAACATGTTCTTGAATCTAACCCTTGAAGAAGATTATTATTAACAAATAGGTGCCGGTATGGGGCTTGATTATTTATTATGAACAGTTTTGTTCGAGAATGTTGTAAATCCTCGTTATATTCATTTTTTTAAATTTATTTCTTTTTGTTCGACATTTCTGACACTCGAGGGATTTGAAAACAGTACATTTTATAGTATAATGTTTTGGATATGGCCATCCATAGCAAAGAGTATTCATTCCTACTCGTGAACTCAAGTCAGAAGTTAAATCAGATGGCTAAAAATCAGAAGTTACGGTGGTCTCGTGATTTTCAGAATATTTTCAATAATGTTCAATCTGCAAATTCCTTTATTCATCCTATGAATGTGACCTATGTCAGTTATCAAAATTTATTTAATCTCGCAGATTTCTCTGGGTCACAAAGCTATATAAGGCATCTGTAGGTTGTACTTTGTAACATACTGCAGTTCTTTCAAACACACTGAACACTTCGCCATTATTCCAGTGTCTACGAAAGAAAACCTTTCTTCCCTAGCAGAAACAAAATTAACGGATGTAGATGTTTCCCCACTCATGTTGCCTGAAACACCGGTAAAGCCCACTGACAAGGTTTTAGTTACCGACGACCGTCGCATGCCACTCCCTCCCCCATTTGCTCTGGCTCCTTCTCCGAGCGTCTTATCTCGGAGGGCAAAGCGGCTCCGACGTCATTCCTTGTCCAGTGGGTCCAATGGCAATTGCTGGTCTAAACTGTTACGTACCACGAGCTTACGAGAGTCATCTTTAAGTCTCTCCGATAACAGCATAAAGGTAAAAAAATGGCTATTGAAACAGGTGCTGGAGATATTCCCGCCCCTTCCCATTTCCTCCAACATCTTGCAAAGTATCAAGAACAGAGGCGGTCCCTGGATGTGCGCGCGCGGTTGCGGTGTGCGGAAGGGCTGATGCAGCGCGTGATGAATTGCAGAACCGCTCGCCGCCGGCGCTCGCTTCGCTTCCGCCTCTGGCGCGGAGCGGCGATCGCGCTTCCGGCAAACAAAGGATTTCCACTCTGCGCGTGGACGCCAAGGATTAGGGCGCTGGAAGGGAGCGCTGCCGTGGGTTCGTGCTGCCTGCGTCTCGATGATGGTGGGAGGAAGAGCTCTTCTCAATCCCTCCTTTTTAAGATAAACGCGCAAATATTTTTGTGACTCAATAACTGCAGTTTTGGCAAACAAAGAAATGTTTCAGAATCAAGGTTTGAATGTGCTTTATATTCGATAATTAATTAACTGTCACTTCCGTCTCCCAGAGTATATCTCAGTTTTATCGTGTAATGCTTGGGATATACTTAAAGCTCTGAATTTATGTAGGCAGAACTCCACTTACGCTGAAATGGACAACGTCTCATATTTGCTATCGCCTTTAATTTCTATTCAAAATAGACATTTTAAGAACCCCTTGATTCAAAAGATTCGAGAACGTCTCTTGCATCTAGCTGTTATTGATTTTAAAACCATACTTACTTGTCTCCAATCCCACGAAGTAATATCAGAAAATGAATAGGCAGGCTCAGGTGCTAAACCTGCAATTACTCTCTCAAATATTGAAAATGAGGCCAGTGGTACTGTAAATGACCTAAATAGGTTTTTTCCTATAATCCATAAGGAACTCTAGGACCGTAAGTGGAAAAATTCCCCCTCAAAATTACACCTGGTGAGAAGAAATATATTGCAAAACTCCTTAACAAGCATAAAACTGTATAGAAGACAACAAGTCATGCTAACCAGAATACACATTAGCCATTCAACCTCTAAACTGTGGAAATTCTGATGCGGTGTTGTTGAGGTAATTACTTGAAGAAATTAATATTATATTAAGTTGATGAAGATGACTTCCTTTATTTCTTCATTTTAACCTCAGCCACAGTCATCTGTTTAAACTAGTGGTGCTAAAACAGCACATACTTTATCGCCTTTAGCAATGGTTGTTTTACTACAATTTACTACAATTTCTCTCAAAATTAACACAACTCATCTCATTTTTTGTAAAATTAATTTGAAATCGTAGAGCGTTTGGTGCCAAAATTAAATAGTTTCAAGCAATAGATTTTTTATTCAAAACTTTAAAATATATTTCTGGCATTGAATTAATTGTGTAAGGTATGTAGTGTATTCACGAACATATCGGGTGAGGTATGCAGCGTATTCACGAACATAGCTGATGCCAACCTACCGTCGACTAGGGGGGGGGTCCCCAACTAGCTATCTACCACCAGCGGGACAAGCTCTATGCCCCCCGACCGGTCTCCCAACATGTGTGGTTGTGTAGTGCATGTTAGTGTAAGTGTGTGTGTGTAAGGGATGAGGATAGGACAAGGAAGAGGAAGGAAAGATCGCACGCGGTCCATGGCCCGTTTGTTAGGGTACTGCTTCGGTATTCACCTGGTGTTGATCGGAGAAAACACATAAAACTACTGATCAGAGCAGCCAGCTTCTCGAGTTATCCCTCAGACAGAGACTAAATTCGACCTAGCTGACAAGTTAGTGTCGAAAATCCTGCCGCCGCTGGCGGGACTCGAACCAAGGACCTCCCGATCAGAGGCACTGCAGTGACATTAGTTAATGCACTGAGCCACCTCTCGATGTAAAATTCAAGAAAAATATTAAAAACGTCTCTTTTTCAAATTAGCTGATTCCAATATATTATTAATAGCAGGAGTCCTTTACAGATTTAGTTTTTAGCGGACCGAGGTTTGGAGAGAAAATATTTTCCAAAGAATGAGACGTGTTCATTTCCATACTCTGCCGGCGTTGTCGTAGGATCCTCGCATTTTGCTCTGCGATTTCCCTTCCGGGTAAACAAAGGATTTTCGCTTTCCGCTCACGTTGGGAGGATTAGGGTGCTGCGTTATGAAGGGGAACCGCCCTGTAGGATTGCACAAGCGTAACTGCGTAGCGGAAGACAGAACAGCTTTCTCTTCACGGTTCCAATTGGTTTAAGTGCGTTAAGTGTAATCCAAAAATGGAATGCGCTATTTAAAGTATCTCAATTTGTCAAAGTACTTAATGAATTCGTTGATTAAAAGAGCGATTTAATGAGGATGTGGAACAAAGAGAAACTTCGGTAAATAGTAGAATAATATGATATTAATTCTCTTAGAACAAATGCGTGTGGACTACTGAATATCTGATTCCGCTTTATGTAAATTACTATCACAAATACTTCATTGTGTAAGAATCAATGTACACCAATAACACAGGCCAACGACCAAAAACTTTTTGTGTGTGTTCACCTAATTCTTGTCATTTTAAGTGTGCTGATTCCAAAAATAACAATAAAAATGCCGTATCACCCACCATTTGTTCACATTTTAACATTTTATCTGCATAGCTAGGCAAATGCTGCTCTGAGTATCTAGATATATATATGAGATGCAGGAAGTTATAAATTCCCGTATTTACTATGTGAATGGCATAGTAGGGCACGAGATTAGCATTAGTCTACAAAGAATTGGTCTGTAACAAAATCTTTAAACTCGGGGGAAAAGAACATTCTTAGGGAATATATCGTAGATCAACACAAGATACTCCTGCCTCCATTGTACATAAAATTAGGTCTCATGAAACAATTGTCTTACCTAAAGATGAGCAGTGTTCCAAGTACCTTTGTGAAAAGTTTATGCAATTTGTCTATTTGTTTTTGTTTGTTTATTTGGTCAAAAACAGTAAAAACTGTATATGACGTATACGAGTGGGGAAAGAGATTATCTGCGCACATTTTCTTGAGACCCAGAAAAAAAAGAAAAAATAGCAACATTTGAAAAACTAGAAACAAGAATTTAGAAAATAATTATTATTTTAGAAAAATTAAAAATTGAAAAATGTTTGTTCCCGAGTTATAGAAAATCAATTTCAATGGTGAATGAACTGATTTGATTTTTCTGCATTGCTAACAAAATAGTAATGAATATCAATTATACTCCTACCATTACAAGCAAAAGGAGTGCTCAACAAAACGTTCGCACAGTGAAGCTACATTTACGTTCACAAGCAAAACAAGGGTCCATCTCAGCATTTAGCTGAATGGATCAGGGAAACTGTACAAAAACCTGATCGATATGGGGGTAATTGATCCAGAAGCTGAAGTACATTTCTTGTTACATGCGTATTAAATATTTTTTAAAAATGTATACAATACAAACGTAAACTAATTCATTATATATCATTGTTTTGTTAAAATAAACATTATTTTTCTTTTTGACGATCAGTACAGTCTGCAGCAAAATTATTAAAAGAGGGTATCTTCATTGAGACTGATATTAGAAAAGTGACGTTTGATCCCCAATTTGAACTACACTTGTCAGAAAATGAAAACGAAGCGTAGATTTCTTTTAAACATGTTGTTAATAAGTTTCTAGTCAAGAAAAAAGACCAGGATTATCAAGCAATTGTTGCCAATATGCTGAAATATTTGAAGAAATTGAGATGTTTATTGAGCCTCAAGGTTTACTTCTTAAACAGTCATTTACAACTTTTGCCGGAAGATTTAGGTGATGTGAGTGAAGAACAAGGTGAGCGTTTTCATTAAGATCTGAAAGTGGTGAAAAAATGTTATTCGGGTCGCTAGAACACCAATATAATGGGAGATTACTGTTGGTCACTTCACCGAGAGAGTCAGCAAACGGCGTAGAGGAGAAAGAGCTATTTCAGGGGCATTAAAGAAAAGAAACGAAGAAAATATACGTCAATGGACACGTAAAGACTTTATAGAATGTAATGTTAAGAATATAAAGCCATCTTCTATGTTTTAATAAAGTTCTGTTGGTTTATTTTTCACTTTATTAGCATATATAGCATATTTTCCCATATCTTATTAGACCAAATTCTGACCAAACTGTGGATGATGGAAATAAATAGAGTTCAGATGCGGATTCAGCACCCAAAAAACATGAAAATCAGCTATTAAGATTTAAAAAGGTTTTTGAAACCCTTTTTTGTTGGCCTGTGTAATTATTGGTGTACATTATAATCGAAAAAATCCATTGTTAAAAATATATAACAGTGAAATCTACTTACGGGTCATTCCATATTAAATCAACACAGTTTAAAATTAAAATTTTACCTCACCATTTTAGATTCAGATGAAATTTGACACATAGGTAGTAGGAATGAAGAATAAGAAAACTACAAATTTCGAGTAAAATATTTCCACCCGTTTCTGAAATACAGCCATGTAAAATTTTGCAAAATTGGGTTCCCGAAATTTTTTGAATTTATGTAGAACCTCACCAGTAGTTTTCTTGTAGGCTTCCATCCATGCACTCTTCATTCTTCTATATCTTAGTTGAATACAGAGGTGGAGTTGCATTGGGTCTGTATGTTGGGTCTCGATGGGCCGCCATTACATCTTCATTTTCAACATTAATTTCGATAGTAGATCCCACATCCACAATGATTTTCATAACATTTTCATTGTTTGTTGAAGGAATGCCTTGAATTTCAATGTTCGAAATTCTTGAATATTGCTCCAAATTGCTCTATCTTGGTTCGAAGGGTGCATGTATGTCTAAATTATTTTAAATTATATATTGTTGAAGACGTATTACCCTGTGGATTTGATGAGTTGCATCACACAAGAAGTATTTTTACTATTGAAATCTCCCATGAGTATAATTGGATTAGAAGATTGAAAAAAAATTTAATATTCTTAATTAATATTTCCTTTCTACCAATAGGAAACCGAACAATTAAGAAAATGACAAAAAATATATTTTTGGAGGTGATAGATGGCAACTGGCAAGAGAATGTGGCAATTCCGAATAGCTAGCGAAGATTCAAGGAAATAGAAAACTAATACGGGAAAGTCTGTACCATTCTGTAGCACCACTAGTTTAAATTTAAACTAAAAACGGGAAATTCGAATAATGTCTTAGCATCAATTTTGCGGTTAAAAAGCGATCAAATTGTATCGCATTTCTGCGAATCTGTTATGGACTCATTTCTGAAAAAATGTACTATATGAGTTTGGCGTCGATGCTTGTAACAGAGAACATCTTATTCATCATCACACGTCACCCTAGCGTAAAATGTTTGCATAATTTGGAAGATCGATTAGTACTTACAATGGAGGGTACATACAGAAGGTATGAAAAAAGTGCAAATAATAACTACCAAAGAAAATCTTTCTCCTGGCAGAAAAAAGTTCCCTTGCGCAAACGGTTTACAATTTGCACTACTGACGGATATATTGTCCATATTTAGGAACTCAAAATGATGCTTATATACTCAAGCATATGTTGTCTATTCCTAAGAGTCTACGCAAAATTTTGAAGAAAAGGCAATGTTTTTATACTCTAACTGGTGGTTTCTTGGGACGTACAACAAATGTTATTAGATAATGGTTTTATTGTACTTATGCCGGCATTTAAAGGCAAAAGATATCAGTTGACTGCAGAAGAATTAAACGAATCTCAACTCGTTACAAAACTACGATGGTTTGTAGAAGCCAGTTCACGGCATTGTGGTGAAAAAGTTTAAATTATTACACCATCAGCTAGATAATAAACTATTACTTGTGGTAGGAACGTTTTCAAACTTCAGTTTAATTTAGTAAATGTAAACAAACTTTCTTCTGACAAAGAGAATTGACCAGTTCGCTGGCGATTTATTATTTTATGACATATAAAGCATTTTTATTTTGTATAAAAAATATTATTCGATGTATAATAAACATTTCCAACAATATTAAGACAGTATTGTATTATTTTATCATTTTTGGCAATATTACATATTTTATAAACATATTCAAACATATTATATTATTTAGGAAACGAAAATCGTAAAAAGCATGATTACAAAATTGGCCCCAGGTCGTAAATTAAATCCTAGACATTTGCCGGTAGGAGTACTCAAAAGCATATAAAATTGTCTACATTTCATAAGTAGCACTATCTGAAACTCCTTCTGGAAGTTTAGGAATTAGGTTATTAAAAAAACAAACTTTTGGCTAACATTTTTATGGAAAAAATTATTTTAATCAATTTATTACGCTATTTAAAAACAGAAAAGCATTTACAAGTCAACTTTGTAACCAATTATTACAGCTAAGTTCATATCAGAAGCAAAGAAATAAATTAATGCCATAAAATGATTATTTTCTTAATTTAAACTCGAAAAAAATTGTTGTTTTTTTGCTGTAAGTACGTAACATTTGTATATTTTAACCTTGTATTTTCAAAATAATATTTTCTACATCCAAACATGTGGGAAAAATCTGAGTCGAATTGCAAACTAAGGCCGGAAACACTCTTTATCCGGCTAGAGTCTTTATTTGCCAGATTTGATCAACAAAAAACCGTAATATGAATTACGTGCATATTCTTTTCTTTTTATCCCCATGCAGTAAGTGAGTAACTCTTCGAGTGTGCTGATGTGTGTTCGGATGTGCGGTTCCGTCACTCACGGCTAGACCACTTCCCGTGCACCAATCGAGGTATAAGAGGTGTCATTCGATGCGTCTCGGTTTCCTGATGGGGAACTGATAATTTGTTTCCCGATCTGGCCATAAGATTAGAAGAAATTTCAGAAAACTTGTATTTTCGTGTTTTGACGTTGCGATATTTTTGTGCCGGGAATTAAACCTAAATAGATCAATGTACGTGGCGTTGATTAAATCCCTGATTACCCCTGATTTTCAGTCCACGACGACATAATTTTATTCCATGAGGATGGAAACACTGGTTATAAACAAACGAGCAAAAATTAAACGAATTTCGTCCGGCAGAATTTGTTGTGAATTTTCTGAAGTATTTCAGTTGTTGTGAAGTGTGAAGTAATTAATGTGTATGTTTTATAATTTGCAAATTGCATTGGAACATTAAATTCGAAGAACGTGAATGAATACAAAGGAAACAAGAACTGTACATAATACTAAATAGTACATTACTTAAGCGTGCAAAGATCGATTTTCACTTTAATGTCAATTATAACTTATCCTCATAAACATACAACATAGTATCATTTTAATGCGTATACTCTCTCTCTCTCTCTCTCTGTCTCTCTCTCTCTCTCTCTCTCTCTATATATATATATATATATATATATATATATATATATATATATTGTAACGATTGCTTTGTTACAACAATGAAGATATTGTTGAGCCCGGCAGAACGTTTTGAAAGACGCGCGGAAGTCAGCGGCGCGCAGTAATGTAATGGATGGCGGCGAGATAGCGCGGCGCACAGAGTAGTTCAGAGCGGTGCACCGCGGTGTAGGGAGGAGGATTGGTTAGCGGCGGAGGGGAGGAGAGGCCAACTCATCCCTAGGAACTTCCTCATAAATACGCTGATCGCCAGATCAGAAGCCCCTTATTTGCTTCAGCTGTCGCCGAGTATTGTTCTTTTGGTGAAACGAAGACGTGCGAATTCCGTACAGTAGTCAGTGTCTAGTTTGCTTGAAATTCTAGTAGAGAGTTTAATTGAAGTAGGCGACGAATGAGATTTGGAATAATAATATTGTGAGCAGTTTTTTGAAGTTGTATTGGAGGAGAGTGCAGTGAAAGACGACGCGTTAGAATTCATGGGCAAAAGACTAGAACGGCGTTATTCACTTTGTTCTGGTGGATCGAGTAGCCTGAATTTAAGTGATTTACACGCTGATTGAGTACGTGGAATCAGTCAGGAACAATTACGCTGTGCCATAAAAAATCCGCTATTCAAATATCCAAGTGCGCGACGCCTTGGACACAGCTAAAAGCGGCCACCCGGCTGTGATCGTGCGGGGACAATAAGCACGCGGGCGAAAACTTAACAATCGCGCTGAAGAACAATTCCGGAAGGAGACGAAGAAGAGGGCCACCGAACGGGAAGAATAAGGACCGTAGGAGAAGAAGAAGAAGAGGCGAGGAAGAAAAAAGAGTACCAGGAAAATAAGAACAGAGAAGCAGACGAGACCCGACATCGCTGACAGAGCGGCGAATTCCATCAACGCAGTCTCTGGTGTCGCCGAAGCGCGGAGCCAAGGTCGAACGCCGAGCCGCAAGCGCCGAGGTAACGGTAAGGGAGAGGGAGGACGTGTTAGCGAGGCCACGAACGCGCGAGCAGCTGGAAAGACGGTTTCGTAGTAAAGTAGGGCGAATATTACGCTTTACAAAATTCGTGAATAACTCGCGTACTTTGTTGCACCTAGAATTTTCATATGATTGTCTGGAATGCCTTATGAATGAAAAGAATATTGCCCTTTTGAAGTTAATTGTAAAGAAAGTCATTGCTTAGCTAAGAAAAATTTTGAACAATGTGTAAAAACTTGTGAGAGAATCAGAGTAATTGAGTGTGAATTCAATTGGTCATTGTAAATAGTAATTTTTCTTTTTTTGTGTGAATTGTGAGTAGAATAATTAAGTATTTAGTTTCAAGCAAAAACGTGCACGAAAGGCAGAGATCGAAAGAGTACCAGTCGACTGAGTCATTGATTTAAATTTTCGTACAATTATCATAGTCAGTTGATTTGTTTAAAGAGGTTGAAAGATTTACAAGTGTTTCAAGCATATATTTTGATCAGTAGAAAAAATATTCTTGCCATTTTTTGTGTTTGTTGCATTGTTTGTTTTTTTCTCTTTCAGAGCAAGCAAAGAAATTGTATTTTTTTCTTAAAATTGAATAATTTAAGAATATATCTGAACTTGTTACTGAATTTGTGTATGTGTGTGTACCCATTTTCCTTGAATTCCCTACTATCTGCCGCAAGAATCCTCTGCCCTGGGAGTAAATCAAAAGCTCGCAAGAGCAATAAATCTGCTTTCATCCTCTGGTCCAGTTTGGATTAAGTAGGGAGTAAAGGTTAGATTATATATATATTCCCCTTCAGAACCAAAATCAGACTGAGTTTGTGGTGTTTTAAAATCTTAAATAGATGGCAAAAATATGGAAGTCTTAAGCAACTGAAGGAATCAAATGTAGTTGTAGAAGATTTTGCGTCCGAATTTCCCGAACTAATTGAGAATGATCTTATATTAGCATTGGGGAATAACGCCGAACAGGTGATCATTTATTTTCATATTAGAAAACAAAAACGTAAAAAATATAGCTGTACTACATTCTGACTATTCGCATCATTCAAATAATGCAAGTATTTTTTTACGGTGATTATAATTTTGAAATGCAATATTACCAGTTTATATTCCCTTGGAGGTAATATACAAGGCCATTGGAAGTTGGGAATTTTTGAACGGGAGTATAACGTGAACAGCTACTACGATTCATTGGTAAGTCCAAAGCCAGATACTGTAAGATCATATTAAAACAAAGCTAGGAATGAAAGAAATTTTCTATACATGATAATACTAATTACAGCGTACAGCGTCGGCGATGCAACATTCAACTAGTATTTCATGTTTATTTTCTTCTTTAATTTTGCAATGTGTAAACATTTTTTTCAAAAGACAGGAATATGAATGGTGAATTCTTTTTTTTAATTTTTTGTTACATTTAATTAAATCATTCAGATATTTTTGTTCATAGCATTAATGAGAAGTAAATGAATTACTAAGAGCTCTTTTAATCTGTTAAAAGGTAGAAATTTTTGCATATTAAGTCTCCTAACTTGAGCATAGATAGTTACGCAATTATTACAATATTAAGTAAATACGATTACAAAATCAAGACACTTTAGAATGAAAGTGGTTACGTTTACTCGCAATGAAATTTTGAATTCTAATGAGTATAGCTAAATTTGAGAAAATTGCTGCCACAATTTTTTTCAAAAACTGTCATTGGTCAGATGACATAGCGCTACTCTGGAGAGTTTTGTGCAAAACGTACTTTTAAATATCGCGCTAGTTACTTTGGAGGCATTGCCCGCGAACTGCAGTAAATAGTACCATACCCGTGACCTTAATATGCGTGGTGTAGATTCTGAAAGATACGATGCCATGCTTTTGAAATGATGGAAAACCAAAAATCGAAAAATATTTCCCAAATAAAGTTAAAGTTCCTCCTTTAACTGAACGGCAGGCTAGTCTGAATTAGAGAAAAATCAAGAGGTCAGTTTTTTTAAAAATGAAATGAGTATTATATCTATATAACTCCTGAAATAGTATCTTTTATTATCTAGGAAATGGTAAATAAGTAAACAAGTAATATAGGTTTTATGGCTTTAATTGGTTGCAGATTTTTGCTAATACTACGTTTTCTAACAAAACGCATTTTTACATCTGTATACAAAGAACCTAAAATACATTACGTATTTCATATGGCTTGAAGTGATACAATTAACTAATCTTTGTTGGAATATATCTGTGAAGAATATTTGAAGATATTCCAAGAAAAACATTCCAGAAAGTTGCAAAATATTTGACAGTACTTGTTCGGTAAACTTTTATAATATTTTGACATTTACATATTGGAGTATTAAGCGATATATAGTAATTTATGCAAATGCGTTTATGTTTGTACGTCATTAATGAGAAAGAAAATTGAAATAAAAAACTCTGCCACTAGGAACTATATTATTTTCGAGCTCTATGCTCGAGATGACGAGGTTAGACTGGTTGTGCTTGATGGGTGAGATCCTGCAAATAAACGAGCAAGATATGAGTTACGGCGCAGTTGATAACTTATAGTTCAACTTTTACGCACACATTTTATAATATATTATTTTAATCGCTAGGTATCTTACAAATAGTAATATTTTGGCATTTTTTTGAAGTCATTGGATTTGTAAAATCAAGAGACATGGCACACGCCAGTGCCTGTTTTGGTCATGCAAACAATAACCATTGCTTGGTAGGCTGAGATTGTTTGATCTCTAATGTTTAACTTTTGCAAATTCTCATCTTCACCTTCGACAATTTCATTTGGTCTTGGCAAACAAAACGAAATTGCCGTATGTGTCCAAGATATCCAACGAATACGATTCGCCCGTCATGAACATTCAGTAAATTAAAAAAAAATAATATTTTTATCACTTGCATTATAATTAACATACGAAGAAATTTATCAAAAATGTTGCTTATAATTCGAGTTATTACGGTTTATTTGGATGTGGAAAAACTGGTATTATTCAATCAAAAATTGAACATTCAAAAACACTTTGGAAATATTTGAAGTATACTAAGTCTTAATATCATATGGTTTAATACATTTCTCTGTAATGACGATACATCGTCCTGTATTTGGCATACAATTGTAATGGCTTTTGTCATTCAATATAAATATTGATTCAGTAAAATCAATATTTTTTCTTATTCTGAGCTAGAAATTGAATAAGATTTTTGTTTAAATGATTGCACTTATATGTTATTTCAACTTTTTACTATAATTTATCAAAATTTTCAATTACGACAGACATCAAAATAAGCCGTGAGCTTCAGCATCGCCCCTCCGCGTGGTAATGCATGAGTCAATTTATGTGTCTTGATAATGCTAATGTTAATTTAAGCGATTTATAACTTCTGAAAATGTGTGCACAATTTGATTGACATTTTCCAAAAATGCTCAATATATGTATGCCCTTCATGCCAGGAGAAAAAATAAGGAACAAAAAATTTAATTTGTTTTGCTTTTGCAATAATCACTGGTGTGTACGAAGCGAGTGGTACTGGTTGCTTCACTAGAAAATTAATATTTAATGTTTTCAGTTTGTAGCTGGCCTCAAAATTTGAGGAGTTCGGAACATATATTAAAGGCTGCATACTTCGCATAAAGATGTAAGGTAACTTTCACCATAAAGGCGTGTAAAAGCCACATCTCCCTCTGCAAGCAACCTTCTCCCTTTAAAGACGTGTGAATCATTTTCCCCTAAAAGCGTGTGGACCACCTCCCCATAAAAATGTGTGAGTCTCCTGTCCCAAAATGCAAGCCTCTTCCCCCATAAAGGCCTATAAAAGGCATGTGAGCCTTTTTCACATAAATGCATGTAAACCTCCTCTCTTACAAAAGCATGCAAGCTTCTTTCCCCATAATGGCGTGTAAGCCTTCTCCAAATAAAGGCGCATAAACCACCTCACCGCAAAGGAGAGTGACCACCTCTCCCACAAAAGGCGAGTAAGCCGTGTTCCTCATTAAGGTATGTAAGCCTCCTTTCCCCATAAAGACCTTCTCTCATAAAGGCGAGTGATCCTTCTCCCATAAAGGCATGCAAGCCTCGTTCTCCATGAAGGCGTGTAAGCTTCTTCCCTGGCCAGCGCTAGTGGAGTATGTGCCCCACGCAGGGCTATAGAGCGATTTTTTTTAAAGAAATGACCGGTTTGACAGCTAGTGCTGGCAACATAATTGAAGGTTCTGTTGTCGTTGTGTCCTTGAGCTCATTAGACTCTCCTCCTTCCATTCGTTCGTTTGCAGTTGGCAAATTTGTAAAAGGCTTCGACGCTTTCTTTTGTGATGGCCTTGTCCGAAGGAAATATAGTGCGTCACGAGAAATAATTGAAATTATGAAGTGTAGTGCCATGTGAATGTGCCATGTGCCAGTGCCTCTGTAAAATTTCTTTTTTTATAAACGTTTCATTGAATTTACTTTTTTGTGTTATAAGAATTATGTTTACTTGTAAAACCGAGTCTTGGATGGGAGATACGTACTGGTGCACGTGTTTCCTGCTCCTGTGCGGTAAGGAGGCGAGCTGTGATTGAGAGCGTTCCGCGGCTCCGTGCTTTGCATTTTATCAATTTATTTTTGTATATAATTATACGGTTGTGAACTATGAGAAGCCGTGGTGTCTAAAACGGGAACGATAAACAAACATAAACACTTTACGAAGAGGCGTGGCTGAACATCGGAACATTGTATTTCCCATAATTTCGTAGTAGTTTTTTCATTTTTTCATTTTGATGAATTATTTTTCTAATTAATATTCTTACGTTAAAATACTCATTATTCATACCAGCACATGCGAAAAAACTGACAGATGGCAAAGCAAGGTGAACAAAGTACCGCAGCTAGAAGTGCTTTGGTTTCGGAAACTGTATCGTGAAGTTCTCTTTTTTGCCAGCTACAGGTTCATAGCGCTATTCGTCTTCGCGTTGGCGTTTATTGTGAAGCGCACGTCCCTCGCGTTCCCGTTCCCGTCCTCGCCCTTCGCGTTGCCGTTCCCGTTCGCGGGCTAGTTGTAGAGCGGCCTTTAGGCGGATTCTTTTCTACTCACGTGCGGTGGTGGTGGCGTCCTCGTCGCGGCCGGAGCGGGCGGCGAGGCCGGGCCCGGAGGCGAAGGCGGAGGCGACGGCGACGGCGGGGGCGGGCGCGGCGGCGGGGGTGGTGGTGCGGGGCGGGCGCGGGCGCCGCGTGCGCTTGGTGCTCGGTGAAGGGTCCGCGCTGGGGGCGGGGCTGGTAGTAGTGGTGGTGGTGGTGGTGGTGGTGGTGGTAGGTGTCGTGGTGATGTTGCTCAGAATCTCCAGCGCTGCGCAACACAACAAACACTCGCATCACTCCTCCTCACACCACACTTCACTGGGATGAGTACGAAAGGGGAGGGGAGGGTTTCATGAAAGAACATTATGCTGAAGGCAGATGCCTCATTTTTGGCCCGGGACATTGTAAGGAATTGTTGATAATCCAAGTTGATTACGTAGGATTTTTGAACGAAATATTTTGTTTTAAATTTCATGTAAGTATCACTTCCAATTCGAGTCTTAATTTACAATTTCACCACCTCAAGTGCCCAGATTTACAATACAATATTTACATATGATATTCATGTATTCAATTGTATATTCATATTGATGTTGTCTTCACACCTTGTTGTTCTATTTTTGTACACTAGCCCTGATGGCATTAAAATTTTCCGAAACTTCGGTAAATATTCCGAAAAATCGGCACATTCATAGAATTGTTGCGCTATGTTCATAGAATTATATACATACATATAAAAATTTAGTTTTGACTTCTTTATAAGCCCTTAAGTAGAGGGATCGAGGAGTGATCCTTGTAGAAAAGATTTCCTTTCTATTTAAAAAAAATCATTTAAATGTGTTACTCATGTACCAAATCTTATTAGGTAAAAATTATTAATAAAAAAACAGTTTTCTAAAACATTCTAGACTTAATAAAATATTTTTAGAAGAATCGAATTGGGTTGAAAAAATAAAATTTCAGTATAGAAGAATTTCTAACAAACTTTTCTGCAGATGGAATGAGAGCCTAACATTGTAATGTGACGTCAGAATGTGGAATAGTAAATTGTGTGACATTCATCGGAAATTTTAATGTGGCACACTGAACCAAAGTAATATTTTTTCAGACAGAGACAATTGAAAATGGATGCTTTTAGAGCATACAGAGCTTGCTTAAAGTTAAGATTTTACCACTAATGGTAATAGAGATGTTCAAATGTTCAGATAAAAATGAGAAATAAAATATACAGGAAAATACTGTCGCTTGATCGCATCAGCTACTACTGACCTTAACGTAACTTACTAGGCAGTAAATTTAAATGTATACTAGAATTAAAATAAAATGACAGTAAGTAAGGCGGCGTAAAAAATATTGTGTGACACACGTGGTAAAAGTGATTTTATGGTCGTTTTTACCACTCGTATCATATCATAAATAGCTACAAACGAATTGCTCAATGAATTTTCACATTAATTTTAATTGACATTACACACTTTTTGCTTATCTGAGCCACTCCTATTACATTTTCTCAGCTCCAAAATGCTGTTTCTAGCTGTTGGATTGCTTCCTCAGCATTCAAACTCTCTACAAATGCAATTGAGTTTTATACAATTGTATACTGTCTTACTGTTTTATTCATCTCAAGAAATAGAGTTTTAGACAACATAAATTTTTCTAATTTTTTTATTTCATAAAAAGTAAAAATTAATGTTTTATGTTTTTATTTTTTAATTATTTAAATTATGTTTTTAGTCTTCAAAGACGTGTAGAGAGCTTCTGTAGCCCCATCTTCAGGTCTAACTAAATAATAAAACTCATCTTAATTCCTAAACGTATAACAATAATTTCAAGTTGAGTTGAGTATGTCAATCATCTAGAACTCAACTTAGATAATTGTTATAATAATTATTTTTATTTCATTATTTATTAGACGTGAAGATGGGACTACAGAAGCTCTCGAAACGTCGTTGCAGACTGTAAAACCATACACTTAAGAGTATTTTTTACTTGTTATGAAATAGAATTAGAAAACGTTTTGCTATCTAAACTTTTTTAAGGGGCCTGCTTCTTACCATAAGTATCAATTGTGCATTGCTAAATGAGAATCGTGCAAGTGTTAAAGTGCAAAAACTTGGAATAATACCACTCACGGTGACACCATCTTCCACGTTGTCAGGGCCGACAGCGGTGCTGGTCACGGGCCGGCCATCTGCCACCGCGTTGGCGTTTGCGATCGCCCCGCTCCCGAAGGCGTTGCTGTTCGCTTCAACGGCCACGCCGGCGGTGTTTCCGACGAAGCCTTGTCCTCGGAAAGGATAACCGGTGGCCGTGCTGTCTACGCCGTTGTAAACGACGTGATTAACTTTGAATGGCTTTGAGTGGGTGTTGGTTAACGTTTGAGGGGAATTTTGGCTAGCAAATGGGTTGTAACCTCCCGCAATGACTTTTGTAATCCCGTGTACACCATGGGGCTTGGCAACATTTACGTGGGATGGGACCTCGTGACCAAAGGAATTGGAGTAAACATCATCGTATGTATTACGGGTGTTTGTTTGAACAGTATTTGCGTTGGCTACAGCATTATGACCAAATGTGTTAGAGTTAACAATATTCTGTGCACTATGGCTGTTAGTTTGAGCAGTATTTGCGTTGTCTATTCCAAATCCATCGGCTATGGTATCGTAAAAACCGCCGTATACATTGTGGTTGTTTTCTTGAGCAGTATAAGTGTTGGACGGAGTATCCTGACCAAATGAGCTCGTGTGAGCAGCATCATACATATTACGATAGTTATTTTGGGCACTATTTGCGATAGCTACAGCCCCCTTCCCAAAGGAATTGGCGTTAGCGAAAGCATAATCTTTATACTTATTATCCTGAGCAGTATTTATGTTGGCTAGAGCATCGTGACCATAAGAATTGGTGTATACAACATCACGTTCTTTATCGGCGTTTCCATAAACAGTATTTATATTTGATATGGGACCAAGACCAAAGGAACCTTGTGCTTTGTAGTTGTCTCTTTGTGCAGGATTTGTGATGGCCGGAGCATCACGACCAAGGGAGCCAGTGTAATATGAACCATACACATTATGGTTGCTGGTTTGGTCAGCATTTGCCTTTGCCTTTGCCTTTGCTATCGCATTATACAGTACAGTGTTAGGAAACACGTTTCCGTGGACTCCTTGATTATTGGCTTGGAAAGCATTTGCAGTGCTTAGATGCCCGTACCCGGAGGGATTGAGGTCTGTTAGTGCATCGTGGGCATTGGCGTTAACAACACTGTGACGACCTTGTTGCTTGGCTTGAACTGCATTTCCGTGGGTGAAAGCGCCATATCCCAACCCAGTGGTGTAACCCCATTGGTTGAGCGGTTTGTTGATCACTGGATGAGCCACAGCATTTGCGTTTGCAATAGCGTGGCCTACTTTGGCGTTTGAAGTACTATCTTGGCTAAAAGCATTGGCGATCGCGGAGTTGCCCACAGCGTATGCATTGGCAATGGCACGTCTTTCATTGGCATTCATTATCTTTTTCAATGCCTCCGTCAGACATGTGAAATAGTCTTCGTCAGATGGAAAAACAGTTTTGACTGATTCAGCGCCAAATTGTTTATGATCTGGTGACACATTTTGCCCAAAAGAGTACGTGCTTGGAAGCGAATCATCACCGAAAGAATTTGAGTTGGTGATGGACACTCCTTCTAAATCATCATATTTTCCTAGGTTGACCTCATAAGCATTTCCTGAAGCGAGGGTAGACTCAGTTTTGGTTGCGGTATCATCAGTTAATCCTTGGGATTGTTTCAGAGAAGCAACAGAGTTGACGTTTGTAACAGTATTGGCGGAAGCTTCAGAATCTGCACTATCGGACACAGTATTTACATTCGTAACAATTTTGTCTGCTTGGACATTGGACTGTTTTAAATTTTGTAAATTATTAGAGTTGGATGTAGAGTAAGATAGAGAACTTACTTTCTCGCCACTTTCCTTATTTTCATTCGAAGCATTGGAATAGTCTGCAATGTTGACATTGGTAACACCTTGTAAAGCATTGGCATTGACAATAGCTCGAGATAAAGAGTTAGAATTTGTCAAAGAGCGTGCTGCATTTGCATTGGATATCGCACCGAAGCCTATGGCATTAGCATTTGCAATACTGCGGGCAGCATTGGCGTTAGCAATACTGCGAGCAGCATTGGCGTTAGCAATACTGCGGGCAGCATTGGCGTTAGCAATACTGCGGGCAGCATTGGCGTTAGCTATGGCTCGTGCGAAAGCATTTGCGTTTGCAATAACAGGAGCCGGATACCTATTTCCGTAGAAAGGGTTCCCTAGAGAGTTGGAATTTGTCACTCTGTAAACTCTATATGGTGCAGCGACGTATCCTGAGTTTGCGGTTCCATATGCGTTGTGATTGACCACACCATTGGCGCTAGCTAAAGCTCCTCGTCCTAAAGCATTGGCTTGTGCCAAAGCTACGTTCGCCTGGAAACAAGAAACGAATTGCTTAATATTGAAATAATTTTATCGTAATATTTACAAAAAGTTTTATTAAGATTTGTAGATAGCATTCTCATGCAATTCAAATTCTAACGTTATATTGTCTCATCATAGAATAAACGTGACATGAGCTTATTTTCCCGATTCAGAAGTGTTTTTTTTCTTTAAAATATTTTTTTACAAATCTTGTTTACAATGCATTATCTTCAGGCAAACACAAATATTGTAAGTACCGATTTTAGAGCCTATTTAAGATGAAAGTACTAAACTTCCTGAAATGGGTGAAAAATGATAAACTATATTACTTATCTGCTAAGGAAATAAAGTCAAACGGGATAAATTTTAATCACAATGGAATGGTGGAAAGAAAGAATTTAGGTAAATAGATGTAGAGGTTAAGTAGATGTAAGTTCTTTATAGGAAGATAGGAATAGGTATTGGTAAGAAATTAAATGTTTGAGGATACAACGATAGATGAATAGATAAAATGCATACAACATTAAAAGGTTGAAGCATAGAAAAGAGAATGCGAGGGAAGACAAAGCAATGATGAGGCTAAGAAAGAAAGATGCAGCCTAAAATGACAGATAAACGCCGCAGGTTTACTACGTAGAGTCTCCGGAAGCTGCCGCTACAAACAATACCCCAGATTTAATGTTGAATTTCATAAAGAGTGGGAAGTCCAGTTTTTTCGAAAAAAAAACTCTCTTCGAGGAAATTGGTTTTAAATATCAGTTCCAAGTGCAAAATTGAAACCGTCACGCGCACCACTGCAGACACTGCGGTATCATTTATCGGCGTTGTATGTTAACTCATTTCTCCGTGTTGCAAGTGAATAACTGAGGAATTGTCCTTGAGGAAAGCATCGCGTGCCATACACTAGAGTACTTTAATTAGTATCAAGTGCAATATGTCATGTATTCATTCAATCTATAAAATGTACATTCTTCAAATGCACTTTTTGTTATTTAAGGTCTAATCAACTACTAGGTCATTAACGACTACTGTTGGATTTTAACGTTATGGTATCAATGAGAATGAAACAATACGCTGATAATAAATATGCTGATAAATCTCTTTCCCCATACGTCATATACAGCTTTTACTGTTTTTTGACAAATAAATAATAATAAATAAATAGGGAGTGAAAGAACGAACACAATACAACCATGCCCGAGGCGGGACTCGAACCGGCGACCCTTCGGTCCGAGATCGCTACAGCACTACTAGCCACTGGGCCGGCTCTTGAATTATTATTTTAGCATATCTTCAGCAACTAGTGTCGTGTGTTTCATACAAACACATAAATGGTAACAAATCTACAAACAATTAATATACAGGACAAGGTTCTTGCGATAAGTCCCCATGCCACTACTTCGTGAGTTCGTGGAAAAGCCTACCTCCACTTCTAAGATAAACGATGAATTTTCTGCGAAAAATATAAGTGATCTTGACCGATATGAAACATTCATTTTCTCTTGAAAACTTGGAGAAAGTATTATTTATTGTGAGGCAAAATCCGATACGAATAATTCTATCTAGACAATTAAACTTGTTCATAAATAGTATTATCGCAAAATATACAACACTGAATCTATTCGAGAATAATATTGATTTATTTTTACTTTCCCACTGGTGCCACCGTGGTAGATAGAAAGTTATGTAATGCTACGCGCGAAAAAACGACAATTTTTTAATCTTTGAGAAATATATAAATTAAATTGTAAAAAATGTGGGTTTTCCTGTTTGATTTGTGCCTATTTTACCATTAAAAAGCCTAACTGAGATGTTCAGAAAAACCTACTTTAGGCACCTAAAACGCATATTTTAAAACATAAAAATCCGTGGTCTTCTCTTGACTGTTGATTCTGAAAGGTCTCTGGCCTGGAGGTCCTAGGGTTCGAGTCTCGATGGTGGAGAATTTCAACTACAGCTATACAGCTGGATCGAATTGAAAAGCTGTTTGGAGGAGCGCGCTTGTTGACTGCACACGTGAACCTTGCTAAGATTCCCCAATGCACAGTTCGACCTGCAGCTTCACAAAATGTGGTGGAAGCATGAGCTCAAATTCCGCGCCCAGATGTAATCAGTATTTCGCCAATGTTTTCTTGGCGAACGTTTTTCTTGCAGAGAGCTTTTTACCTTGTGTCGTAATATTAAGAATAGTCTCCAGGAAACTATCATTATTCTGTGGACCTTAAGCGCAGGACACATTCTAAAGATAATTGACCATACCCATGATAATAAGTTGAGCTAACATAATAATTTTGAGCATTCCAAGAATTTTGTTGATTTTGATAAGTCTTGGGTCGTGTGCAGCGTTTATTTTAAACTCTGCAACAAATAGTTTAAAAACAAATTATTTTAAACTTTGAAACAAGTGTTCTCTAAATAAGAATATTATTATTATTATTTCCGTGTAGACCATGGTAATAATTTTGAACAAAACCGCATTTTATCTACGTACATTTAATAGATTGAATAGAACGCCTAAAATTCTTCACACTACTCTAGTACTTTTGTCTGACACGCAAGGGGAATTATCAAAAATAAATATAAATTGAAAAAATAATAATACTTCTCAATGCATCCCTAGCTCGTGCATGCAGTGATTTTCTGCCCGCAATTTATTTGCTTCGTTGGAATTGACGATGCGCAGATTTGATGGTTGTGCTTTGCTCTGCTACATGGAAATGTGAACCGATCGTCAGTCAAATTTTACTGGTCATCGACATTCAATTTTTTAAATGTAAATAAACGAACCATTCAACTAGTATGATGGACTTAAGAAAAACATTTGTTGAAACAAA
The DNA here is from genome assembly GCA_031308135.1 of Acheta domesticus. Taxonomy (NCBI): domain Eukaryota; kingdom Metazoa; phylum Arthropoda; class Insecta; order Orthoptera; family Gryllidae; genus Acheta; species Acheta domesticus. The sequence goes on along the minus strand of JAHLJT010000631.1, from coordinate 89,546,814 downwards.
TAGAAAAATACGTTGTAATTCGGATTTTTAGAATTAAATTTCTTATCTACATACCTTTTCACTTAAAATTAAGGTTATATAAGTGGTAATATATAATTTTATTAGGTAATGAATACATTATTTTTATTATTGTTATTATTATTATTATTATTATTATTATTATTATTCCATAACACGACTACAGATGTTATGAGTCGGCTAAATATAAAATCTACTTCAGGTTGCAACCAGCTACCTAAGGAGCAGATCTAGGGACTGTCGGTACCTCTACAATACTTTGCGGCAAATTGTGAGCTGTGCCAAATAAAGCAATTTCTTACATTTACCAATCCTGGAAGTTAACCAAGTTCTTACACAAATTTTGCGGACAAATCCCAGAGCTCCGATAACTATCGGGACGACCTTGTGCTTTTACGCCCTACATTCGGTTGATTTCGATTTCCAAACTCTTGTATTTAAGACGTTTCCCTGCCTCCTTGGTTACGATATTTTGATTACGATTCACAGCAACATCTACAAGTAGACACGATTTTTTCTCAAAATCCTGGATAACTATATCCGGTTTGTTTGCTGCTATCGTGCGATCCGTTTGAATTTGTTGGTCGTACAATATTGTACAGAGTCCAAACGATTTCACCGGTTATGGTGAGTGTTCGTACCATTTGAGCATGTGTTGGAACTTCGAGGGCCGTACAGATCTGCCAGTGGAAACACCCTATCGTGTACTATTTTTAAGTATTCAGTCTTTCCTAGAATTGGACAAGTTGAGACAATATGATCAATGGTTTCTACTTGCTCCTGGCAAATGCGGCATATTGTCATCTTAGGAAATTTTGAGACCCGCTTTATCATAATGTGTTCTCAACGCCTGATCTTGAGCAGCTACTAGAACTGCTTCCGATTCTGGCTTTCATTCTTCCCCTTTAAGCCACATAAATGATTGATCTTTATTGATCTGCACCTTGTCCATTCTTTTTAGATATTGTCCATGGAGTGGTTTGTCCCTCCAAAAGTTCATTGACATTTTTTGTGTCTCACATTTCATGTTTAGTAGTACCAGAAGTTCATTGTCTGTGTTATTCGACGTGTCTTGCATAGTTTTCTTTGCAATTCTTTTTGCTGCACTAACAATGACTCTGTTTCCCATTCTTCGGTCAGATTTCATGACCATTCCTCATTAGTGGGTCATCTTGATGACTGACACTACATACTTTTCCATTCCAACTATTGCATTGTGCCAGGAGGCCTCAATTTGTCTGACGCCTCTTCCTTTTTCCTTACGTGACACATAAAGTATATGTACATCACCTCGAGGGTGGGCGGCATGATGCATTGTTAGCAGTTTTCTGGATTTTCGATCCATTATGTGAATTTTTTGCTCAATCCAGTCCACTAGTCCGGAACTGTACTCGACTACAGGCACCGCCAGACTACCAATTGCAGATATTTTATTCCTGGAGTTCAGAGCAGACTGTCTCACTCTTCTGTAATACTCCTTGCGAATTCTCTTTCATTGTGTCGTTCGAGATGGTCTCATATTCTTCAAGGCACAAATATTTGTAAGTTTTACCTGGCTCAAGATCTTGAATCACAGTGTGCGTATCAACTTCAATGCTATCTGACGTTGTCAGTTTGCCTCTTTTTAAATTGATTTTTGCACAATTGTCAAGACCAAATTTCACGCAGATGTCATTGCTTAAGTCATTCACGACAGACAACATTTGGGAGAGAGTCGCTTCGTTCTTAGCAAACACTTTCAGATCATCCATGTAAAACAAATGTGATACTGGCCTTTCATCACTATGGAGCTTGTAAACAAAGTCAGCTTGCGACAACTGTCTAAAAGGTAGGATGAAACTAATGCAAAACAGTAGAGGGGATAGTTTATTTATTTATTTATTTGTCAAAAAAACAGTAAAAACTGTATGTGACGTGTGGGGAAAGAAATTTATCTGCGCACATTTTCCTGAGGGCCAGAATTTTATTTAAAAAAAACCAACGAAAAAATGAATTTAGAAAATAATTATTTTAGAAAAATAAAGATATTTGAAAAATGTTTTTTCCCGAGTTATAGAAAATCAATTTCAACTGTAAATGAACTACAAGCAAAAGGAGTGCACACAGTGCACTCAATAAAACGTGCGCACAGTGAAGCTACATTTACGTCCAGAAGCAAAACAAGGGGCCATCTCAGCATTGCTAATGGATCAGGGAAACTGGACAAAAACCTGATCGAGATGGGGGTCATTGACCCGGAAGCTGAAGTACATTACTTGTTACAGGCGTATTAAGTATTTTTTTAAATGTATACAATGCAAACATAAACTAATTCATTATATATCTTTGTTTTGTTACATTAAACATTATTTTTCTTTTTCACTGATCAGTATAGTCTCTAATTGTATAGAAACAGTTTTGCAGCAGAAAAGATTTTACTTTAACTTAAATTTGTGTACCTTAAATTTGTGATAGTGAATCTCCTTGAAAAATACCCCTGTTAATCTGAATACTTCTGGTTTCTACTGCTTCCTTTCCGCTGTGGATTAGTAACATGGTACTCCACGACTTCATACTACCCTCGCAAAATTCAATAATTCTAGGATGAAATCGATAGACCTCCGGGGTCTTCAAAATCCAATCGCGTGGTACACTATCAAAGGCTTTTTTGGTAGTCAATCCAAGCCTATGCTTCAAATTACGTTTGCGTTTCTTTACATAATTCAAGATGACTTTATTCAGTAGCAAGGTTTCCTTACAGCCATAAGGACCTTTGCGACATCCGTTTCGTTTAGGGGATTGCGACATCGGGCTTTAGATGATTCTTCTCTAGATGTCTATACATTTTGTCAGCTATGGCTGCAGTTATAACTTTGTACAGCACTGGCAGACAAGTGATTGGCCTGTAGTTCTTCGCCAAAGAGCTGTCTCCTGCTTTGAGTAGCAGATACGTGATGCCGTGTGTGATCCTTTCCAGGAGTTCCTTTGGGTTTTCTAAAATTTTATTAACATCCTTTGCTAGATGCGAATGTATTGCTGTTGATTTCTTAATCTAATAAATCTGGATCTTATCCATCCCGGGGGATTTCTAGCTTGCCATGTTCTTAATTGCTTGGATGAGGTCCTCTTCCGATAATTTGTTAACATCTTCCACTGTTTCCACAAATTCATTGGCAGCATCAACTTCAGATTGAAGCCAAGATGCGTCATTGTTGTAGGATCTGCTCTCTTCCCAGATTGCTGCCCAAAATGCCTCGACATCATCTTTTAAGGAGTGGCAGCATTGCCATTCGCTTTCTGAGTCAGATTGCGATAGACTGCGTTTTCGCGTCTGTTTCTAAACAACCGATTCTGCATACGGAAATCTATTCTTCGTGTGTAATGTCTAATTCGTGGAGCCCATGCTTGCATTTTCTCTTTTAGCTTCTCAACTACCATTTGTCTGCTGGTGTCATTTTCAATTGGATATTTTTGTTCAACATTGAATATTTTTCGTTGAAATTTAGTTATTTGCGTTGATTTAGAAGATGCCTCAGCTATGAGTGATATTTCGCGTCGAGTGTCGGCTATCCGTTTCATAATTCTCTTCATCCATGGGGGTACAGAGCTATTTACTCTGTTTTGCTGTCGGTCGTCGGTGTTCTTGGCTGAGATACTATCCTGAGAAATTATCTGAGTACTTGATATCCAGTTGCATATACAATGTGATTGATTTCAATTATTATTATTATTTTTCCATTACATCACGACTAAAGATGTTATGAGTCGGCTGAATATAAAATCTACTCCAGGTTGCAACCAGCTACCTAAGGAGCAGATCCGGCGACTATCAGTGCCTCTACAATACTTTACGCAAAATGTGGGCTGTTCCAAATAAAGCAATTTCTTGCACTTACCAATCTTTTGAATTACCGGGCAGTTTAGACAAGTTCTTACTCAAATTTTGCGGAACAAATCCCAGAGCTCCGATAACTATCGGGACGACCTGTACTTTTACGCCCCACATTCGGCTGATCTCGATTTCCAAACTCTTGTATTTAAGACGTTTCCCTGCCTCATTATTATTATTATTATTATTATTATTATTATTATTACTATTACTATTATTATTATTACAATTTTTATTATTATTATTGTTGTTCCTCTACATCACGACTAAAGATGTTATGAGTATAAAATGTACTCGAGATTGCAACCAGCTACCTAAGAAGAAGATCTAGGGACTGTCGGTGCCTGTACAATACTTAGTGCAAAATGTGGGCTGTACCAAATAATTTCTTGCACTTGCCATTCTTTTGAATGACTTAGCAGTTTAGCCAAGATGTTACACAAATTTTGGGGAACAAATTCCAGAGCTGTAATGACTATCGGCACGACCTGTGCTTTTTCATCCCTTATCGGCTGATCTCTATTTCCAAACTCTTTTATTTAAGACGTTTCTCTGCGTTTTACTACTACTACTACTACTACTACTACTACTACTACTACTACTACTACTATTATTATTATTATTATTATTATTATTATTATTATTATTTGCAATCTGATAATTATAAAAAAGTATCCTGCAGATAATAATCAACGCTACAGTGACGTAAAAGAATAAATAAAGGAGGATGATCAATAAAAATGTTTAATAGTATCTTAGGGGCAAAAATATTTCTAATATGAGGGAATACAAAATTTAGGAGATAATTGTTCAGAATACATTTACATATAGAGATGAATTATGAAAATTTAATCAATCATTAAGATCTTCTTTATTATCCTTGAAGATGGGTTATTTTTGAGATCTGTAAGAGTATGAAGAATTGAAAAATTAAAATATTATTAGAAGGGAAAAAATTAAAAAGTAAATCAATTTTAGATTACGTAAATTATAAACAATTAGAATGGTTTACTCATGCAAATCGTATGTAATCGAATTGTATACCAAAACAAATATTTAATCGGACTTAACTGGGATGAAAAAAAAAGATAACCCAAAAACGCATGGAATGAAAATATTTATAAATTGTTGAAAATAATTAGTTTTAAAGAAGAGGACTGGAATGATAGTGGGAAAGATAAAAATTAAAATCTATTTTCATATAAAATGTAATGTTGAAACAGAAAGGTGATTCAATTGTACACCTGTTAAATAACTTTATTATTATTATTATTATTATTATTATTATTATATTTAAAGAAAGAAAATTTACCACTAACTCACCATCACGACATGGCCGAGCACCAGCAACAGCACTGGCGCCAAAGTGATCTGCGATGGAGCCATGGCGGACAGGAGGCAACGGATGCTAAGGTGCAAGCACGACTGCCGGCTTATATACACCATTCACCTCCTTCCCCTTCTCCGCTGCACTCTCCGCTTATCCTCGCGTCATTTATCACGAACTCCGCCTCTGAGGGCTCGTTATGACCCTCCCCCTCTCGCCCCGCAGCCGCCTACGCAAAGAACGGCTCTCGGACACATCGTGGCACGTGCGCCTTTGCCGATTTCGGTGAGCACGCTCTATATTCATAATTCAGCCGACGCGTATAAGTCAGTTTCATTTGACAGTTGGAGATTTATCGGCGAGAAAACACCAGGCGTCTTTGGCTGCTCTTTTTTCTGACGAATGCTCTCAAATGAAGCGAAGTAGTTCGGAAAAGGTCGGGAGTGCATTTGAGCGCATGTATTATGGGATTGTCCATTGTTATGATAAGCAATCTTTATAGAATATTGTAAACATCCTTATGGTTCGTCGATAAAAAACGTCTTTCTTGCAAGCTTTTGCATGAAAAGCATGTTGTAAGAGTAAGTTTTCATAAGGTTAGACTTTTACCTTCAACAAAAGATGAGTAGTTCAATCAAAAGGAGAGTTAGTGTTTTCGAATAGTATAATACTCATAAGACATTTAGTTTATACGATAAATAGCAACATTTTAAAAACTGTAACTTGATCAAAGTAGGTAATACATTTATTATGTTTTAATAATTCGTAAAATGGCGCAAGAAATGTCAGTTGAATTTGATGCCTCTCTACCGCAAAAAATGTTATGAAAAAAATTATGTTAAGAAATGATTCTATATGTAATTAGAATTTACATATTTTTTACAATAGTTTTAAAAAGTTCCTAATTACTCCTGAGGATAATTTCATACACTATATTATGAGAACTAGTAGATGTATTTTATAAACATTTCATATATATAATTCTGCATGAATACGAAAACCTTACAAATTAACCTCGAACTAAGCTTGGCTATTTTTAATTCATGCGTTAAAATATTAATTGAATAAAGAGAGAATTTGATACTTTTATGAAGAAGTACAAACAATACAAATGCATTTCTACGAAATAAAAATTGTGGTAAATAAGTTTACTGGTTTCAATTAATCATTATCAACCCTTTATAATAATCAATTTTATAATACAGGAATAGTAATGATACAGTTCAAAAATTTGTAGTTTAAGGTAAGAAATTATTTTAGTGCTAGGATGTAAAGAAGTAGAAATAGGATGAAAAATTTTGATGAGGGAATTGGAATGCTTCACTCATTAACTGTCGAATTAAACTGACGAACAGCATATCTTCCTCTCTGTCATCTTATTTTTACTACAGCTGCGGATTGCATGGTTAAATTATGAATATTGCAATACTTGATTTCATAGCTCATTCGATAGAGCATCTTTCTGGATAACCGATAACGGAGTTGTTTTTTTTGATCGAATATTGCACTTCGTCAGCCACAATTTCCTGGATATACATTATTCAGTACTTGTAAATTTGGCATATTCATTTTTCGAACAATACGGAGGAAAAACGTTGAAAGAAACAATGTATTTTTCTGACGTTTTATGTAAAATTGTATCGTTGAAATGTAAAGAAATCATATTATATAAAAACATTTTAATTGTATGTGAAACGTTTTAATAACATACTTATTCTCCTTCATTAGTACCAATAATTCGCAGTCTTACCAACTAAAAGCTGTTGTTCAAGCTAAGAAGTTCCAAAGAAAAATTAACCAAGCCGATTTAAAGTGTGATTCAAAAAAACCGTAAGATTAATTAAAATTTCAAGGAATGCTTGTACTGATATATCAGATTTAACTAGAGCTGATTGATTATTTCCCGTTTTTACGAGCAAATGCTTCTTCGAAATTTCGCCATTATAACCCACCTCTAACCTAAGGACTTAAAATGATGGCGAACACCACAATATACTCAGTGCGACAGAAAACACGTCAGTGCGCATGTACTGTAGCGATTGCAGAGCATTTTGATGCACTAGTGAGAAAGAGGTAATGGAAGTGCAGTGGCCAGACTGGAAGAAAGTCTAGAAGCTAGAGTTCATTTTTTAAAGTAGTGTAGAATTTTTCTGACTTAATACTACTTAGTGGTACTCTGAATGACACATTATTCACTCCGCATTCACGTTTTCTGAAATTTTCACTAAAAACCATAATTTTGTCATTTGTCATAACATTTCAAAACTTAGTAAATTATCTTTAACTTCTTGATCTAATGAACGTATCTCATTAATTTCTTTGCACTGTTTTCATAATCAAGTACGAATATTTAAAGAGTGTTGTACCTTTTATTAGCATGTTTTTGGTTCGCGATTGGAAGAAGCCAATATTTCTTGAAAGGAATCATATAAGAATCGTATAATTAATTCATTTATTTTAGAAATTAATTTGATATTTTATGTTAGAATTTAATGTAAAATTATAAATTTCTTCCGTTTGAACTTTGAATTTTTCTATCCTGATACATCATACGATATCGTGAGTTTTAATTTGTAACAGTTCCAACATCACCGATTTTCGAAGAAATAAAGCGAAATTGATTTTAAATTCCCTTCTCCCTTTTTGCGACATAGAAAAAATCTATGGGAGAAAATGTCTCCATCTATATCAGGAATTCCCAACCTTTCTCTGACATCGATCTCTTTTGAAAGGATGGTTTTCTCCATGAAACCCTGTACATTTTTCTCTGCAATATATTATAATAAAATAATTAGAGACATTCCAACGACAAATCACCATTAAACTAATATAAGACAACGTACGTATTATTAGTACTATTATAACACAAAAGTGACAAAGAGGAATTACATCTAGAATATGAACAAAAGTTTTGGAAAAAGTATTAGAATTATGTTTTTTGTTCTATTATCATTTTTAATTGTACAATTATAAACAAGTTCCCAGCAGCAAAATCACACTTTTGTTTTTCCCAAAAATTATATTTTCATTAATGTGAATTCACCAAAAGATGAGAAGATGTGTGCTTTTTTAGTATATGAAAACATAAGAGAAGCGAATATTAAATATCAGAAATAAATAATTATCAACTCACATCAACATATTTGTAATCAAGGGCAACATGATTATATAATCAGGTCTGCACATATGACTCTCGACTCCCAAATAACCCCTTGATTGACTATTATTGGCCCATTTTAAAATATCATTGATCCCGTTGGGAAAGCTGATCTCCACTCACCAGCAGACCATGACATTTTAAGTTTTTCTATTTTGTTTTCTAAAGTTTATTGCCAGGCTTAACATTTTCGAGTCTCCGGAGTTTCTGGTCACAAGCTATTGCCCGTGCCTGGCACAAGGACTACTTTTAATTATAATTATTCATAAACATAATATTAAGCCGGTCCGGATAGCTGAGATTGCTATGCCAGTAGTGCTGTGGCGATCGGACGGAAGGGTCGCGGGTTCGAGTCTCACCTCGGGCTTGGTTGTGTTTGTGTATGTCTGTATGTGTGTCGTTCTTTCACCCCCATTATCATCATAATTTCGTCATCCATTCTCCCAGGGCTAACAACGCTGGGGGATAAAAATCTGACCCAGCTAAGTGCTGATCCCTTGAAAAATTACATGCACTTGCCACCGATATAATTTTAATGAGCACCGGTCTGTGCAGGATGCATGCACATGTGGTCCAAGACGGACTATTCACGGGCAAAAAAACAAAAAACAATAAAAGTAATATTAACATTTTTATTAACGAGTTTATAAATATTATTAACCATTCATTTTACGTAAAGAATAACCATTCTTATTCATGTGCTCGACACATTGTATTTTGTGAATGTAATGAATCAGATGTCTCCATGGGGCTAAATTTAAATTTAGATTTATGTTTATAATTAACAATAAAGAGATAGTATCAAGAATGGGTTTGTCTCGGTACAAACATTTCTAATAACAAGATATTTTCGATCGCCTAACGATCATCAGAGCTCGCAATGTCTGCGCGGTGGATTGGGTTTCCTGCACCCAGACACTGCAAGCACTGATTTTGTTGTGATCGCTATGTGACCGAAAATATATTAATTTGTTAAAATTGTTGGCAAATAAAAAACACCTATTTTCTTAACTTAAAACAGGATTTCAACAGCACCGAAGTATATTAATAAAGACACAGTGAATTGTATTTGCAGTACTGGCATATCATCACATTGTATTTTTAATGCAATCCTCCAGTATTACAGCATTTTGTAGTTCGTACATTTTAATATATTTTTCTCGTAGCTAAAACCACATTTCACCCTAGTGTTGGATGAGGCATATTAGTCATATTTACTACTCTATTTAGAATGGATTTGTGTTGTTGAATAAATATTTTTTTAAACCCACTCTTGATTGTATTGCGCTTCAATTATAACAACACCACACTATAACCAACTTGTGGGCTCTTGAGATTCCAGCGAAAGGTTTTTCGCCACTCTCAATGATTTGACTCAAGCCAGAAAATGCGAGCGTTTGCGGGGTCATCCGCCAAGACATCTTGGCTCTCAGTATCACTGTTTGCAACATCAGGTGCATCAATGGCATTAACTTCGTCGGTCGGTCCAAAAGCATTGTCAGAGCTAAGAACATCGTTTGCATTTTCCAGAGCACTTGCATCGATGTAATCGGAGTAACTCAGACCTCTTGCTGATGCCGACGAATGGCGGAGACAGGCCTGAAAGGAATATTTTTATTACAGTTAATAGTTTGAAAATTATATTCGACTGGTATTGATAGGAAAAAAACACGGAAAACTACCGATCAGAGCAGGCGTCCGCTTGGATTCTCCTCCAGTTAACGACTGAAATCAACCTAGCTTTCTAGTTAGTGTTGAAAGCCCACCACCGTCGGGACTCGAATCCTAGGACCTCCCGATCAAGAGAACTACAATGACATCAGTTGATGTTCTGAACCACCGAAGCCCTAACGATAATTTGTCATATAAGACATTAAATATTGTAAATTTTTCTACGAAAATAAATGTTCCTCACGAGCGACGAATGAAGCGAGGTACCGTCCCCTAGTATATAAAATGTATTCATTGTCGACTATAATATTATTTTATATTATTCCACTTGTTTGAATAAAATAGAAAATGACATATTCGATTACGTCAGGTTAAATAGTTCCCAGCGATGCCATTAGGGGCTTTCACTAGAGTAGTTTGTCGTTCGGAGCGCGAGACTAGTTAAAAACAAAGTGCTACAGAATGGCACAGACTTTCGCCTATTAGTTTTCCATTTCCTTGGATCTCGGCTGGCTTTTCAGACTTGCCACATATTCTTGTCTACTGCCATCTATCCGCCGCCCAAAGTATATTTGTTGACCTTTTCTTAGTTTTTACCTTTCCTAATAGTAGCACGAAAATATTTTTCTAATAATATTAAAGAACAGTAAAACCTTGTTCTAAATGGCAATTTTCATTTAAAAAATTGGAGCCATTTTTAAGAAAATGTCGTTTCAGCGCTACTTTAAATTCGAAATTTGAAACTCTTTTTCACAGAAAATGTTTGAGTTTTCGAAAAACATCAATAGAAGTCATTTAAATTCATCAACTCACGAATACAATAGTGTTCACAAATTTCTCCAAATGTGCATTCAAACGGTGTGAGAGATCTTTCAAAAAAATTACATTTGTGTAATTTTTGAAAAAATGAAAAATATATATCCCAAAATGAAGTTTACTGCAAACTGATGCAAACTCATTTTTCATTTATCACTATCCTTACTAAAAGTTTAAATAAAAAATTTGAAGCCGTTTTCGAGAAAATCTTCTTTTTTGTAATTTTTTTTAAAATTGCACATATTGCACGCAATACTGCGCGAAAACTACTAAAATTTTCAAAAAATGTACATGACATTAATGAAAAAACTCTCTACGGAGAACAAATTTTATTTGAAGAAAAAGTCTTTTATTTTGTTATATCTTTTATTTGTAGTTGTAGGAAGAGGCCGAAGAAAATTAAAAATGTTGCAATTTTCGAAAATTCAGAGTTCACGTTGAAATTATGACCTCTGCCACCTTAATAACTGTATTTTACTCTATTCTTACAAAAAATTAAATGAAAAATTGGAGCCGTTTTTGAGAAACGTTTGAAAATGTCCGGGGTGGTTAATGTAAAGTACCCGCAAATTTTTAGAATCATTTTGAAAATCTCACAGCTTTGACTCTAGCCAGATCGACAGGGGTTTCTTCAATTTGAAAAAAACTCGTACGTTCGATTCAGGCGCTAGTGGTGTTCACAGACGGAGGGAGGGACGGACGTTTTGCTTTCAATTGGTTTTTCGGTATCAAGGACCCACAAAACAGGCGCGTATTAGGGGATTTTTTCTTAATTTAGCAACTAGATTTATACCCTTTTCAGGACCCGTTATCAGGGCCCGGCAATGAGGTTTTTTCTGCCGAAAATTCGCCAATCTTTCGCGCAGCGTTCCATAACTTTCCTTATACTACGTATATTACTCAGTATATACGTATGTACTCGTATAGGGGAAAGTAAAAATTGTATCTCTCGCTGGCGATAAAGTTGTTCGTAAGCAATATTCTATTAAACAACAAGTAACCTTTAAGTCTTCTGAATAAAATGAACAATATTAACCAAGTGCCAATATTAACCCGAGTACTTGAAGTTATTTCAGGTGACATTTTTATTTGTTTATTTAATACTCTAATGACATGTCATGCAACTACTCGTGCCACAATACACCACAACCTACATATCTAATTTTGAAACCACTCGTTCCCACTCTTTAATATACTTCTTTTGAGAAATGTATTTTTAAATTTATATATTCACTAACTCTACATCAAATGTTGTAGAATATTATATTTTGAGATATAAATATATCTCTAGTTGTTTTTGAGAAAACGTTAGTGTTTTTGAAAATGCGATATTTTGGACTCATTCGATGTTAAAAAATTTGAGATTTCGAGAAACTTCGAAAGATATCGAGTTTTTATTTCCATAAAAATGAATTAAAATATATTCAGGGTTGTGTAAATCTTGAGGATGTGCGACGTGTTCCTAAAAGTTTCAAGATTATGTGTATTTTAAGAAAAATCGAAAGTGTTAATCAAAATGGTGCCTCTGACATGAGATTTAGCATCCAAAAAGTTTAGAGACAAATAACTGAGTCGTTTTTTGAGAAAAGTTTGAAGATTTCATTTGAACTTACCACCATTCAACTTCCTCACCCAGACTGTGCCCGCCACTTACCGCCAATTTTCTTCGAACTTTGGACATATTACAAATGCTTTCTTATTACAAATTTCTAATTACCTTCCAACCAAAGTTCGTCCTGTTAATGTGCCAATGAAGTTCACGAAGAATCAGGCAGACAAACAGGCGGACACGCAGGAAAGAACAGTCGGCCAATCAGAGGGACAGATAGGCGGACGTTTTTGAGGAAACACTTTTTTTGGTTTCAGATCTCCTAAGACTGTATTTCTGTCAAAAACTCGAAGAGATTTTGCGGCATTACATAACCCTATATAATAAGTATATGAAGAAGTAAACTCTGATTAACACACTATATTCCTATTTATCGGACTGTTCATTTCATTGAAAAGAATACTAGTTAGTTAATTTGTTGAGAAGTTGTCCTGCTAGAAGGTTTATCCTGTTGAAAGGCTAAGAAATATAAATGCCACTTAAGAAAAAAGTTTTAAAACATGTATCGATTTGAAGACATTAAGAAACAAGTGTCAGAGTCTTCAGAATGTGTAAAATCTTGCATGATTATTTTCGTTATAATAGGGTACCTTGTCCAATACTTACTGATCCTCCACAGTCGTCCATTATGATGAGCAGAGCCACAAAGACCCACTTTGTTAGTGGTATCATGGTTAATAATTGAAATTGTGAGTAAAGATGCTAGATGCATCTGGGGCGTGCTTATATACTGTGGTTTCTGGGAGTCATCACTCTGTCTTATCAACACTCTCTCTCTCTCTGTCTCCCACAAAGGACTGCACATTTGTCTCGTTACTGCCAAATTACTAATTTTAACCGCAGAACTGCATTGTATTAATGATACGAGTGTGAAAGAAATTTTAGAGCTCTTTAAAAGAAAAAATAAAACCAATTTATAGGTAAAATTTCGTTTGAATGAGCCCATTTTATAGAGCAATAGAAGTAGCCAAGCATTAGGTAGATGACTTTGACTTCAAAATTGTAATTTATAGAGGAGTTCGGAGTCCTTTGATGTGTTGTCTATATTTCAACGTTCTCGAACATAAATTTTCTTAAATATAAGAAACTTACGTTTTTTCTTTCATGATAAGAATGCTTTTTATTCGTTTTTTTGTTCCATCTTAAGAAATTCAACTATCAGAATTTTACAACGAGAATGTTTTGACCACCACACACATACGCACACACATGGTAACTCCGCCTATGTAACAACATAACTGAAAGCGCTCCGTGACAAAACGCAGGAATGACAACTGCCGAAAATTCACTTTTGCTATGTGACCGAGTATTAAGGCTTCCACAGACAGACGCGGAAGATCCACAGCCGAGGCGGAACGTTCGCAGCGGAAAGAGTCCCTCCCCCCCCCCATAAGATGGTAAAAAGTTCCCCTCAACCAAATTACATATGAGTAGTTACATTATAATTCTAACATAAAAATAATATTTTTGAGAGGTTTCTTAGCCCCGTCCCACCACCCACACCCCTCTTACAGCCAAAAACGTATTTTTTATTTCAATTTTTTTCTCCAACTTAACAGTATTTTATCAGACTGAAAAAACACGATAAATAAGAAAACTATTTGTACTATCAGAAAAATATTTTTCAATATTTTATCAGGCCAAAATTCGAACACAAAAAAATATTTTTGAAAACAAATTACAAGAAATATTTTTTACTGTGTCTTAGAAGTCTGGAACAGGCACGAAAAAAATGTCAAAGGTTCGTCTTAAAACAAATTGTTGTGCATTTTTCAGATTTTTTCGATTGCTGGGCTGCAGTTAAAAAAATAAAAACCACTTTCCCGCCTTTAAAACACCCGGACATTCAATATACTTTGAAAATGTTTAAAACGGTTTTGTGCATTTATTTTAGTGTTTATTATACATTTGTATGCATTATTGTATCACCCAATAAAATTTTGATTTTGGAATGTACATACAAATTATCATTTTTTAAAGCTTTCTAATCCTTTGTATGAGAATATCATACGATAACGAAAGATAATAGTTTTCTGCCAGTTTATTAAGTAATAATTCGGTCACATTTGAAGGATAATTGGGAGAAACATATGGAGAAATGAAGGGGAATAGTTAGGACCCAGATTTACGAGAACTGTTTTACCGTGTCTTAGAACACCGATACAAGCATAATCTTAAATTTAAAGCGAAAATAATCTTAAAACTTCATCTCAGAGCGCTTTTTTTTAATTTTTTAAATTTTGTGATGAAGAGGTTCAATATATTTCAAATTCTATGTAATATATTAGAGTGCAATAAGAAGTCGTTCTTCAGGTGAGAGATAATTTCGTGGTGTGTCAAATTTTCTTAGCGTTTTGCGACCTTTGTATCATCCAGGTACGAAATTCTCCGTACCTTTTCCTTTCTATGTATACATCATGGCCTCCTTTTCTTCGTTTCTTAAATAGATAATACAATTTCATGGAAAATCATGGATAAGGAAGGTAGAAGCACCGTACAGCATGTACTCAGAAACGTAGTACGAGTATAGGCATTTTCTATCTCGTGCAGGAATAGAAGCGACTACGTTTTTGTAATTTAGATTTAATATTAATTCTCCAATGAAGTGTCATTACTTGGTGGCAGAAAGTTTTGTTTATAGGACGAGGGAAACTGACATCAAATGCTGACTTGTAATTGACGCTCCGGTGTGATCGGACCCAGCGTATTCCACCGCTGCATCTATACTGCGATTTTTCTAACTGCGACCCTCAAAGCCACTCAAATCCCATCTTCGCGGTGGAATATGTCACGGCATTTCGCGTGTTTCTCAGTCGTTCCGCTAGATTTCGCACAATCGCGACCGTATGAAGCAGTGCTTGCGATCATGCGACTTCTACCGGCAAGACCGAGAAAAGACGCGAAATGTCGTGACATATTCCATCGCGAAGATGGGATTTAAGGGGCCTTGAGGGTCGCAGTTAGAAAAACCGCAGTATAGCACGGAAATTCCCCCGCCGCACCCGCTGCGGATCTTCCGCGCCGGTCTGTGGGAGCCTTTGATGATATCTAGACATCGGATGTTTAGGCACTAAAAAATCGCCTTTTAGGCGCATAAAAGGCACTGAAAATGTCAAGAATAAGGAGAAAAAAAGGCACTGTCATAAATTACATTTACAATAAAATTAAAAATTATATATAAGACTCCATACATATATACAACTATTCTACATTTTATTCTTAATAGTTTCCATTGCAATATATTACCAATAACTTTTCAAGGATCGCAATTTCAAATCTGCAACGCTTGGGAGACAAAATCAGTTTGGATACAGAGGAGGATTTCTGAACATCTACTGATGTGTCTGGCATATATTTTAGAAATCGAAAATTATCAACACAGAAACCTTCGGGGAATTTACATTTATTTCCACGCAAAAAGTGCCCTTGGTTTATTGTGAATCAACCATTTTCTCCGAACGTGGCTAGTATTTATGAAATATGGAAATGGAGAAGAATATGTTGGTATACTTTCAGAAATTCTCTCGCATTTCAAAATACAAATACATGAATTGAAGGTTTCGTAATGAATAATCAGATTGGACCATGGCCGAGTTCCTTAAATCTTAGCATTGTATATAAAAATAATACATAAAAGGCAAAAACATGCAATAATTTTAAAGAAAAGGCATTTATGCAAAAAAGGCATTTATAATAAAATAAGCAAAAATAAGCATTATAAAACTTCGTCATATGTCATTATTTGTCATGATTCGTGCACATATACAGGTTGTCCCACCAACTATGGACCACCCCCATAACTTCTAAAGGGTTCAGGATATCGAAATGCAGTTTTCGATTAACAATGCGGAATCATGGGGCAAGTAACATGCCATGGAGAAATTGTCTATAACATTTTTAGTTTTCGAGAAATTTAATCATCTTTGATTTTTTAAATGGAACTATATATTTTTTCAGCAGCAACGTATAGATCATGAAAAGAGGAATAAAATGATGTATCATATGCTAGTATTTTGATAGTAATTTGAGTATAAAATTACATTTCCTGATATGTGATTTTGAATTAAACGGACAATATTTCGTGAAGCAGCCCTTGCAACTCTCGCCTTCGGGAAAAGTGACCTTCACGGCGTCAAGACTTGCGTGGAGAGAGAGGAGACTGAGGGGTGGCAATGAGGGATAAGAGGCCTAACTAAAGCAATCCAGGGTCTTGTCACAAAGGTCACATTAAGAAACACTCATTTCAACGATCAGAGTAAGAGATTTTTTTCCATTGATTTATTTGCATGTAACTTGTCTTCTTTAATAATAAATATCATTTTCAAACTTGACAAGAATGCAACCACCGTACCTCTCCCATTGTTCATAAATGGAAAAGAAAACATTACACTTCCGTCTTCTGCTGTGGATTTTCAAGTTTGTAGCAGCACGTGGCGTTATGAAGTGAGAAACTCTCCAATGAGTATTAGCAGTTGTGACTGCAGATGTGCATTTGTGTTCAAGAGTGTTCAATTTACACTGAGAGTCTGTCAAGAATATTTCAAAAATTTTGCTTTCTCCTTTTTGTACGTGTTTAAATAAGAAGTTTATTAACAGTAAATAATAATAGAAAATGTCTACCTATTATTTAATGAATTAATCGAGATATTACAATAAAAATCTTTAATAATTCATTCCCTTTCCATGTTTTAAAATGAGAGCTTGTTTCTGCAAACACACTGAGCTCGATTCTTGTAAGTTTGAAAAGGACCTTTATTATTATCGTCCATCCGCTATAAATTATTTTTATTTTGTTCTTTTTGATTATCGTTGCTTTGGAATTTCAGTAGAAGAAAAGTTCAATTCAAATGAACAAATGGCAAAAATCTCTCATTCTGATCGTTAATGTTGATGTTTGTTCGTATGATCTTCATGTCAAGACCAAGAATTGCTGTAGTTACGCCTCTATCCCTCACAGCCACCCCTCTCGCACACCTTGTCTCCACGAAACAGTCTCGACGCCGCGAAGGCCATCTTACCAACGGCTACTGTTGCGAGGGCTGCTACAAGAAAAGACCGTGTACTTAAAAATCACGTGTCAGAAAATCTACTTTTATACTCAAATTACCATCAAAATACTAACATATGATACATCATTTAATTCCTCTTTTCATGATCTATACATTGCTGCTGAAAAAATGTATAGTTCCATTTAAAAAATTAAAGATGATTAAATTTATCGAAAACTAAAAATGTCATAGACAATTTCTCTATGGCATGTTACTTGCCCCATCATTCCGCATTGTTAATCGAAAACTGCATTTCGATATCTTGATCCTTTAGAAGTTATGGGGGTGGTCCATAATTGGTGGGACACCTGTATTATCAGCCTTTGAATAAGTTTGCTAGAAAAAAATAGGTATTTCCCTAAACATCCAATGTCTAATGATATCTGAAGAATGCTGTTCCGTATGAATCAATAGCAGTATTTCGTGACTAGCAGTCTCCTGCGTGACAAATGCAAAGCCTATGAGGACTCTTTAATCTTTAGTTTTTATTATTACAGCCTCTAAAAATCCCCTTACGGGCGGAAAACGCCTGGAAGCAGAGTACAGAGTTGGCCTGTCATTTAATAATTCACTGTTTGCATCGTCATTGGATTTGAATTGTTTAAAAATTGTTTTCAGTTGCAACACCATTCATACCATTTCCCTGTTCTCTCTCACTACAATCTCCATTGTCACTTATCTACTTATGGGAAAGTAGCTAGCTCTAGTCTAAAGGTAGCAGCGCGCACTATTTTGGGAAATCCAAAGGAGCCTAAAATTCGGGAATAGAGCATTGAATTAGGCTAAAATTAGGCTAAAATTTTGAATATGGTTTTTGAAATTGGTTTTTGGACGCTGCTATCTTTAGATGGCTCTTGGAGATGCTTGCGGAGCGCGAAAGTGCTCTTCACTGGGAGTGTTCCGTGACTCGCGGCATGCAGCGTGAGCGGCTCCGGAAAGGTCTTTTAGGCACCGACAGGTAGCAGTGCGGAAGATGGTGATGCAAAACGGAAATTCCCGACGTATCCCCGAGCAAAAGGGCTAAATAGATAGAGGGGTTCATTCCTATCTTTCCCTATGTAATGCTGAAAAGCTTCTTTCTTCTGCCGTTCATTACGCTCCTATAGGAACTCATGCAATAGAACCAAATTATTTTTCCGTATTTTCGCAGTTTTTGTTGGATATATTTTTGATAGTGTTCGCGGCCCGTTTTTAACGTTCACCTGGAACAAGTTCTCATCAGTTTTCAGAACTTTTTACCATGCAGGGATGATTTCCGTCGTTTTTGGCTGTGATATGTTTGGCGTTACCTTGCCAGCAAGGAATTTCATAAGTAAGAGTTTCTCTTGGAAGTGCGTATCTTGTTTGCTCGAATCATTTTTCTGCGGCTCAGTATGAGGTGAATATCAAAACGACAACACAATATTTTTCCTATAATTTTTTCTGAATGTAGTACTGGTAAGTTGTATTTGTTCATTTACATTTCTTTATTACCATTGATAGAATTTACTAGTATGTTCATCTTATTCAATAATTGATTTATTTGGTGTTCGTTCATTTTTTTGTGTACAGATATCCTTCTGTCTTCTGTAAACAACTCTAGCGCCTAAACTACTCATAAGATTTTTTTCCCAACTGAATACGCCCCGGTCGATCTGGTTTGACACAAAGCTCGCGATTTTTAATTACTTCATTTAATTTTTGGGGGTTCATTACATGAAGTTCCTGTGATATTTGTTAAATTTTCTCGAAAATGGCTCTACATTTTTTCTTTAAATTTCTTAAAAGAATAAAGTGAAGTATACATATAAAGGTGGAATCGTTCCAATTTTCACTGTTGACTCTAAATTTGCGAAAATTACATAAGTTTAAAATTTGTTCAGGGTCTCCCTATAAATTGAAGATAAAGCTTTTTCTTTCAAATTACATTTTTTCTCCATAATTAGATCTTTCATTAAAGTTGTACATATTTTTTAAATTTTAGAAGATTCCGCGCAATATCGAGTGAAATACATGCAATGTTAAAAAATAACAATAACAGAATTTTCTCAAAAACGGCTCCAATTGTTTCTGTATTTGTGCTGCATGATGCTGCAGGCTACTGTAGGAAAGTAGAACAAAACTTCGAATGATACTCATTTAAAAAGTACCAGAGAAAATGGGGTCTGTTTCATCCTCTACGAAAGGATAATTCCGAACACACTTCTTTAAGAAATATTACCTCCTTTGGGTGATTAATGTGGATATGGAGACAGAGTGTCTACTGGAATAATTAAACCCCTATGCCTCTTTGGAGCCGAAGTAGCACGGTAGGTTTCTTCTCTCACCTTGGACCCTAAACAAGCTCTAAATATTGAAGATTAATTCTTAGTGGCATTAATCATTGGAGTTCTTATGACCGTAATGGTGTTAATTAATATCCAATACAAGTTTTAAATCTGCAAAAATTTGTTTTCATTTTATATTCTTTCTCCCTGCAATTTCCCTTTTATTTCCAATTTCCATTTGTAAACTTTCGTAATAAAATAATATGTAATATTATAAAAATAATATAGTATTGATATTGAAATTAGGGATTTGAAATGAAAGTTCAGACCGCCCGCCTAGCCACTTAATTCCTTTCTCCTGCCGCTCACTGCGCCATAGTCGTGGTCATTTGACGTTTTGGCCGTTATGAGACCATAGATTAACTCTATTTATCCATCCATGCTCGCCTTTTAGAGCGTTTTTGGCCCCGAAAATAGAAAAGGCAACTGACAATCTCAACAGGCCTCGACAGAATAGAAAACTATCTGGCGCGAAAAATTCTCTAGCATTATGTAGCACCACTTGATCATCAAATTGTAGCTCCTTGGAAGGAGAATTCTCTAAATATATTCAGTAATCTAAAGAAATATGACTGTTTTTGACTATTTATAAGAACCCGTCGACACAACACTCAGGAAGTGCGTTACTGTTTGAGAAGGAATTACCACAGTATCTTGCATCAAACAGGCTAAAGACGAAAAAAGTTTGCAGATAATGGCGATCAATAGCAAATGGCAGATAATGGCAAGTTGGTTTCCGGACACACCTGCATCCCGCAAAACAGGCAGTGCTGTATCGCACTTTACCATCGTACCGAGCTTGGAAACGATGCGTCCTGGCGCCTTAAAACAATGTTTTTTTCATGTTCGTGCAAGGGACCCCGAGTTAAGTTTTTAATCACTTTTTCGATATCAGAAATCCCCGAAACTTGTATTCTCCTTCTCAATCTCTTGTGGCGTCGTGGTAGCTAAATAGCGACACAGTCAGTAGCTCTATGTACAAATTAGTTTATTTACAGCATGTACAATCTACAGGTCTGGGGTTATGTTCGCCAGTACCTCCCACACGCCTGCTCCCCGTCCCTTGGGCTAGTGCCCAAGGGACTCCCACCTTCCGCTTTTACCGCGCCGGTGGCCGACACCCGTGTTTCGCACACGCCGTGCCTCAAGGACCGCACTCCTGTCTCGGGCGAGCATGCACGTCTACTCACGAGGTGCCCCTGACAACAAACTACCTCTGCCTCTCTTAATTTACTTTGGCGGTCGCCATCCGCCCTCTAAAGGCCACCGGACCACATGTCACGCACTGGGGGTCCGGTACCCCTGCCCGCTCCTCTTGCGTCACGGGCTGTAGCAAGGAAGTTTCCACTTTCCTCCAGTGCCTTTGTCTGTTCTATGTGTCCAGCAGCCTCCGTGCCGAGCCGTTTGAAAATCTGGCTGGCATGTGCCGACGTTACACTCTCCATCGATTTTTTAGTTTTACTTACCTTTCCTTGTAATACATTTTCGAGAAATTTAAAAGTTGAACTAATGATATTTTTTTAATTTTTAGAGGTTTTTACGAAAATAGCAAATATGGCGTTATAGGCGCACTTGCGCTAAGGAAATAAATCGGATCTAATTCTGTAAAAATGTTTTGAAAAGCCTAGAACTTTCTGTGAGTAGGGCGAGGTAGAACTGACTAAGCAGTTTTGAGAAGTTAGAAAAATAAATCCGGGCACGTAGAGAAAAAATTTCAAAGTTGATACTGCAAACCATTTTAGTATGTTGAAGGCAATCTATAACTTTCGTTCAATATTTTTAATATGATCTGCCCGACTTTGGGCAGATCATATTTGGATCTTTCCGACAAATATTCATTAATTTAATTAATTTGATCATTCCATATATTTGCAAATCTTTGCAAATCTTCATATTAATATTTATTTGTACATTTATATAATTCAGTTGTCCTGATGTACTCACGTACTTATTTTATATTCAAAAATTTCATTAACATTACTTTTAATATTTTCTTGCTCGTGAGTATCGAAGTACTATATCTTATCTTGTCGCAACCAGACGGGCTGTATGTACTGATCTGTGATTTATGGAAGTCCTGTTTGATTAAATGATTATTTGATTAATGGCAATTAACTACAATTTATCAGCCATATTTCAAAAAATAAATAAAGTATTTATTCTTAATTTAAATATTAACAATTCTTAATAATCTCATTACGTTAACTATCATTTCGACAATTTTCCTTCCTGTAAAAAAAACTTGAATGTTCGTGACTTACTTCATATCTTCAGGCACATTCGGAAACTTCTCGGCTGAACTCCGGATGAAAAATGTCCACTGTCCACAACGTCTTATCTCTTCGATTGCCAGTTGATGTATGTTATGTCGCCCTGCTTAACGCAATACTATCACTTTATTTCCAGTTCGTCAAATAATTATTATAAGCTGTAACGCGAACGCGAAACTTCCTGTATTTTGACTCGGGTGGGCGCCTTACAGCGGCCCTTTCTATTATTCAAATAATTATGGCAGAAATGAAATATCTACGCCGTCCCTGTAGCGTTCGGTATACATGTCCGTTTTTAATTCAATCGACAATTGGCTGTCATCAATATTATTTAAATTTTTCTATTACAACACTGAAAATAATAATTATCATCTCTTGCTAGCTCACTCCCCTTCTAAGTTCCACGTTATATCTTAACTAAAAATGGCAATTTCACCACCATGCATCCCAACTAATGATAACCGCAACGTACCAAATTTGTTGCTGACGATTCGGTGGTCAGCAGTTACAGAGAGTGATCCCGTTCTTCTATAAATTATTACGCCTCCTACACATATATTCTTTCCATTACAAGGGGCTTTGCTTCCCTCTTCCGGTATGTCGTTACGCTGTGAGCATTCATCCTCCCCGGGCTAGTTTATTTACACCGGTCGCCTTGACAACCTGTATGCATTGACTTCATCCCCTTTGTATGCATAAACTAACGTGTATTAAATTTCCCAAACAATTCTTCGACCCCCTTCCCATAATCTCCTTTCAAAATTGAATTAAACACATAAAATAGCTTGATGCGTGAGCTGCATTTTTTGTAGGTACTCATTTCTATTTGTAATACTCAATTAGTTCACCTTCTGCTGCCAATTAACTTACCAAAGGCATGTAATTATTCAATTAAAAAAACTAACGTGTATCAACTTAATATTGAATATAATTAATACTGGTGCATTATTAAACGTGAAGGGGGGGGCATGTTATTCGTCACAATATTTATTACGGTTTGGAAATTATATCCGGAAGATGGCGATTGTTTGTAGCAAGTTGGAGACGATCTCTGAAGTTTTCAAAAGCTAGTTGACACACATCATGGGGCATGGCGTTCATTTCTTCAATAATCCGCTCCCTTAGCTCTGAGAGGGCGTCGTTTTAACACCTTTTCCTTCACCCTTTCCTTCCTTTTTGAGGGTACTTTACATAAAGCATCAAAAACATTTACAAAATTTTCTCAAAAATGGTTCCAATATTTTAAAACTTTGTCCTCGGATAATGTGAAGAACACTTAAAAGAGTGATGCAGGTCGCATGTTCGTTGAAATCCCAGACTGCAGAAGTGCAATTTTTTTGGGTGTCTTTCTACAACTATAATATTGAAGATAGAGATTTTTTCCTTAATAAAATCTGTTTCTTAAAAACAGATCTTGAAATAAGCTCATGTTCAATTTTTCGAAAATATGAGTAATTTTCGCGTAATCTTGTGCGAAATAATTAAACAATTTTTAAATAATATTTTATCTAAAACGGTACCAATTTTTTCTTTAAATTTTCTCCTCGTATGTATCAAGGGATATTAAAAAATATGGTACTCATCCCACTTTTGGTGAACTCTCTGTATTTTCGAAAATTGCAAAAAGTGTCATTTCAAAACTACAAAATTGAAGTTAGAGATTTTTGCCTTGGGTAGAGTCGGTTTCAAAATCATAACTATTTAAAAAAGATCATGTTACAGATTTTCCTGCGTTTCTTTCGGTTTAATTATTGGAACCATGTCTCTTTTTTAATGCCATTTATCACATTATCAATACCGAAACTTGTCCTGATGTCCTCGTTTGGAACTCTCCCTCAAATGCAGACACAGAAGAGCTCTTAAGAAATTCATTTGGTAAGCCTCTAATCTTCTTTCGTCATTTTTTCTCGGTGTCCGCGTTTCACTTGTAAAATCAGGGGGTGAGTCGAGATACCACAACGTGAAGTCTGCTAACTAGGAAAAGAATTTTAAGGTGGTGAACCTTTTCAGAAATATTTCGATTAACAGTTTTCATACAGATAGTTTGTATATGTAGTTGAGGGGATGAAATGAAGAGAAATAAACACAATATGCTGCACCATTTCGTGATATTACTACATTTTAATATCTTTTCCATCTTTTTTATGCTTCAGCATCTTTCTCTGCATTCTTTTCTACGTTTTTAAATTCTTGAGCAAAAAATGCGTATTTTTTCTTCCTAAACAACTTTTTAAAATCACATTTACTCAGAAGTCAACCACATTAAATAAATATTAAAATACCTTTTACGTAAACCACCAGTAATTTATATCCCAGCAACAATGGTCAAACATAAGCTGCAAAGTCAAATTTAAATTTCAACAGTGTTGCTACAACAGTTAACCCTTTCCCGCTAGATATCAAGGGCCGCCTCAGACAAATCGAGTTATTTAAATGGGTGTGCAGAAATCCACTTGACTGTGCCTTGAGGAAAATGTTAACCATTGCCATCGTGTCTCCATCAATACTAAAAGAGCACTCGCAGCGCTTGAGGATTTGGAGGGGAAAGGAGAGGAGAGTCAGGGGAAGATGGCTATGCCCGCAAGAGCATCAAGATTCCCGCACGGGCAAGTGCTCGTGCGGATGCAGTTGAAGCGCCTGCGAAGTACGTTCTGCTACGTGATACGAGGGAAAAATAAGTTCACTCAGTACTGGCAATTGTTCAAGTGCTTTCTATGTACTACTGTGTTTGATAAAGTACTATGAATCACCTCTTACGGACTTTATAAAGAAGGAAAAATTGGTGCAAAATAATACGTATCATTTAGAAACTGAGTTTATGTAAGTGGTTAAAACCTTAATCCAGTTGTTTCAACAGCACTTTTTACTCATTTTTGCTTGTATTTTCAGAATCTTTGCCTCCTTTTACGACCATAATTTGCACCTGAAAATCCTTTCCCTACTGCCATAACCGTACGATTCAACATATTCTTTTTTAATCACCTCTTCGTAAACACATTCAACTTAATGTACTTACGTAAATTCTCTCGCATTTCGGGATTTATGTATTAGATATTTCTCAATCAAGGTTATTAAAGCTAGAAACTTGTTCAGTAATTTGGTTGTTGATAAAAATTTTTACTCTTCTCAAATATTGTCATTGGAATTTCAGAGACTTAGTTTTTTGGGTAGAGATCCTTAAATTATAACTCTGTAGCAGTGGGTTAAGGCATGTTATATTTATTTTGACATCATTTTGTAAGGTGGTCAAAAATACTTGATATTGAACGAATTTTTATTGTACAGAGAGAATATTTTCATATCAATTCCTGTCAAAAACGCTTATTGCTACATGTATTCATAACTCAACGTAATGCGTACATGACTTAGAACAGACATCCCAGAGCTATACAATCCGTTTATATATTGAACTTCTCCCAGTTTTTGACTGTTTTTGACGTTTATTAAATAAAAACATAAATTCTGCAAACTTTGATCGTCTGCATAAGCAGATGCGTGATTTGTTTATTTCTCGAAATTGATATACTTCATGAATTTGTGGTACTCCATAGATCCATAATTTTGTTCATGTATATGTTGAGACATGGGGATAAGCAACCCCTTGTCTTAATCATTGATTTACATCATAAGAACTGATGTTTTGCAATCATTGACCTTAGTACAGTTCTGGAAACAAAAATTGATCGCGGCCGTCTGCGGCTAAGTTCAGCTTGTGCACGGCTTGGGCAGCCCTTGTCATGACGAAACGTTGCAGGCGGAGCCTCACAAACCTAGGCAGCCAATCTCAACACAGAGGGGAGTGTCCTAACAGAATTACGCCGTACAAAATGGCGGGCGTCGCTAGTTCTAATGTGGAAATATTTTCGAATAAAAATACATGGAATGAAACACTTTTATGAACATGAAAGTAAATTTATTCAAATATATATCTGAACACATACACTTAACCACTGTTAACACAATTCGTTTTGAAGAAATTACGTTGATGTGAGATAAAATAACACTAATTTTAGACCAATTACTTTCTTATATACATTTTAAGTTCAATATTGTTGTTCATACCCAATCCATGAGCTTTACCAAATGTCCAGTTTACTTCAGTTTTTTTATAAGAAAAAAATAGTATTATTTCAAATATGCAATAATAATATGATTCTAAAATTTGCAAAAATTGCAAAATACTGTCTTTCTCAAATCGATAAAGGACTCCTGAGGAACTATTTCAATAAAAGACAATAAAATTCAAAGACCAAGTGTATATTTATTATTAAAGCAACAATTAAACTAGATATTAAGCAATCAATTTGATTCTCTTGTAAAAATTGTGATTTTGCAATATTCGACTCAGGGACAATTTGAGCACCCCCAGAAGGTATAATGCACATTTCGAAATTGTTTATAACATTTTCAATTATTGCAAAATTGTTAATTCGCAGTTTTCGGTTCTGGGTCATCAGGGAACTCTTCCCACTTTAGAATTGCAAATGTTGGAAATTGTTTATAAATTTACAGATTTTGCAATTCTTCTTTATTCTCTCATTTCAATTGCCTTTCAACAAATTGCGCAATTCCGCAATTCAATCGTCGCTATCGCCTTTCGTTTTGGAGATATGCAA
This sequence comes from Acheta domesticus, assembly GCA_031308135.1. Taxonomy (NCBI): domain Eukaryota; kingdom Metazoa; phylum Arthropoda; class Insecta; order Orthoptera; family Gryllidae; genus Acheta; species Acheta domesticus. The sequence continues at coordinate 89,520,108 of JAHLJT010000631.1, read as the reverse complement.
TTGTTTGTAGGAAATTAACATCTGATGCCAACCCTCATTTGTTTTACAGACAATCCAGCCGCTCTCCCCCCCCCCCCCAGTCGAGTATATGGTTCAGATCGTTTTGCAGGGTCTCGCTTTCCGCCGATTAGATTATATTAACTATTTCTGACTTACGGCAAAACGTTAAATTGTTGCTAAGGAACTATTGCTGTTTTTTAACTTTGAAAATTTCCTTTATATTTTTACTACATCGTTGAAACTTGAGTTTCATTATTTTCATTCGTCTGCATTACAAATAAATTTTGTTTCAAATTTCAAAACGCAGAAGCTAACTGTTGTCCTGCAAATGTGTAGGTTTCTTTATTATGTGCTTGGGTATCTTCTACTTACTGGTGCAAAGTGTCTGCCAATAGTTTACCGCCTAGCGAGAAACTGATTATAAACAAATCATTTTATTATTAATAGAATTATGATATAAACAAATTAACTTTTAAAATTACATTTCGTAGGAACGGTGGCACGCTAGATAATTTTAATATTTATTCCACGAGGCGAATGTTGTGCAGCAGATATATTATTCGTAATATTTTCAGTTTTGATGGAATTGTATCACATTTTATTTTTAAATGGAACTGCGTATGTTTTTACTTGAAATGAATTGATCGTGTAAAGAGAGATTGAATGATGCCTCATTTGGTAATAATTAGAGTAAAAATATATATTTGACACGCGACTTGAGCCATCCTCAACTATAAGGCTAGCAACGCTTATCATTGGCTATTCTAGCAATTCAAGTAGTATATCCTCCGAAGTTTTCCCCCTTTCTCTTCGCCTTAAAAGGCATGAAAGGAAAGGCCGGGTCTGAAGAATGTGGCACTAATCCAGTAATATCGGAGAACGCTTCGCAACAATACGCTTCAATATAGAAACAAACAATAGAGTTGCACTACTGCAAATTGTAATTATACACACATGTAAATATATATGTGTAATTAGAGAAATTGCTAATAAATGGTATGGAAAATTAAGAACGAGTTCAGTTAATTTTAATGAGGGAGCAATTTTACAGGGAAAATGTTTTATTAATGTATTATATACACTCTCTTGCATTCATTAACATTCAGTGTCTATTCGTTCCTCAGACTTCAGTGTTTGGAAATGACCTTCAGAGGGGTCGCATGGTTGAGCTCGCTTGCTATTTAAAAAGACTTGGAAACCTTGAGTTCTTACAGAAGTTCCCGAAACTCATAAATAAGGTCATCTCAGACATCCAGTAGTCGCGCCCTGCGCGCCGGATTGTGAGCCCGCACGTCGAAAAAAAAAAAAATAGTTCACCTGTCCAACATTTTTCAAGTGTCGGAGAGGCTCTAATTCTTAGGGCAAATAGTATAGAGGACGTAATATTTTGCTGAACCTAAATACGTGAGTTCGTACCCCAGCGTTGACAAAACTTTGGGGAATTGGAAACACTTCTGCGGTCGTTGTGTGGTATTTTAATATTGTTATTACTAGGTCCCGGATAATTATGTAATAACCTATTTTTCTAAGGTAACTCTATAAAGTCGAAACAACGATATATTCACATTTCACATCGGTTAGTAGCTTAACACGTTGAATTTTTAGATTTACATATTTTACCCGAAACTACATATTACATATTTTACACAAATGAACATATTTTTACATATTACTGAATTTTTCCGTTATCCTACATTTAAAAAATTTAATTCTTTATTTTTCCTCTATGGTTTCGATAAGGAATCATCCAAACAAACAATTTACCAATTGTCAAATATTTTTTCTGTACTCTCCTCTCTAAAATGCCGCTGTTATTACCCGCTGAAATGAGAGTATCATAAATGCCAAGGTATTGCAAGTAAAAGGACAAGGTGACGATGCAATCATAGCTTCTGTTCTGTTAATTTTCAGCGCGAGTATTGCAGAAAACAGAAAGGAAGTTTGATTTGTGAAAATGATTTGTTTAGCAAGCGATATCGCGCAACCACTTCGCGTCTTTTTAGAAGTCTCCTTTGACCTTGATAATCTTCACCATAAATTACATGCACCAGCTCAAGAAGGGCTGTTGACATTTTTCTTTCCCTGATTTTTACATGCGACACTCTACCGTTGTTCGTAAATTATCTCTGGACCGAAAATCTAAAGTAAAATCTCGCTGTGGAACTGATGTGCAAGGAAATCATATTGGCAAGGTTGTGATGGGTTGAATGAACGTTTAAAAATGTAAGTCTTATTTTGTTAACTTGTGAAGTGTGTGTTACCCAAATGCAACCATCAATTACAAAACTATTTAACGATACAATGTTTTTTTGTGGTCTAATGAAGTTAAACACAAAGCCTTTTTTCTGATACGAATGCAGCGCCGTAAATGTGCAAGGCAGAAGAAGCCCTGCAGTTATTGTTCCAAATTTACTACTTCTAACCTATCTTGTGCATGCGTTGTGTTTGTCGAACTGATTAGATCTCAGTTTTATAAAGTTGACGCATTGATTTCCAATAAAAAAGGAGTTAACAATATGGGGCACCTGGATCGACGCTATGAGCTACAATGCTCAAAATTTTGAATTTGTAATAGAAGTTATACATCAATTTGATTCTGAAGCTGCAGCATCTATAGACTCACCGAAGCAATTGTTTCATATTCAAAAGCTGAATAACTATATTGCCCCATATTTCAGTAAGCACTACAATTAAAGTTTTGGAAACCTTTTCCCTGAAATTTTCTGGTAACTTTGAAATTACCTAATCAGCAGTAGCTTCTTTAAAAACTGTTTATGTATCATTCGAAGGTCAATAGAGGGATCTAATAAAGAAATAGAGATCTTCAGTTCTGGAGAAGAACCCAGGATTCAGTGAAAGAGTAAGCGAGAAATTTTTTTATAAAAGCTTATTTTTTTTCAAAGTAGAATCGATCTTTTAAGTGACTATCACAACTGATGATAAATTAATTTTCACTGGTAATCCCTGGGTACCGCCCGTCGAGGTGGGTTGGTCCACGTCCTGACGGGGGGATGCAGAGAAGGCTCTCAAGTGTCCTTTTCTCCATTTTTTTTCATCGTCTTGCTTTTCATTTCATGTCACGTATATTCTTTTCACTCCTTTTTCTTCCTCACTGGCCTTCTCTGTATGCTGAACGCCCACCCATGTGTTTGCCGTGCATGGCGACCCGTGTCGGAGGGAATGGGTGTCCTGGCAGTTGAGAGACCTGTTTGTTTCCCAAATAGTCCTGGTGCTACGCTTTTTGGCTTGCACTAAGGGGTACGTCTACGTATTTTTGGGGAACATTCCTTGTAGGTGTCAATACACTCGCTTTGGGCCTCGGACTCTTCTAGACGGGCGGTCGGGAGCTAACCCACTCCTGATCAATCGGCTCGGACTAGGTCTTGCACTGAACTCCAGGGTGAGCGGGGGGATCCACGGCGGTGCAGCGCTGTGACATTCCCCTACTATATCTCCGTGTCAGCCCTGGCATCCCAGTTAGGTGTCCCCTTGTTGGGCTCCATGGCGGGTGGGGAGCACGGAGACGAATCTGCTTCAATCGTATGGAGCCCAAAACAAACCCCTTGCCCTCTTCCGCAAGGAAGAGGCGATGTGAGACGGTAGATTTGAATAGTTTCTTCCTTCGGGAGGAGAACAAACCAAAGAAACCTCGGTTTCTCTTAATGTCATGTGTTGAAGTTGAAAAATCCTTCAAAAGCGTTAGTGCGGTCCGCCTCGCGCGAGCCATTGAAGACTGTTTTGGAAAGCATCAAGCGGTCATGCGACAGAGGAATGGTACCATTCTTTTCGAAGCGCGCACCGACGAGCAGATTGACTAGATCCAAAAAACCAAGCAGATTGCCGGCCTCCAAGTGGAAGTGACCACTCATCCTACCCTTAACTTTTGTAAAGGGAGTGGTCAATCACGAAGACTTTGCGCTTGAAAGTGAGGACGAACTTCTCTCCTTTTTTAAGAGCCATGGCGTTACGGAGGTATATAGGATCAGGAGGAAGGAGAATGGGAAAGAGATCCCCACTCTCACCTTGATCCTGACTTTTAATCTCCCTTCTCTCCCAGAGAAAATTAGCTGTGGGTACTATAACCTTCGCGTGCGGCAGTATGTGCCGAACCCCCTGCGCTACTTTAAGTGTCAGAGGTTCGGTCATACACAACAAAGGTGCATGGCCGTAAGCCCTGCTTGCGCAAAGTGCGGTAATTCCGCGCATGATCCCAACCCTTGTTCATCACCAGCCCACTGTGTAAATTGTGAAGGAGACCATACGGCCAACTCTAACAAGTTAACCCCACATATCTGAGAGAGAGGGAGATTCAAAGGTTTAGGGTGACGGAGAAGGTATCTTTTCCGGAAGCGAAACGCCGATACCTGGTGAAGAACCCTGTGGATCTCAGGCGTTCTTTTTCTAGCACTCTGGCGAACACGGTCAAAGCGACGAGCATTCAGTCTTCCCCTGCTACTCCCCCAGTAGCGAACTTTTGTTGCCAGGTATCCCCAGTGGACTTCCCTGAGGAGACATCGCCTCTGCAAGGTGGGAAAATAATAATCCCCACAAAATACAAAACACCACCCAAGAAGACAACACAGACGAAGACAGAACAAGTATCCACTTCTCAGCCGCGCAAGAAGGCTGATGTCACACGGCCTGCTGGCCTGGACAAGAAAAATGATAGATCCACCAAACTTCGACCACCTACCCCGACTCCTGAAACTCGCTCTGAGCGATCTCTCAGCCTGTCGAGCAGTGGTCAGGATGAGTCTGCCTCGGAGGAAACTTCAGCCGGGGTGGACACTCGCTCCTTCGGGCGGCAGAGGCGAAAAAAGGAAAAGAAGAAATCCTCTTAACTTCTTAAACAACGGCTCTCCTATCCTGGAATCTGAACGGATTTTCTCTCCGACGGGACGAATTAAAACTCTTATTGTTCCGTTATACACCATCAATTTTCTGCTTACAGGAAACGCATCTTTCTCCACCACGGTCCATACACTTTCGCGGTTTCACTCCTTATAGGGTTGATGTCGATGACGGCCTTCGCGCTCACGGCGGAGTCACTACTTTGGTCCAGGATTCGCTGCATTCTGCAGAAATCCCTGTTCACACCGACCTTCAAACAGTTTGTGTGCAGGTGTATCTGCCGTCCCTCTCTCTCACCGTATGTAATATCTATATTCCCCCAAGACAAACGGTGTCGGTTGATGACCTCGTAAATCTAATAAACCAATTGCCCACACCTTTCTTGGTTGTGGGTGATGTAAACGCCCACAGCCCTCTTTGGGGTTCCTCTCGCACGTGTCAAAGAGGTGCTATTTTGGAGTCTGTCATCGACACCATGAATTTGGCTATTCTCAACACTGGGGAACCAACTCATTTTGCCGTAGCTACGAATTCTAGCACGGCTATTGATGTAGCCCTTTGCAGCTCTTCACTTGCTACTGCTATGCGGTGGACCATATTAGAAAATCTTTATGGAAGCGACCATTACCCCACACTTGTCCACATTGATCATCTTCGCCGTAGTTGTGCACGGCCCCCTCAATGGATCGTGCGACGAGCTGACTGGTCGACATTCCAAAATAATGTTAACCTGTCAGACGGTCCCTTCGGAAATGTGGATGAAATGACAGAACATTTTAATAGCGCTGTACTCGCTGCTGCTTCCATCGCAATTCCGAAGGCAAGCGGTAAACCGCGACACCCTTTCGTTCCGTGGTGGAATGAGAACTGCTCGAGAGCGGTCAGTGCTCGAAAAAAGGCACTGGCACGTCTCAGACACTATCCAACAGTGGACAACTTAATCGAGTATAAAAGATGCAGGGCGAAGGCTAGAAGAACTATCTTAGAGAGCAAAAATGCATCGTGGAGAGCGTACGTTTCGTCTCTGAATTGTCACACGCCACCACGCCTGGTATGGAGAAAAATTCGACAGATCAAAGGACACTCTTCACCAAATACGGTGCCAGGTCTTCTGAAAAACGGAGAAATGATCACATCTCCAGATATGATTGTAGAGGAACTCGCCGCGCACTATGAAGCCATGTCAAGTTCGGCGAACTACGCTCTTGACTTTCTTTTGATCAAAGAAAGGATGGAGAGCCGTCCGTTGGATTTCTTCTGCAGAGCGTCTGAAGATTACAACACACCTTTCTCCATATCGGAATTGCGCTCTGCTCTTGCATTGGCCAGAAGAACTGCCCCAGGTCCTGATGAAATACACAACCTAATGTTACAACATCTTCCTGATGTGGCGATGCAATTTCTCCTCCGCCTTTATAATCGCATCTGGGAAGAGCACACCATCCCTGCTGTATGGCGAGAAGCCATAGTTATCCCAGCTCTGAAGGAACGAAAGGATCGGTTGCTGTCATCGAGCTACCGACCTCTTCCTCTCACCAGCTGCGTTTGCAAAGTGCTGGAACGGATGGTAAACCAGCGCTTGGTCTGGACCTTGGAGTGCAGAAACCTACTCGCTCCAATTCAGTGCGGTTTCGGGAAACACCGGTCAACCCTTGACCATCTCGTCGCTTTGGCAACGGAAATTTCAACCTCGTTCGTTCTGAGACAACACCTTGTCGCAGTACTATTCGATATAGAAAAGGCGTATGACACCACTTGGAGGTATGGCATTCTGCGAACCTTGCACTCTTGGGGATTCAGGGGGAAGCTCCCCTTATTCCTCCAAAATTTCTTATCGGACAGATATTTCAGAGTTCGCATTGGTGACAAACTGTCTAACAGTCACCCCCTTGAAAACGGCATCCCCCAAGGCTCGGTGCTAAGTGTCACTCTGTTTGCCATAGCCATAAATAGTATAGCGTCGGTCGTGAGGGAACCTGTGAAGGCATCGCTGTTTGTAGATGATTTTGCCATTTTTTGTTCATCCAGCAGCGTAAGTGTGATCCAGAGGCAACTCCAACTGGTGCTCAACAAGCTGCATGAATGGAGCATGTTGACAGGTTTCAAGTTCTCACCTACTAAATGCACTGGAGTGTACTTCTGCAGAATATACCACTTGCATAGCGAACCAACCCTGGCCCCGACCTGGCGGCAAAATCAGCTACTCGTAATACTCGTATCGACGTTCCTGCTGTGCCATTGTCCGATGTTAAGGCTTACTTGAAACGATCTTTGTTTAGAGCGTGGCAAACAGAGTGGCACAATACCAATTTTAAACTAAGTGGGATAAAGAATTCTGTAATTCCCTGGCGTTCCTCATCTCGCTACTCTAGGCGTGAGGAAGTAATTTTAACTCGTCTTCGAATTGGACACTGCCATTTTTCCCACGGTTTCCTCCCTCGAGGAGAAACTCCTCCCGTATGTGACTCATGCGGGACGGTTCTGTCTGTGGAACACGTCCTCCTGAACTGCAGGAAACATTTAGGCAACCGACGAAGACATGGCCTGGGCAACTCGCTAAGGGAGGTGCTCGGGGATGACGATTCCGCGCTCTCAAAACTTTTTTGCTTCTTGAGGGAAAGCGGAATATATAATCTTATTTGAGAGAATAGAATAGTGTTTTACTTTTTTGTTGTTTTATTTTTGGCCCCTTTACAGACAACTTTTAGTTCTACTATGAATTTTACGTGTTTGTTATATATTCTTTCTGTCTTACTACTTGAATACTCGATGTAGAATTCAAGTCTCTCTTTATGTATATGATTTTAATTAGGGGGTAGGCTCCATCTGTAACACATACTGAACCTATTCCCTTTTTTAAAATACTTCGACATGGGCGCCAATGACCTTGGCAGTTGAAGCGCCCTCTAAACCTTAATTAATCAATCAAACCTGGGTACCGCATCTGTTATGTGCGATCGTTTTTCAAGCTTTAATTTTATTGACATCAACTTTCAGAAGTGACACGCATTCATATAAACGTAACATTTTCCATTGTGGGTTAAAACACTGTTCGCAAGTAGGAATGAATGATAATTGATTAGCTTCCATGTCGTTCACTTTATCACGCTCTGTAAGACGTTGCCTCTACGAAGCGTTCTTCGGCCGATTCCGCCAATCATCGGATCACCTCCTTGCTTATATCTGGTGGACGTTATTATTTTTAGAGTTTGTGTTTATAAAAACGGGTTTATGCGAGTACTTTTATTACACCTGATCTGCAAGTAAAAAACTGCATAGGAGTTTTATATATTTTCTTACAGACTTCAACTCGGTAAAAACGAAAAAAATACCGAAAATATTTTATCTCGCCAGTTTTTTGTTATTCTTAATTTTTTCTTCGTATTTTTAGCGTAAAATTCCTAATTAAAACATAGCATTCTGCTTTTTGTTTTAAAATAGCCTTGAAACTAAAGCTTCTCGCATTAATGGTATCAATTAAAACTGAACTTGGCAATAAATGAAAATTGGTGGTGCTACAGAATGCCACAAACTTTCCCGTGTTAGTTTTCTAGTTTTTTGGTCTCGGCTAGCTATACGGACTGGCCATATACTCTAGCCAGCTGCCATCTATCGCCGCCTAAAGTACATTTTTTATATTTTCTTAATATTTTGGTTTCGTAATTATAGAATGGAAATACTATTTTACGAATATTAAAGAACAGCAAAATTTCGTCATCATTGGCAAGTTTCTTTAGAAATTTTGGAGCCATTTTTTAAGGAAATGGCGTGTAAGCGATACTCTAAATTCAAAATTTAAAGCTCTTTTTCACAGAAACGTTTTGAGTTTCCGAAAAACTTTATTTAAAGTTATAAGAAGCCCTTTACCTCACAATTACAATAGTGTTTACAAATTGTGGGAAATGTAACGTGGAAACAAGATTTTCTCTAAACGGCTCAAATTTTTTCTTTAAACATTTGGTAAGGATAGTGCCTAATATACTCTTTAACATAATATAAACGCCATATTGCTCTATTCTTTTGTTTTCTCAAAAATTACAAAAATGAAATTTTTTGACCTGAATCTCTCGCGTCGTTAATATTTATATTAGTGGCGATTTGTTCATATGATTATATTTATGAGTAGATGTGCTTTGAATAATGTGAAATAAAGTTTCTCAAAAACTCAACCGTTTTCTGTGAAACCAATCTCCTAATTCCGCATTTTCAGAAACGCTCAAACGCCATTTTCTCATAAATGGATCCATATTTTATCTTCAAACTTTTAGAACGGATAGTGCTCTTTGCACTCTTTAATATGACGACAAGTTGAATTTGGGGTATTTTTTCGATTTTAAAAAAATAGACAAATGTATTTTTTGGAAACATCTCTTACACCGTCAATAAGCATATTTCCAGCAATTTGTAAACACTATTGTAATTGTAAGCTGATGTACTTCAAATGACATCTGATGATGTTTTTCGAAAATTCAAAAATTGTCTCTCAAAAACAACTTCAAATTTCCAATTTCCAGTAGCGCTTAAACGCCATTTTCTTAAAAACGGCTACAAATTTTTCAAAGAAAACTGCCAGTTAGGGCGAGATTTTAATGGTTCTTTAATATTCTTCAAATAATATTTCCGTTCTACTATTCAGAAATCGAAAAATGAAACTTTAAAAAACGTGTACGTTGGCGACAATACATAGCAGCTGGCAAGAGTATGTGGGAAGTCCGAATAGCTAGCCGAGACCATATGAAATAGAAAACTAATACGGGAAAGTCTGTCCCATTCTGTATCACCACTAGTTTTTTTAAATCTACGTTCTTTAGATCGAACTATGAAGATTACTTTTATTTTATTGGAGAGCGTATAAAATACTTTGACGTTTATCGGGAGCAAAATAGTAGTAGTACAGAAGTAAAAGGCTTCCGTGTTTCCTGCCTACAAAACTGAATTTACATTAATTTTTGCAAACGTACTGTTGATTTCAAGTTTTTTAATGTGAAATGTGTTGTTATAATAAGAGTGTGAGAGGAGCAAATGAATGGCTCAGTGTCAAAGTGTTTCTCTAGAACTCAGAGGGCAGCGGGTTCGAGTCATAGTCTTCGTAACTTTTTTTTTATTCTACATTACAAAAAAATTCACTAAATTGCAAAATTATACATTTGTCTTGTCAAAGTTATGTATAATCTAAGCAAAATTCGCAATTGCGAAAAAGGAATGCGAACCAGCAATTCTAAAAATAATGGCAATACGCAGTCTCGACATGCGGCATTGAGACCAAAATAATATGATCTTAAATTGCATCCTTCGCAGTACTTCCGTGTTTTCGACTCCGTGTCAAAATGAGATAAGGAGCTCTGCGACGTTGCCACTTGACAAGAAAGAAAAATCAATATTTTCACTCGCGGCTTAGCAAATTGAACTACTCCGTTTTCATTATTCGACATGGCTCACCGTAGCCAAGCCTCACGAGAGCGAGTTATCGCATTATTAAACCAGGAATTGTGGATTCCTTAATAATGTATTCCTTGTATTTCTTAGAATAAGAGATTTATGAATAAACAATTGATATAAAAAATTCTAATAGATAATTTGGAGAATAAAAAATTATTTCATAGAAATATAAAAAGCCCTTTTCAGGGTTACGTTGTTTTAAAATCAAAATAATATATTTACGCTACGGAGACAGTTTTGTAATACAGTTGATTTGACAATAACAAATCACGGATAAGCAAAATAACTATGGACAAGAACCGGGTTCGATCCTGCGGTCGAGGATTCTGGAAGAAAGGATTCTACCACTGAGCCAAACGAATACATCTTTCAATTTCTTACATAAACTTACGTATTGTTGGCGTAAGTTATTGTGCCAAATGTCGACAACGTTTGAAATGTCTCCAATATATTTAACAATTACAAATTTATCAAATGGAATTAAAACTGGAATTACTGAAATCCATCCCACTAACTAGTCCCAATTTAAGAGAGACCCACTAACTATTGACCATCCCCGTAATTCTAAACGGTTCCCGATATCGAAATACAGTTTTCGCTCAACAACGCGCAATCACGAGGCAAGAGAAAAGAGAAATGGTGTAGAGGTTCTTTGAAATATTTTTAGTTTTGGAGAAATTAAAGAATCTTTAGTTTTTCTAAAGGAAACCATACATTTTTTCTCACTAGCAACAGATAGATCATAAAAGAGGATTGTGTAGCGTCGCGAGGTGTCGCACGTGCCGTTTCGCTGGAAAGCCCGGCCTTAAGCCGGATGGGGGATGGGGGTGGAATGCGGCGGCGCCTCGCCGGCGCGCGCCGGGCAGGAAATCCCAGCCCCAAAATAACCGGGACAACTGGGCGTGCCTGAGTGCGAGTCCATTGATGACCGCTGCTCTCTGCTGAGGGCTGGCTTGCGAGCCGAATGACGCCCGCCGCTGGTAGAGTGGGGGACGAGCCGTGGGGTATTTATTGCGGCGCCGACATGCGCTCGCGGGATACGCTAGTGAGTCGAAAGACGTGAGGTATCTCCGTGCAACCTTGCACGTTTTGGCATCCGGCCATGTAACATCTAGTTACTGGGACTTAATGTCCGACAGCTCGCACTTCGCGCAGCTTCTCATGCTCTCGAGCAGAGGCACTGGGCTCAGCCTAGGGACGGTCGCGGGGTTTCGCGGCTTAGAGAATAGAAAGGTTGCCTAAGGTTTTCAATTTTGTAACATTATCTTGTAATTTATTATTGCAAATATACTGTACATACTATTCAGAATCTGTCGTCTGTGCTTTTCATGTCCAGTACGCCACAGACTCGGAACCTTTCTTTTCTAAAACTGGTGGCAGCGGTTATCGTAAATTCACGCCGGGGTGCCGCAGTTTTTTTTTCTAAAACTGGTGGCAGCGGTTATCGTAAATTCACGCCGGAGTGCCGCAGTTTTTTTTCTAAAACTGGTAGCAGCGGTTATTGTAAACTCACGCCGGAGTGCCGCAGTTTTTGTCTAAAACTGGTAGCAGCGGTTATTGTAAACTCACGCCGGAGTGCCACAGTTTTTTGTCTAAAACTGGTAGCAGCGGTTATAGTACATGCACGCTGGAGTTACAGCAGATTAAAGACTCACGTCTGGGCTCGTTAGTAGCAGTCAGCTTTGTGGAAGCAATTACTACGTTCGTAACGAACGGGGAACGCGGAAGCCTGCAACAGCATCCGCGGGAACATTAGCGCGGCATCAGAGCCATCGGTGCACGCTGATCAATTAGAATAGTACGCGTAAAGACAGTGTACCGCAGTTAAAGGTGCACACGCGTCGTAATTACGTGGCGCCGGCAGAGTCGTGCACGCCACGAGAAACCGAAAGTGCGGTAATTCGGTACGGTAGTTTCGGGGCGGTACAATCCGACTCGGAACCTTTCTTTTCTAAAACTTGGAACTGGAATTGGTATTGGTACTGGAACTGGAGCTGGAACTGGTACTGGAACTGGAGCTGGTATTGGTACTGGCACTGGAAGGAGACATCCCGGACGGACCAGAACGAGAGGAAGGAAGGAGGCCAGAACACCGGATCCAGAAGGCGCTGGCGCTCACGCGACACCGAGGTCAACTGAACGTAAGTGTGTTTTTTGTACTGGCCGGGGATCAATTCAGGCAAAATGTCTTTCTTAGCGGGTTATAGGAAAGAGGTGCTTGTTAGGGTCGCGACGGAGATGGGGGAAACGTTGGAAGGGAACGAGACGATAGTTAGATTAAAATCTATCATCACGGGAAGCGAGCAGTACGATGAAATATTCGTGAAACAACCTTGCTGATCAGGAGAAAGAACAGGTCGCAGAAGCACGCGAACTTGAAATTAAAGGAGCAGGAAAGATTATACGAACTCGAACGGCTGAAATTAGCTAATCAGGCTACCTCGCGCGAATCTTTAGGTAGTAGAGATTCGGGAAACAGAAGTAGTATCCGTATCAGCCATGTTATGGATAAATTCAAAGGCGAAGGTGAGGATATTACCTTGTTTTTTAAGTGTATTTGAGGCGCATGCTCGTCAGCTCGACATTGCGCCGGTAGAATGGGTCAGTCAATTAATGGGATTGCTTCCCAATGAAATAAATACATGGTTAGTTGTAGGATCAGATTCTTCAGAGCAGGATTATAATCAAATCAAAACGCAGCTTTTGGATATGTACAAATTCACGCCTGAAAAATGTCGTCAGATGTTTTGGCAGTCATGCAAAGGGTGCGAAAACTACATGGAATGTTTATGCTCGCGAACTGACAAACTATTGCCAGAAATGGATTTCAGGGTTGAAAGTTGAAACTTATGATCAATTATTAGATTTGATTGTCACCGATCAGATGAAACGGAAGGTGCCGGCGGACATACGTGCCCATTTCGTAGATGTTTGGGGCGAGGTTTCGCAGTCCCAAGATCTGGCGCGTAGGCTGGACACCTACGAAAACAATAGGTCTAGTGCGTATAGGAAAGATTTTTCTAAGGTTAATCACAAGGAGCCTGTGGGGGAACAAAAGTGGAAAAGGTGACGGAGAGCGTGCCCTCCACTTCTAAGCCCGCAGCGCCCAAGGCAGATAGGAACGCGGAATTCGACAAGCCGCAGGAACGCACGTGCTATTTATGTAAAAACCGGGGCACATTAAGAAATACTGCCCTCAGCTCAAATCAAGCGAGAAAATGTGTCACGTTGTCGACACCAGTGCGCAGGAATTGTTGCTCCCACACACATTTTTTGGCACGGTTTGCGGAAATCCTATTAGCTTCTTACGAGATTCTGGGGCGACGGTTGATCTGATCAACAGCAAATACGTCAGGCCGAATCAATATACCGGCGAATCCGTATGGGTTAAGCAGCCCTTGGACGAGGCGGCCGAAAAATCTACCGGTAGCGAGGTAGAAATCGTAGGCCCGTTCGGTAAGCTTGTTACCGAAGCCGCAGTCGCGAAAAATTGCGACTTAGAATATTACATTCTGAGTAATCGATCTGCCACGCTTCTCTCGGAAATCAGGCAAGGGTTTTTAGAACCGCCGTTT
>JAHLJT010000631.1:89475931-89506143 GCA_031308135.1 Acheta domesticus | reverse complement strand
TACGCCTAGCAGACAGCGGGCAGGCAGGAACACGGTCAGACAGGCACACGCCAGGAAAGCACGCAAACAGGCAGGCACACGCCAGGCAGACACACACCAGGCAGGCACACACCAGGCAGGCAGACGGATAGACAAGCATACGATCGGCAGGCACACGGACAGGCATGCACGCGGAGAGGCGAGCACGCACCCGACAGGCAGACGTACAGGCAGGCGCATGGACAGGAAGGGACCTGCCAGGCAGGCAGACGGACACGCAGGCACGCGGCCGAGCAGGCACGCGTCAGGCATGGAGACGCACGGGCGGGCAGACGCACAGGCACGCACACGGACAAGCAGGGAGGCGGACAGGCAGATAGACCGACAGGGACTGACAGGCACACGCTTGGCAGGTAGAGGGACTAGCAGGCAGAAGCCAGGCAGGCTTGTTTATTACGGTCAGGCAGGTTTACGCACCAGCAGGCATACGGTCAGGCAAGCACACGGACAGGCAATCATACGCCAGGCAGTCAGCGGGAGAGGCAAGCACATGGACAGGCTGGCACACGGACAGGTAGGCACACGCCAGGCGGGCGGACTCACAGACGGACAGAGGACGTCATTTTGCAAAAAAGACGGAGAGGGCAACATTTTGAAAAAAAAATCTTCTTCGGTTTCAGGGGACGCAAAAACGTCCCCTGAAACGATCGTTGAAATCGCGAAATCGATTTTTTTGCAGCATTACATAGCAATATATCCTTAACATATTATTACATAAACACATACGTTTGTACATACAAGAGAAAGTAACTAGTGGTAGTACAGAATGTCACAGAGTTTCCCGTATTAATTTTCTATTTCCTTTGGTTTTGGCTAGATATTTGGATTTCCAACATACTCTTGTCAGCTACCATCTATTGCCGTCCAAAGTACATTTTTTGACGTATTATAAATTTTTCGATTTTCTAACAGTAAAACGGAAATGTTATTTTAATAATATTAAAAATCAGTCAAACGTTTGTAAATGGCAATTGTATTTAAACAATTTGGAGCCGTTTTTTAATTAAAAAATGGCGGTTAACTGCAACTACAAATACAAAATTTGAATCTGTTTTTCACGGAAAATTTTTGAGTGTCAGAAGATCTTTTTTTGAAGAAATTTGAATCAAATTATCTCATAAATACAATAGTATTTACAAATTCCTGGAAATGCACATATTAAGTGCATCTGTGTGAGAGATCTTTCAAGAAAATTACATTTGTGTAATTTTTGAAAAAGGAAACAAATATCCCAAAATTTACGTCATATTAAAGAGTCTTCACGTCATATTACGTCATATCACGCCAACTCTTTACGTCATATTAAAAAGTGAAATTAGCATTATCCGCTCGAAAAGTTTGAAGAAAAATATTGGAGCCATTTATGAGAAAATGGCGTTTAAGCGTTTCTGAAAATGCGGCATTTTGAGCTACTTTCACAGAAAATAGTTTACGAGAAACTTTACTTGACATTATTTAAAGCACGTGTACATATAAATATCATAATGTGAACAAATCGCCGCTAATGTAGATATTAACGACGTGAGAGACATGCCAAAAAAATACATTTTTGTAATTATTATTTGGATTTGCAACACTGATGTATACAAATTATATCTTCTTAAATTATTTGTTTCTTTTTAAAATGCACGTGTAGTTGTGGTTAAAGGTTATGTGGTACTCACACTCTATGAAAACACATATGAAAAAATCCAAACTTCTTTCTGAATACGTATCCATGTTCGTATACTGCGTACCCGTTTCGAATCTGATACGCCGACACTAAGAAATACATACATTTTAATATATAAAATATTTGAAGAACTTTAGATTCGTTGACTTTCCTGTAACATTCAGAAGGGAAACACATTTTAGTACTTGTTTGTTTTTGTTTCTAATATTTCAGCGTAAAAGTTTAAGACATCGGAGGGTGCGTGTTCAGAGAATCTGCCTCTTTGCTCTCATTTTGTAACACTACACAGTGTAGTGCAATGTTATGTTTTTATCGTTATTTTTACGAGGCTGAATATTTGGTCGAGTGATCTACTCATTATATTGGCGGCCGTGCTAAATGTGTCTTACAACTGATTGCGACGACTAAGAATAAGCCGTAGCCTCTGCAGCTTCACTGACTGGAAAGCGATTTTTCCTACCTCTTCCTAATCCTCTCCGCCTTACACACACTTACACTAACATGTACTACACTACCACACATGCCGAGAGACTGGTCGAGAGCTTAGAGCAACACCAGAGGTGTCCCGCTGGTGGGAGATACTTGGTTAGGGAAAACCCCGCTAGCCGACGATAGGACGGTGCCGGATCTCGCCATCCAGACACCTCCCGAACATAAACATGTACTACACTTACGCCACTAATGACCCTCGTAGTTGACTCGCCCGGAATCACTAAAATGAAGGTTTGAAGGCTCTCGGCTGTCCGGGTGACGCCACATCAACGGCATTGATTGACGTTTCGACTTATCATTATCGTCTTCAGAGCTGGAGTGCGAGCCCTGAAGAAGACCACGATAGGATGGTCGAAATGTCGGCATCAATGCCCTCCACTCGGCGTTACCTCATCAGCCGCGAAAACCTCCGATTGCTCGTAAGGCCGTTATATATATCAAAGTTTTCTTGCAGATCGAACGTACAGAAAACGTGCAGACCAGGCTCCACAATATCTGCATGAAACCTTTTGAACAGTTTCGTTATTTTTCATGTAGGAAGCTCACAGTTTGAATCAAGCGCCTCTAGCGGCAGAATCATTCACTAATGGATTTGTTTACCCGAAGCGACGGTAATCCATTTCGATTTTGTGGTTAGATGTGTCAAGGTGCATTTGTATGAAGAGATATTTTGATAAACTACAGAACACCGCACAGAAATGAAATGAAAATACTCGAACGGTGCAATTCAGTTGTTTTTCGGTAGATCCTCGAGCGGCGTGTTGTGGCAATTCCTATAGATTTTGTGCAGAAAACGTTCAGACGTGTACGCGCTACTTTTGGCTTTTACTTCTAGTTTGGATTCTTAAAGTTTCTGTACAGAAACTGCGTGAAAATCTGCACGAAAATTGTACAGTGTACATCGGGCTTTAGGATGTTCCCGAAGAATTTAGGAAAGGGCAAAATTTTCCGAGAGAAGGGGTGTTGAGGGTTAGTTCCTTCCTGCAAATAGTTTTACATTGAATTATACCTCATTTATTTTCATTTGCGCTTCATTTGCTCAACCGAGAGGGGCAGGAGGACGGACAGATGCAGTTTACCCGATTACTACGCACATGTGATATTTATAAAAAAAAGGTAAAATTTTAATTCTGGAGAATGTTTCACACCATTATTATTGTGTTATTTATTTTTTCATTTAAAACTAAACAAAAATTTGTACAATATGTTTTGAAAATGATGAGAAAAATTGGAACAAAGAGAAATTGTTTTCTTTTGTAAGAACTTTTTAAAAGGAAAAGGCACTTTTTACACCAAAAAGAAATGGCGTAGACGTAGGAGAGTACAAACCATTTTAGTATACTAAAGATAACTTGGTACATTCTAAGGTCAATGTGTTTGTTTGTAATGCCCGGGAGCTCGAAGATTGATCCTTTGTCCTAATCCTGCCCGAGGCGAAATTGCTGCGAATTTTCTGATTGGCACCTTCAATGTTCCCAGAGTTGCCAGTAATTTTTGACTCCATCTTAACTGTTAGGAAGCGCCACAACAATAATCTCAGTTGATCTCAAACTCAATAACATTAAATTTCGTTTTAAAGGCTAAGCATATACCGAATCGGAATAAGATAATTCTTCTTGGTTTCTTTTTGGCACTTTTCATCTAATTGGCACACATTGAGGAGAAGGTTCTTTTGGTAAACTTTAAACAGACTCAAGTAAAAGTACTCCTGATTTTGTAAACAAAACTGAAGAGAATAAACAAATGCATTATACTTAAACATTGTAATGTACGATTATTCACGAATTTAAAAGACTGAGTTGGCAATTTATTTCACTGAGGCAGAAAATCTCGCCACGCACCCGGATCCGTTATTACTAACTACGCGCTGCGCTCAGCAGAGAGGGGTTGCCAACCTCACGGCCGGAAGACTTATACATACACGTACTCTAGCGCTTGAAGAGCAAGACGTATGAAATAAAGATACAAGAAGTCTTTGGGGTCGGATTGTCCTTCTCTGTGGCGGGAACGTCTTACATCTTGGCTCTCAACTCAGACAATTACTCAAAACAATAATCCAACGTAACTTCAATATTGCAGTCGTTGAAATAAGCAGTGGGTGGATATAAGTATTAGTCATATTATTTGCTCAGACAAGATAGTAATTATAATTCAAAACACTTTCAAATTTCGCGCAAAAACATTTTCTATAATCTTCTAACTCTTAGTTACATGTAGTACTTCATTGGTTTTCAAATCATTTAGAGGAAAAACATGATAATCGGTGTACATGACACCATTTCTTTAAGAAAACCAATTGGGAAACTTTTTTGAGGGTTTTCAGTAAATGGAAATAATCTACAGAAAATATTGTAAAGATTAATAACAGGTCATTGGCTACTTCACCGACTTTCTTATTTATAGGGCAAGTGATTTCGTAAAGGAGCCACAACGTAGACATTCATATGAAAAGGTTTTATCTCATGCGTCTTCCAAACGTTTCATTCGGCACCTCTCCAAAATGCATTCTTACCTGTATGCTGAAAGGGGCAGAAATATAAATAGATAAACGTGAATAATCACGACATGTCCAAGATGAAAAATAAGTTTGGCTACAATATTTTTTCGTACATATATAATCCGATCAATTACAAGCAGGGTGAATTGCCCAAAGAGCAAAATAAAAATGGACAATGGGAATCGGTTTCTATCGAAGTACCAATACCAGCTTCTGTATAAAACCTGAAACATATATGAACTGAGGGTAATTGCCATTAACTGCTTGAAAAAACGAACATATAAGTTAAACTATCGTAGAAGGTAAAAAATGAACAAAAATTATTTTAATCCATTATAATTAGTAAGCCTATTGGTGGCTCCTTTTAACACTTAGACTAATTTTTTACATTTCGTTGTGTACAAGAAGGTCAATTTGTTGTTAAAGATCCATTATCAAATTAATTTTTTGTGTGGACACAGCATGGATGTTGTGTTAAGAATTGTCAAAATTTGTTTCCTGTCCCCTTTGTCCCCTTCACTTCGTGAAGCGCATTATCAATTCTACATTCACAAACAATTAAATAACTGATAACGTTTAGTTACCTTGAATAATTAAGAATTGAACTTTGCACTATTGCTCCTAAACATTTACAGGAAAATGGTAAGATTTATCAGGCAAAAGGCACGAAAGAAAAATTCCTTCTTCGGACGAACCACTTTGTGAAATAAAACTTCGCATATTACTACGATTTGTAGGCAGCTGCGAGAACCAGATGTCGCCTATTCGCAAGAACATTAATGAGCAAGATCCTGCATGACACAAATGAGAAAAAGTTTCAACGGTATATATTAGATATCTGCAAGGCGTGCCTCCTGCTCGCTCGTACTCGCTCGAGCATTTTAATCTCGAGTACCGTGTCCTTGAATGTCCTATGCTCGCTCGCGGTGGGCTGGTTCACGGGCCCACGGCCGGCAGCGGCAGCGATTTCGGCGGTGATCGCGATCACCTGATCGGTCGCGCTTACAATGTGCCGTGACATCAAAAGCAAATTAAAAGCCTTTTGAAAGCTTACATTCGCCTGGAGATGGCGCCCTAACACACAACTAGAAATCTAAAGAGGAGAAGAAAGAAGAATAACAGGAAGAGGCTCCACACATTGTTTGTGAAATCACAAAGACTTCAGATTTCAGAAGTGACTGAATATCATTTTAACAAAAAAGAAACAAGAAAAACATTACATTTTCAGATGTTTTTGCAAACTTCACTGCTGTTATCGGCCACATGTTTTTGATTTTAAAATATTGGGAAACGAGTAACGGTGAAAAGTAAAGTGGAAAAATAATGATATTATTATAATTATTGTTATTATTATTATTAACGTCCGTAAATAAAATCAATTCCGTTTGAAATCTGTAAGGAAATTTTAGGGTTCGCACTGCAATTAACTTGCACAAATTTGTTGAAAAAATGTATTATTTTAATGTCATTTAGAAACGTTTCTAATAATTAACTGATACCAGAAATATATTTTTACCCCTTCGTTTGAGCAGCAGCACGTCATTGTGATACTTTATCCAAAATCGGATGCTCGGCTTTGAAGGCCGAACTAAGTTTGCTCGGTGGATCGCGGCGGAGCTAAACTCTATCCTACTGGCCTGACGTCCAGCGGATTTTCTGCGAACTGCCGCGATGCTCGAGCAAAATCGTCTCATGCAAGACTCTAGTATACATATTACCCTTCGGAGTACTATTATATCCCGTTCTTAGTCTAAGAGTTCACAAGAGCACGTGCACACATCGATAAAAATTGAAAGCATGCGTTTTTGTTTTAAAAACCTTCCTTCATCTGCTTTTGTTATGTATTTTTTACAGAACTTACTTACGCCAAAGTGACTGATACAAAAAAGAGTAATTAAAAAGCAAATAATATCCAGAAAGAAGGCCCATGCATACACGTCTGTATGAAAACGTGTAGGGGACGTGAGGAGGTCCTTGAAAAAAGATGCGAAGGCTGCGCGATATTTCATTATGCTGAAACAAATATATAAATGTCACATAGTTTTATCTATCATAAAAATGTATATATATATATATATATATATATATATATATATATATAGAGAGAGAGAGAGAGAGAGAGAGAGAGAAACCTTCGATCAAACGTTCTTGGTCTAATTTGACTGTGCTATATTACCCAAAACCCTGCGCACAACAACGACAGCCATTTTTACCCCGCCGTTATGGGAACCTCTCCCCAAGTCCTAACGACGCATTGCGGGAGCCTAAAGGCCCATTAATCCGACGCCACTCAGCAGCGCTTCCGAGTGGCTTGTCTGCTGGCAAAGCATTGGTTTAAATGGAAGCCTTCACACGAGTGGTGGATTCGCGTTGCTGCGGCGCTCGTTGGCGGACTTCCACCACCAGCAGCGCAGAAGCGCCTTCGCGGCACCGCTGGCAGAACACAGATGGCGCTCAATGGCACTAGATGCATCACAGAAGCGCTGCTGAAGCGGACTTTTTTCCGTTGCCTGATTTTGTCCGGCGCCGTGGATCTTACTCTGCCCACAGCGGTGTCATTCACGAAATCTCTCTTGATCAATGGCAGTGTCTGAAGGGTTCTGTCGCATCTCGGTGGCGTCACCGAATGACTCCGTGTGAAGGCACCCTAATGTCTCAACCCCCGGATCTCGCCATCCAGCGGATCAAAATCACAGCCACCTCTCGAGAAAAAAACATGCAGTACACTAATGGGACTGATGACCTAAGAAGCTGACGCACCGGGAATCACTAGTAATCAATCAATCAACAGGCCTTCCCCTTCCACGATAACTCCTCCCTTAGCTCACGAACGGGCCCGCGAGAGCTGCGCTGTTCGGAGACCAGTTGAGCAAGCTCGGTTTATGCGCTAGTGGGATTCGCAGACTGACGGACTCTCTCTTTTCCCCTCGCTTTTCCTCGACGTTTCTCTCTTTCTGAGTTTCGTTTAAATTCGTTTGCATTAACGTTATTTGTGACAACCGAGCATCTTTGATAACAGATGGAAACTCGGACGAAACGTTACTTACGGCAAAATGAGGACATTAGGCATATACTTAGTTGCACTTTCAGGTTTTTCCTTGCGATACAGAGAAGTTGTGTTGCTCAAGTGATAAACGATTTCTTCGTTTTCGTCTAGCTCCACTTTGGCAGGCTTCATAGAAATGTATGAACTTTCTTCACTATTTTCATTTTGCCAAGGAGACTTTTTCGAATCTTCCCACAAACCAAACTTCTTCAGCCTGTACCTATTTTTAAATGAAATTATAAATAATATGGATCCCAGTAAAATAACTACTTAAAAATATTGAATACTAAAAATTTAAAATCTATTTTCCCATTTAGTAAACAACGCCGACATGTAGATCTGAGCATGGAATGCACTTTGCACTACAATATCTAAAAATCTACTACAAACAGCTTCATCCTGTTAGTCAAAGCGCAACATAGAAGAAATGAATAATGCCTTATACCACGAAATGAATAAAAATATTATTATTATTAATAATAATAATAATAATAATAATAATAATAATAATAATAATAATAGGGTAGAGCACATAGTGATGGGCACTTTAAGGGCAACCATTATGTTCTTTTCAGTGTGTAATTGTTTATTTTAACAATAACAAATTCATAGTTGGTAAATGAATTTGTACATATTTGTACAATTATGGGACTAGTAAGTTAAATAGTTGAAAATTGTACTTCACATTTCATAAAACGTGTACTTCACATTTTATAAATAGTGATGGGCACTCAGAAAAATGTATTGTAAAAAGCCCAAAGAAGTCAAACAGCATTTTTGAACGCAATTGGCTTTATTGTGCGCTCTACCTTCTCCAACACCGAAGCGAAATATTTTCTAGTGAGAGCTGCTGGTTGGAGAATTGTTGTGGCGTTCGGATTCAGTGCTATTAAAATTATTTGTTAGTCAGAACAGACCTCACTCCTCTAAAACGTCAAGTGACTTTTGTTACAACACACGACGGGTAGAGAGAGATTTCCTAGTAAAGAACAGTCCAAACCAAAAGTTTGCAAACTGAGTTCACTTGAACGAAAGGAAGAAGCCTCAATTACATCAGTAACATACTCAACAGAATTAACTGTTCACAATGAGAACTTTGTCTTCAGAGCGTCTTCATACCTCAAAATCAGTGTACATAAATACTCTGAAATGGTTTTAATCATTTTTTATTTCGTTTGCTTTTAGAGCATTTTAGAGCTTTTTAGAGCATTTTAAAAACATTTAAAGATAATTTTATTTATCATTTTTGACGAAGTTTTAGATCTTCAAAATCCTTCCCCTTGTGATAACATTAACTCGAAAATGATTGTTGAGACAGTAATGGGGATGTTCAAATTTCAGTGATGGGCACTGAGCCCATTCTGTCCAAAATCGTTCTAAAAGTATATTTTCGCTTTCCAATGCAAACAGGGTTCCAAAATTCAATATTAACATTACAGCAATGATTAAAAAAAAAGTCCCTCAAATTGCAGTGACGGGCACCCATGCCCATCATTGTCCTGCACGTCAGAAATATTTACAGTTATAGACACTACCTTTTTTAGGTTATGACCAGCTCTAACAAGGTGAAAACACATATGAAAACGTAGATTATAAATCTGGCTACCCTATGCATAGAGTGGATTGCAAATAAAACAGACGAATTGATTTAAATCCTTAATAATTGAACATACTTCCGCTAAAGAATCCACAAGGTTTTGATGCACAGACGACACGTGAAGCACATCACTAACTATTGAAGTGTGCCTTCACTCACTGCGGGACCACATTCAATTCACATTCTGGGGTTGCAAACTTAAAAGACATACACGACACAGAGATTACATGCAGAGGGCCTTTCTCTGTTTGAAAATCTTATTATTACCCTTCTTACAATTGCTGTGCCCATCACTATACTGGTGCCCACGACTGTACCGGTTACCCTAACTCTACCTAGGGAGTACACGACCTTGTAGTTAGTGGTGGACCTTGAGTACCCCCATGAGCCTGAGAGGTATGTCGGCAGTAGCCTAGCTGGTAGGGCCTCCCATGCTGAATAGGTTGAAGGTAATAATAATAATAAATAATAAAAATGCCTTTATTAATGGCGAGGCTCAGGCCATAGGGCCTGCTCTTCCGCCTAACCACTCAATCTACATTAATACAGAGAAATAATATTTTAAGAGGGGGAGGGCCAGCTGTACATTTACATGGGTACAAGGTGAGGGTCTGACGAAGAAGTACTCCATTTTGAGAAGAGTGAGAAGTAAGTAGAGGAGTCATGAACTTTTGGACTTCTTTTATCGGCCAATGGAGGGTACAGGAGAGGAAATGGAATGGCAAACCAGGCCACTGATGAGAGTGAAGGCATGAACCTTGCATTAGCCAGCGAAAGAGGCTGCCTTCAGCAGTCAGTGAAAATTCCGTAGGGCCGACTAGCGATCGGAGGGAACCTTGCTGGGCCCTGCGGGGGGATGTCCGGATAACAGGAAACAACCCATGGATTTTATGTGATCTGTGAACTCGAACTTACTTCCTTCGAATCTTAATTTAAAACCAATGACCACCAAGTACCAGAAATGTAATGAATCTAAACGTTCTTTGTTCTGCCAATGCCCCATACCAGCTCAGAAACCGAGCTAGTGTCAACTTGTCAATGTCTGGCTATCAAACGGATGCCAATCCCGGGGACACAGAGACGTCAATAGCTCAAATCCATCGTCAGATATAGACACGGGGTGAACTAAAGGAGGTAGTATGTTGTTTTTACTACCCAAAAGCGAAAAATGGGGGCTCAGTAATAGAAGTTTTCAAGGTATGGAGAGAGCGTAAACCAGATATGAGACCTACCCTAGATTCAAAGAAGCTTCATCCTTTTTTATTTATTGCACGTTATAAGTGTAATCTGATAAATGTAATAAATAATATGATAAAATTAATAATTCCATAAATTGTAATTGCTTTTTCAGCAACACAGCTATGTTTTTTCAATGTCCCCCTTGACTACAGGTTTTTCTCTTGACACCGGTTGCACTTCGTTTGTTTTTTAAAAAATAACATTTTGAAATCATCGATAACTCACGTTTAGTTGTAAAGCTAAACGTAAATAGCTTATACTAAATAGAATAGTACTATAATTTGGGAAGTATTGAGCCTCAGATCTGTCTAAAACAACACTTTTGTTAGGTCCAAGGTACAACACACCCTCACATTGAAGTTTGTGTCTTTTTGCCATTTTGATGTTAGGATGAGCTTCGTTTCAAACACATTGTTCTTGTCTTAACACAACACGTAATCAGGAGTTGCTTTCATTTCAAAGGTGATCTTGCATATTTTTATCTATATTGTGATATACCAGAATATGATAGGTTTTATTTAATGATGTTAGTTATACATGGGGTAGATAAATGGGGATTCAATATGGCGGTATGGGCCTTAGCAACGGCGGCGCAGAGGTTGGCAAGGTCAACAAACTATACACGGGCCCTGATGACGTCAGGACGCCGGCTAGATGGCTGAAGAACCTAAGAGGGAATTGGTGCAAAAAACGAATGACTGTCTGAGGTCGCGGCTACTTGGATTTGTAAGAGACGCACGGGTTGGCTATAAAAGATCAGATAGTCTAATGTTGCCGCCGTGTTTTGAAATAATAGAAGGATGGACGCCGACCGAGCCATGAAGGGTTTAAAAATGCATTAAACAGGACATTCTGACTCGGGTGTCGTAGAGTGAAGATCGTACATTCCGTCTCTGGGTGTCGTGGAGTATAGATCGTACATTCTGACTCGGGGTGTCGTAGAGTGAAGATCGTACATTCCGTCTCTGGGTGTCGTGGAGTATAGATCGAACATTCTGACTCGGGGTGTCGTAGAGTGAAGATCGTACATTCCGTCTCTGGGTGTCGTGGAGTATAGATCGAACATTCTGACTCGGGGTGTCGTAGAGTGAAGATCGTACATTCCGTCTCTGGGTGTCGTGGAGTATAGATCGAACATTCTGACTCTGGGTGCCGTAGCGTAAAGATCGTTTGTAGGCAATATAGTGGGAAAGTGAGACTTGTATAGCTTGTTTTCGGACTTTGTCTTGTGAGAGAAGTGATAGTTTGTTTTCGGACTTGAAATAATTTACCAGAAGTGATTTTCGGAGGACTTGTTCAGATTTTCGGACATTGCAGTTGGACTTCAATAGTCTACATAACCGGTGGGAGAGATTAGGAACCGGGAGCGTCGGACAAGACTAACAGATAGTTTAGGCAGTGTGGACTGGACGTGTCAGCGGCGGCGCAAGACCGGAAGAGAGAAGCGGAACTTGGAATTAACAACGGCCAAGTGAGAAGCGACTACGGAGCGTTGGCATGCAAAAACGGTAAAAAAATACTGCAGTATAAAAGAGACAATTATTCAAAAGGGGTCATGACCATCTAATTAATTGTTTTAATTTAAAAGTTAAATAAATTGTTGAATTTTGTTCTTTGGAAAAGAAAAGAGTTTTTTCATTTGTCAATCATAATTTTTAATTAGTTGAAAGCATAATTATTACATTTCAGATTCCACGCCATACTGTATAGTTGGCAGATCAGGTAATCGGCTATCGAGGCGATAGCGAGTATTTGTATCCGGACCCATCGACCCAAGCTAGCTGGATGTTTAGATAATTTTGTTAAATCAGATAGAAAAACTTTGATAGTAATTCATGTAACCTGTTTCTGGCGCCCAAATCTTAATAAATTTGGAACAGGACATGATTCCAGCCACGATTTTGATGAGACGTGGAGAATGGTATATTTCAAAATGGCGCGCCAACTGGGGCATATTTTGTTATAATTTATAACAAAGTGAAGTACGTTTAAAGAAATTATTATAAATTATAACAAATTGATCGAAAAGGAATCTGAAATTTATTGATTGACATATGAAATTAACTGTAATTATAAAAAAAAAAGCCAAAACCATTTCATTGAGGAGAATTTGATAGTGAGAATTTTAATTTGTATTATAATTTCAAGATGGAGACTAGAAGTAAGACAGCACGTTCCGAAAATGTCGAAATAGATAATGTGGCGGCTAACGGTATGAATCCCGAAGGTGACATGTTGCGAGAATTAGTTGAGGTAGAACAGAAAGAAAAGGAAGTAGCGGCAGCTTCAGTAGACAATACGGATTCTAGTAACTTGATAATAATTAAAATGTTAGCTGAAATGAAGGCAGAAATGAATGCTAAATTGGAAATTAATAATGCTAAATTGGAAAATAATAATGCTAGATTAGAAGAATTGACTTTAGATATGAACGCTAAATTGGAAAATAATAATGCTAAATTAGAAGAATTGACTTTAGACATGAACGCTAAATTTGAAAATAATAATGCCAAATTGGAAGGTATAAAGATAGAAACGACACAGGAATTTAAGAATTTTCGTAAAGCAATATGTGAGGAGATATCGCAGTTACGGACCGATACAGCTAATGAATTTAGTAATATTTATTCAAAAATGGATGCGTTTAATTGTCAAGTAAATCAAATTCAGAAAGAGCAAAAGGAATGTTTTAATAAAATTAATTCTGAAGTTGGGGCTTTACAGGAAAATGTTACCGGCATTAGCACTTACACAAAACCAACAATGTAAAAAAATGACGAACGCTGAATCGCGTATAGAATATTTAAATGAGATATCGCAACAACATGGCGACAAAATAGAAAATATTGAATTAAAAATAGTTGTTACAGATAGTAAGGTAGAACAACAGATACAAGAGGGGCTGAGGAATATTAAAACTTTGCAGGAATTGGAATCGGAAAAACAGATAGCAAACATTAAAGTCAAAATAGATCAGTTGGAAAATGAAGTCCTAACACGCACGCAGGGAAATGTAATAACTACAGCATCCGCGGTAGTTTTGCCGAGTTATTTAAGATTCCATGGGGATATCAAGGAGCAACCATGGTCTTTCATCTGAAAATTAGAAAGCTACTTTATGATTAGTAATATTCCTGACAGGTTAAAATTGCATATGGTTGAGCAGGCAATGTCATCTAAAGCCCATCATTGGTTGACATCATTAATTCCGGAACCAACGAGTTATCAAGAATGGAAGGAGAAATTTTTAAAACGTTACTGGAATGAGAATCATAAATTTGATTTAAAATATAAATTGATGAGTGAAAAATATAGGAAAGGTGGGGCGGAAACCATGTGTGATTTTGCAACACGCAAAATTGCCGCATTCAAGGCTTGCGAAGATGGGATAGATAATAATGAATTAACTAGAATTATTATTCGTCAATTGCCAGTCAGTATTCAAAATTTGCTATGGAATTCGATACCTGTAGATTATGAAGACTTAGTGGAACGGCTAAGCCTCTTCGATCGGACTTTGAATGGTGAATATGAACGGAATAATAGTAACGGATACCATGATAGCATGAATGGAAAGAATAATGGAACGGGAAAAATAGCTGATAATGATAATTGCCAAGGACATGATAGTTTAGAAGGGAAGGGCGAGTGGGGAAATGATGCCAAGAGAGAAGCTAAAAAGACAGGAAATAGTTACTCGCGAAGATCCAAAGATGATAAGAGATACGAACAGATAGAAATTAATGCAATAGAGCAGGAAAACTCCCACTGTTCGAAGTAAATAGGCGGGTTATTTCGAACGATAAGACTGATGAGATGATGGTTATTAGAGAGTTGAATAGCATTGAGGTAGCAGCAGAAGATTTGTTAAGGGAAGATACAGACGAACGGGCGGAAAATAGCACGTGTTTGGTGTTGAAGGGGATGTTTCGGCATATACCGGTAGATATTTTAATTGACACTGGTGCAAATGTTTGTGCGGTATCGGAAGAATTATATGAGCAACTGAAAAAAGAAGGGAATAAGATTGAAGAATTACCTGCTAGAAAATTAAATATTCGTACGGCTAACGGGAGGCGCATCGAAACAAGAAGTCAGCAAATTTGGGTGGAGGTGGAAGTCCAAGGGGTGACGATACAATTCCCTGCAATAATTATAAAAAATTTGATTCGTCCAATCATTTTGGGGATTGATGGCCTAAAGATGTGTGACGCCAAGGTCGATGTAGGTAACAGGAAGATATTGTTACGAATGACAAAGGGCAACAACATTGTTTGGGGATCAAAGACCAGGAGGGCGAAGATTTGTGTATTTGTGATATTGCAGAACTAATTGAAGAGACCAGGGACCAGATTCACGCAGCAGCCAAGTATGCGGTCGACGAAAATGGAGTAGATGTTAGCCATTCCGTTGAAACGTTAGTTAGCGAATATCAAGACGTTTTTGAAGGTTCAAAGGAGCCCGTAAAAGGATATCAATTAAAATTGAATTGATGGATGAGGAACCCTTCAATGTAAAGCAATACCCGATCCCACATGTATTTAAACCCGAGGTACGTAGACAAATAAACACGATGCTGGAGGATGGTATCATAAAAAAAATCTATAACACCGTATGTGAGCCCGATAGTAATAGTCCGAAAGAAAGATAAGAAAATCAGATTTTGTATTGATGCTAGAAAACTCAATAGCAAAACCATCGCTCGTCATGAAAAACCGCCAAAATTGGACGAAATGGGGACATACAATTATAGGAACATTAAGCCGTATAAAAGGGACGATACCCATGATTGAATATTTTGTCCAGGAATAAATCATTGTAAATAGTATCTGTATATAATAGTGTGTAATAGTGTTTGTTGTGTTGTTACGTCTATTTTTAGAATGTGAAAAATTTTTCAATTAACATGTGATGGATATAAGACGGAAGTAAATAGCAGGCAATAATCTATACTCAATGAGATGGTTCAAAACTATGTTGGCAATATTCACAAAACAAATGTAAATAGTTTAAGGCTGCAAGATACAAGATATGTGTTGTGTAAAGTGCAAAGTGTCAGTGAACACAGCGTAGTGAAGTAAGAAGACAGTGTTTAATGTAGTCTTGTCATTTAGTTATGTTGTAGCAAACCAAATGACGCTTGGAGAGGGGAAGTTGTGATATACCAGAATATGATAGGTTTTATTTAATGATGTTAGTTATACATGGGGTAGATAAATGGGGATTCAATATGGCGGTATGGGCCTTAGCAACGGCGGCGCAGAGGTTGGCAAGGTCAACAAACTATACACGGGCCCTGATGACGTCAGGACGCCGGCTAGATGGCTGAAGAACCTAAGAGGGAATTGGTGCAAAAACGAATGACTGTCTGAGGTCGCGGCTACTTGGATTTGTAAGAGACGCACGGGTTGGCTATAAAAGATCAGATAGTCTAATGTTGCCGCCGTGTTTTGAAATAATAGAAGGATGGACGCCGACCGAGCCATGAAGGGTTTAAAAATGCATTAAACAGGACATTCTGACTCGGGGTGTCGTAGAGTGAAGATCGTACATTCCGTCTCTGGGTGTCGTGGAGTATAGATCGTACATTCTGACTCGGGGTGTCGTAGAGTGAAGATCGTACATTCCGTCTCTGGGTGTCGTGGAGTATAGATCGAACATTCTGACTCGGGGTGTCGTAGAGTGAAGATCGTACATTCCGTCTCTGGTGTCGTGGAGTATAGATCGAACATTCTGACTCTGGGTGCCGTAGCGTAAAGATCGTTTGTAGGCAATATAGTGGGAAAGTGAGACTTGTATAGCTTGTTTTCGGACTTTGTCTTGTGAGAGAAGTGATAGTTTGTTTTCGGACTTTGAAATAATTTACCAGAAGTGATTTTCGGAGGACTTGTTCAGATTTTCGGACATTGCAGTTGGACTTCAATAGTCTACATAACCGGTGGGAGAGATTAGGAACCGGGAGCGTCGGACAAGACTAACAGATAGTTTAGGCAGTGTGGACTGGACGTGTCAGCGGCGGCGCAAGACCGGAAGAGAGAAGCGGAACTTGGAATTAACAACGGCCAAGTGAGAAAGCGACTACGGAGCGTTGGCATGCAAAAACGGTAAAAAAATACTGCAGTATAAAAGAGACAATTTATTCAAAAGGGGTCATGACCATCTAATTAATTGTTTTAATTTAAAAGTTAAATAAATTGTTGAATTTTGTTCTTTGGAAAAGAAAAGAGTTTTTTCATTTGTCAATCATAATTTTTAATTAGTTGAAAGCATAATTATTACATTTCAGATTCCACGCCATACTGTATAGTTGGCAGATCAGGTAATCGGCTATCGAGGCGATAGCGAGTATTTGTATCCGGACCCATCGACCCAAGCTAGCTGGATGTTTAGATAATTTTTGTTAAATCAGATAGAAAAACTTTGATAGTAATTCATGTAACCTGTTTCTGGCGCCCAAATCTTAATAAATTTGGAACAGGACATGATTCCAGCCACGATTTTGATGAGACGTGGAGAATGGTATATTTCAATATTGAAGAGAAACTAATGAAGAATACTTACTTTTGGCAGGTGATTTTACGTTTTTAATAATTTCTGTTGCAGATGAATTGCCAAATAAACAAATTCAACTGCACAGAGACCACTATTGACAGTTTTATGGACTATATACAGTAGTATTCATACATCTTACCAGATAGAGGTAGAATTAGCATAGGTCCAAGGTACATACATGTCCAAGGTACAACACCTTCCCCTACTACAAAATGTAATGTATGCATACGTACAAAATTAACATACATGTTCCTCCTCAGAAATGTCGCAGTGTCCTTTAAACTTTGGTAAAGATTAATGCGACACAAATACGGAAAATAAATGATTTAAATAATATGTTGGCAGATGCACCACGATAATACCTTTTAGCCTGTGTCTAAGAGAGTATTGATTCCTAATCCAGTAGCCAGTAGCAATGCGGCAAATCTGGTACCTAATAAATTCGCTTGAGACCACTAGCATTGCGTAATTTTTTTTATCTAATAACAATTTTCTGTGAAATGAAATGAAACAAAATTGGTTCAAATGTTAATAAAATACAATCATGACATGAAAAATAATAATCCTAAACACTGTGTATATAATTGATTTTTTCGTGTTTCACAAGGTTTGTATTTATAAAGCCGGGCACGATCAGTTATTTTGTTAAAATGTCGTAATCTGCAAACATTTATGATTTTTGTGGATCTTTGAAACCACGAAGGTGAGTTTTTCTTGCTCCTATCCATTCTGTATATAATACGTTAAGGAAATGCACTTTCTAATTTATACAGAATCATAGACACAAATACCTGTAATAATTTCATGATAAAGAATTTGTTACCTTTATTAAGCTTTTAGACTACTGATATACGCTAAATCCACGCAGATCAGGACTTCCCTCTTTAGTTTTACATCGGCCTCTCCCTCCGACTTAACCACAGGCTTATATCAGCTAAGCACGGTTTTAGATGAAGATTCGAACCGACCTAAGTCATATATACACCCTGGCCAGGAATGTACAATGACTTAGCGGCTAAACCAACATCTGGCATTCAAGAATGAAAAATCTTGCTTACATGTTTCGGTTAGGATGTCTACGTTTACTGAAGAACTAAAATTCACAAAGTATTGCAAAAGGATGCAACGGATGCAGGAGATAATATTCACGGCAAAAACAAAAGTCAATGAAGGTCACATTCGACCCTCACACGTTACGAAACCAGATCTGTTGAGTACCACTTTTGACCCTCATGGCGTTCAACCTGTTAAAACAGACTGTCATAAATTGAAAATTAGAATATTTTAGTGAACTTTCATGTAAAGACACGAGCTCATAGTCTATTAATATAAAGGCTAGTGAATGCTAAAAGCAATTAAAAGATTGGATTGATATTCTTGTGAAGAGAATTACAATAATTACTTGAAGTAATTAGTAATAGCTATTTGTGGTATAACGAAGGTTTCTAAAATGAATAATTAGATTCCAGAATTTATAAATAATTTTGTATATAATCACACAGTCTTATAATTTGGAATACTTTAGTTATCATTATAATTGAAGGGTAATTTTCGTGTGTATTAGTGTATTTCTTTTGTATACATTGTTTTTTCAGGATTATATTGTTTCTATTAAGTGTATTTTTTGTAATTGAAGGATGTGAAATAGAAACTTCTATCTCTTTCAAGGAATATTTAGTTGTATTATAACTATAGTAGGTCTTTGACGAACCCAGACCCTAATATGTGTGTAGTTATTAATAACTCGCATAGAGAGTAGTGTGATTAGGTGAGAAGTAATCACATATCGAGGCAGGTCACTCGAAGTCATTCGTTCTACTTCGAAGGGAAAGAAGGTAGGGACGGTGACAGGCTGCGTATTAGAAAGCGAACACGCTGACCAAGAGCTGCCACAAGTCAGCTTATCATCTTGTCAATCAATTAGAATCTAAATTATTAGTAATGTACACCATTTTTCATTTCACAACATTAAGGCAAGTAAACTATTTATATACTGCACCTTATTATTTGATAGTTACACGAGAATATCTATTATTAAAATATTATGTTCAAGTAATTTACACATTCTGCAAAAACAGTACACAATTCAAAATGATTTTAAAACGTACCTGTGAAATAGGATGGCATTCAAAAGACCAACACTCAGGAAAGTTGTAGTTGGGGATCGGGAGAGAGGAAGACCAATGACGTCGAATTCTTTGGCAATTTTTCCCTCTTCCAGTCCCAGAATTTCAGCAAACGATGGAAATTGAACTATAGTCTTAATTACAATTACAATCTGAAACAATAATCAAACAAAACAAATTTGTCTTCGGCTATTTAGATCAGGGAAAAGTGATGCACGAGTTTGAGAAACTTTTTGGCCGCTTCTTGGTCGTTGGGTCGTTTAAGAAACATTTTGGTCGCATTTGCGCTATTTGTTGTGGTTTTTTGTTCATCCAACGAAAAAAACTAATTCAAAATTTGAGCCTTTTTTAGAAAATCTTGAAAATGTTTTTAGGCTTCATACACCCTCCAAACTTAAAGAGGTGTGTCAAACTCCCGTACTGGGAAATTATCCAAATCTATCCCTAAATATCCAATTAGGTGAAATTACTAAGGTTAGCTAGTGTTGTTCACAGAGACGGACAGACGGAAGTTAAAAAAGCAACACTATTTTGGTATTGATAATCCCCAAAACATTATGATTTTACTACATATGCGTGGAAGTAGTATTATATGTGTAAATGAAATAATAAAAATTCTTTTTCGGTATGACGGGTCCGCAAAATGTATTTTAAATCAAAACTTTGGAAGTCTTTTCTGGAGCATTACAACGCACACTTTCTATGTCTTACAAGCCAAAACGTAGTATAAATGTGGCGCTACCTCGATATACGCCATCAGTGTCACCCAGTAGGTCTTGGTCGGGCGCGGGGTGCTGAGTGTAGCCCACAAGTACATGGATATGCTCATTATGAGCGATATCACCGTTGGCTCCACTATCTGGTGCATCACGATCAATAAATAGCACAAAAGCTCCGAGTACGCCAAAAAGAGGTAGAAGATGGACGTGAGAAGCGACAAGTACGACGAGCGGTGAGACATCTTGAAGAACTCTCCTTGCGCTTTCTCGGCTGTGTTTTGCAGCGCAGCTCTGGGGGAAGGTTAGATATATTAATGAAAGGACTTTAATATTTAATTATCTTAAAACTGTCATTAAGTTTCAATTTATAGTTTTTTTGTCCAGAATGTTTTAGTCATTTTTTAAAAACATCGAAAACAGACACAATAACCAGAAAGCATCATTTAGAATAAACAATTTTACTAAAATATTCGATTACTTTTTAAAGTTTTTCATTTCACTTTTGGAGTCTTCTTTACCTGTTCTTCAGGAGTTACTGTAAATTTGAGATAAAATTGATTAAAATGATAAAACAATGTCAAATTTTCTAACTTTAAAATTTTAGTAAAACATTCAAATTTCATTTAAAGAATTACAAAATGTATTCTGAGGTTAGTTCATTTGTACCTGATACATATTTATATATAATTTCATTTTTTTCATGTAAGTAAAAAATTCTGGCCAAAAATCTATAAAGGAGTTAAAACTTTTCAAAGAAATGACTTGCTCAGACAGGAATTGAATCTGGATCTTCCAATTCTCTGCAGTTTGAGTTATCGAGAAGTCATTTAGTTATTTTTTCTGCTGCCATTGTATAGTTCTGTCATTTGATGGCTGCAATCTGCTGCATAATGATACGGATTCCATTATGATACAACCCGCTGCATAACGATACTGATTCCATTATGATACAGGTTCTTTACCAATCAGAGAGTTTACAAACCAAGTATTGGCACACAATTAATCGTTGAAAATCGTTCTTCTTAATGTTTCGTTCGATTTGTACATTAAGATTGAATTGAATATTGTATTATTGTGCACGTCAGTTTTAATTTATTTAATTTTTAGTAATATTTTACATGGAATATTATTTTAAATAAATTGGATCATAATTTCTCTTTGATCCTATTTGACTAATTAGAAGAAAAAGAAAAAACGTATACTATTGAGGCGAACATCATCATTGGCACGATGTTTAAATAAATTAAACTAATATACAGATATAAACATATTTAATAATTAGTTGGTAGTAATTGGTGACGATAAGAAGGTTTCTTTACATCTCTCGATTGACCTATCGATTTCACAGATATCTATTTTCACGAATCGTTCGCAATTTTAGGAGGCTCCGAATTCTGGGATGGACAAACTATTTTTTTGTGAGAAATTAAACATCCTTACTGTATTCCACGTTCTTTTAACGTTTCTGAGAAAAGGAAATCTTCTGCCAAAGATAACTGCCTGCAAAGTAAGAACAGAATATCAATATTTTATTAATAAACACCTCACAATGTAGAGTAATGTATTTCTAACAAGTACAAAGTCAAACTGAAATAATAAATCACCGTGTGGATCCATGGATGAAAAAGTGAAAAAAATAAACCGAAATAATTTTAATATATTTAGTCAATAAACGGATGTACAGTCCTTAATCAGTTACAGTAAAAATGTAAAACAATCCAGCCGCAATTTTAAAATTACTGAATTGAAAATTTCAATTTTTACCCTGGCTGTACTCCTATTATTGACTAAGGTGTAGGACCAGTTACCATGCTAATCATTACAAGAACAAAAATTGTAGATAAACGCTCCAGAAGCAGCGGAGAATGGCATGAATCCACAGGTTTTATAGATTCGGGTGCTTTTAGAACATTACCAAGCTATTACCAAACCCATCAAGATTGATAAACGCTGAGTCTAGACAATCGTTAGATTTTATATAATGTTAACTTGATGAATATTTACGTACGCCTGAGTATCAGATTGTCGTGTGGCAAATCTCTCTCGGGGAATGAAGCCTCAAATAAAACTTAGGTATACTGGACAGTTCAGTATCGTCCCATAAAACCTTCAAGTAAATAAAATCGACATAGCTAACAAAAGCAATCGTGATACTACAAATCCAACCCCTCTGATCGAAGTTATGTATGAGTTTAATATCACATAAGACAGGCTCTAAAACAAAGTGTACAAGATCCGCTTGGGCTCCTCATACTGAGTAACACAAGAATATCGAAGGATGCAAGTCTTTGTTACAAACATTACCCCGGGTCTGTCACGAACGGAGTCCATTGAGACGATTTCTTTACTCTGTAGCCTCGCAGTGACCCGCGTACCTGAGAGAAACAGAAGAAAATGAAACGGTTAGAATTAGAGTGGATCATCTCCTCACTAATCACATGTGATATTGTGGCATAACACACACTGAATAATTTGCATGTAGCATGCCTCTAGCTTGTTTGGAGCAATCCTCACTACTCCTATGGTGAGCAGCGAGTAATAGCGTAACAAATTGAACATTGCGCTCTCCGCCATATTGTAGGCAAACGCGGGCGCGGTAATATAACACTGTATACCTTAACGCTATTTTCTCGGGATATTACGGACTCAAAACTTCGATAATCACTTTGTAAACGTTCCTATTAACTACGACTAATAAATTACGAAAAAACGTAAACGTATTTTAAGAAAAACGTAATTGGAAATAGCTCGTGTTGGTTTACTTGCAATGGGTGCCCTTTCAACCCATATCCAATAAATGTTATATTATTACTTTTGTGTTGGTGAAATTATAAGTCCCAATATTTCTGTAGATAAAGAGAACAGAAAAAAAGCTCAAAAAGAACAAGCTAACAATAGAATTTGGTTACAATTGTGTGTGTTACTTAAGCTACAAAATGCTTATACGAAGCTACTGTCACTTCTGTGCAAACATAAAAATCGTACCAGAAAGTAAACTTTTCAAAACAATTTGTATTATTGCCAGTAATTTTTTGACTGATTGATTGATTAGTGATTCCGGGCGCGTCAACTGATAGGTCATTAGTCCCGTAAGTGTAGTGCGCTTTGGGCTCGGGATGAGGCGGTAATCTTCCCCCGCTCGATGGTGAGATCTGACGCTACCGGCGGCTACCAGTTTTCCCCAGCCATTTATCTCCCACACCGCCTCAATCGGGCACCGCCTCGGTCGGGACAAGTTCTAAGTTCCCGATCGATCTCCTGCCAAGTGCATATGTGTAAGTGGGTGTGAGTAAGGGGTGAGGATAGGACATGGAAGAGGTAGGAAAGATCGCACTCGGCCCGTGGCCGGCTTGTTGAGGTAGTGCTCCGGCATTCACTTGTTAGGGTATTTATCAGGGAAACCACGGAAAACTACCAATCGAAGCTGCTGACCGGTACTATTCTCCTCTAAACAGCGCCAGAATTCGATCTAGCTAGTGTCGAAAATCCTACCACCGTCCGGCCTCGAACCTCGTACCTTAGGGTCGAAGCAGTGACATCAGTTGATGCCCCGCGCCACCTCTCCCGGTCTCTTTCCAGGTAACGGACCAATTGCACAAATCAAACATGATTCCAAAAGAAATTTCAACTAACATACTTTTATCATTCTTGTTGCCCTCCCTAGCTAACGGAGTTTCTTTTTCTGAAGGATAGATTCAAATGATTCTTTAAAGTGAAATGATTTAAGTAAAGCTTGGAACACAAACAATTTAATTCTTAAGAATGCGATGAAATGATCAAAACTCATGCAATCTATCTACCAATTTTTAATAATGCGAACAAGTTGTCAAATGAATTCAATACTTAGAATAATATAAA
Source organism: Acheta domesticus (assembly GCA_031308135.1). Taxonomy (NCBI): domain Eukaryota; kingdom Metazoa; phylum Arthropoda; class Insecta; order Orthoptera; family Gryllidae; genus Acheta; species Acheta domesticus. The sequence goes on along the minus strand of JAHLJT010000631.1, from coordinate 89,482,306 downwards.
CATACTTTATATACGCAGTGTGCAGGTATGCTAGGACCAAATAAAAGTGTTTCAATTAGATGAAAAATACTCATATGTTACTAAATGAAACATGTCTTGGTTATATCATTTAAATTTTGAAAGTTTGCTTCTCATAACCCTAATGTAGCTTCATTTTGGCCTTCAGGTCACAGAACTAAGAAGCTCTTATTATATATTTTTATTGATACATAAATAATACAGTCTTTCTATAGAAAGACAAAAGTACTGTACAGTACGAATTTACATGGGGAACACGCACAAGTCTTCATGTACGGACACACAACACGCCTGTCAGCACCTGCCAGGGAACTAATTGCCTACAATATGGCGCAGGGCGAAGCCATCAATTTGTAACTCTACACTAGCGCTACATGTGTATCTAGGTAACACTATCTAATAACTTTGGTTTGGAGTTGTCTTCCAATCATTACCACTAAAACTACATTTGCACCATTCTCCCTTCCGGGAGGAAGGCTTGGCATCGGCCTCATAAAATGACGAATGGCTCTATCTGGATCCAATCGCCTCCAATTTAAGGACACCATAGTCCAGTCAATTGGTGCTCAAAAGTGCCCGATTGAGAACAAAATTCTGGAAGTTTTTTCTCAACGATTCTATATGTTTTTGATGGATCTGAATTCAAATTTGATGTTTGCAATCTCAAAAAGTTCGGTTTGACAGAGAAAATGGCAAAAACACATTAAAATTTTACCCTGGTTTTAGTTTTTCGCTTGTGTCTTTAAAAATGTTCGTTTCCTCAATGCCAATGACAATTCTTTGTCCACAATAGTTGTTTTAAATCATGATTAAGTGAAACAAGAGCGCCGCCGCGAGGGACGATGTCTAGAAAGAGCTATTCTCCCACATTGGCTGAGGCTCAAAAAGTAACCGTTTTTAGGAAATTTTATCACCTTTAATTTTGTAAATGACAATTGTTTTGATAAAACGCATACTTTTAAAGATATAAGCAAACAACTAAAAACACGACGAAATGTTACTTTTTCCCATTTTTCTCTGCGAAACCGACCTTTTCTGAGGTGGAAAACATCAAATTCGAATTAAGCACCATCAAAAATACACTCATCGTCATAAAAAAGCTGCACCCCGAAGGAACCTACTGATCCGCTGTAAACTCGGTGGGTATTTTGTACACCATTCACTATGCCAATGATTTCGTTTTCACGGCCGGCCGCGCATTGAGGTGACGGTGGTAGGTGCGTGACCTCGTTCCCACCAGTCTAGATAAGAGGGCTCCAAACGGTCTCGCCAGCCATTGCGACATCGGGTAGCGTCGCCAGAACTTCACCTTTACGTACACTGTGCCTAGGGGACGCGTTCGACAGCCAGTTGTCCAGTTAGACGCATTCGAGAGGGGCCATATCGTGAGTATGCGGGAGGCTGGTTGACCCTGTTGCCGTATTGCGCGCCACACCGGTTGTACGGACACCACCATCGACCCCTATTGGCGGCAATGGTTTGAGGAAGGCACGCACCTACAAAATGCAGGATCTGGACGTCCGCCACGCGCGAAACAGTTCCAACGGCAATGATAAGTGCTATCCAGTGGGCTGTGCAACCTACACTGTCACATCATGTAAGTACCAGTACCATTGGTAGATGATTGCACAACGCAGGGCCTTGCCGCAAGCCGAACTTTACGACGCCTGCCACTCACACTCCAGCAACGTCGCTACAGACTCGCCTGCTGTCGGAAACGACGGACCTGGAGCCATGCAGACTGGCAGCGGGTCATCTTCAGCGACGAGCCCCGCTTCTCCCTTGATGGCGGCGACGACCGAGTCTGTGTGTGTAGGCGTAGTGGCAGACCTCCACGACGAGCGGTTTTTGGTACACGTCTCGCCAGCCGTCACACGTTCTCGCCAGCCTGATGATGGTGTGGGGGCGCAATATCCCATGGTCCTCGTTCAACGTTAGTGTTCCTTGGAGGCACCGTGACCGCACGGTACATTCAGAAGATTCTGCAACCGGTGGTTCTGCCGTTCGTGAACGCCTACACGCATGCGCTATTTCAACAACACAACGCGCATCCGTCTACCGCAGCCATCTCCGAAACATGCCTTGCAGCCGTGGATACTCTGCCATGGCTAGCCGCATCGCCAAATATTTTCTTGATCGAGAATGTTTGGGATGCTATGGAGGGTGCGATCAAGATCCCACCCCTTCCCACCAATCTGCAAGAACTGCGCGCTCAGGTGCAAGCTGCATGGCATGGACTAGCACAGGACTCCATTCGAGACCTGTACAACTCGCGACGACCTGGCCGACGAGACCTGTACATGCTGCGACGTCTGAACGCAGCCCCATGCCATACTAACATCCGTCTGTGGCCGTGTAGCGCAATAAATGTTGGTTCTAAAATGTGAAAGTGCAATCATTTTGTACGCGTGGTACCCTCTATTTGCCTACTAACAATGATCGCAAATCCGCCTCGTCCTTCTGGGTGCAACTTTTTTTATGACGATGAGTGTATATAGAATCGTTGAGAAAAAACTTCACTTAGTGAAATATATACTTAGTGAAATATCACAATGTCACTTAGTGAAATATATAGAAATATGGTTTTGAAGAATATGGCAATAACATTTATAAAAATTTAAATGCTTTAAAAATGTGATGTGAACATGTTTATTTTAAGAATTTTATTCAATGTGTGATGTGAATGTTGTATAAAAAGGAATTACTGTTTAAAAATAAATGGACGTATTTAAACGTTTTAATACTACTAATTGCACTTTGAAAAATAATTTTGTTCTTGTTAATGTGGTTTTCTAATCCTCGGTTTTTGGAAACTTATCCCCCTCATTGACTATGTTGTTAGACAATTGCTAATTTGGCGCCACATTGGCACCTACAATTAACAGCTATTTTCGGATCACAATACTAGTTTTTTCCATGTTTGTGACGACTCTCAGCAATAAACGATCTCATCTAAAATTCACATAAATCAGGAAATCTAATGAGTGGTAAATCATCAGGTGTTGAAGTGTTGCTTAGAAATTATAGGTAATTAATTATAGGTTTATAATTGTAAAACTAGAATGAAGGGATTACCTCGTAAATAAAAATAAGAAACTTACCAAAAGCAATTTCTTTTCTTTCCTCAATTCGTTAACTACGAATCGATAATTCTTTGTGTAGCCATACATAATCAAGGCCACTGTCATGACACCAGAATCAATGAAATAGTATATCAACAAGCAGTAATTCTGACATTTTTTGAGACAGGATTTTTCTGTGAACAAAACTTTGATATAAGCATAATTAGGACAAGAGGACCTTTTGAGCAAGATTCGTTCAGTGTCAATTTGAAAACTGGGAAATAAAAATTGATTAAAGATCTAATAGCGAAGGGTCACAAATACTTGAAATCGTATTTTTTTTAATATCTGTAATTCTGAATCTGTAATTTATTAAATCATTACGTGTTTTACTATTGCATTTCTCAAAGGCACATATTTTTATCCAAGTTATCAACGGAATTCAAATTCTTTATTATATCATTTCCTCCAAGCATAAATGAGGCGTTCATTAACACATTTCATATAGGGCCTACTCACTTTTTTTTCGCTCATGTTTATCTTTATCTTCATCTCCGCTCCATATGTCCCCCTGCAACAATATATTTGGTGAGTGAATGGCGCAAATTACGAGCTAAATCAGAATCTGAGGAAATAATTCAACACTTCCAGTATCTTATATCTAAATATTTTAAATGCTATTTAAAATTTAATTTATCTCGTACTGGTTACGGAATGTAGAGAACGTATTGTACTGCTGCAAGGAAAAGCGGCGATTTTTTTTAGAGAAATCCCTTTTGCTGGGCCCTGGTAACAAACGGCCGGATATATCTTGTTCATTTGTTGTAAATTACTTCTTCTAACATTTTAGATGAAGTCGTAACGTTTCCAAACATTGTTTTAAAAGTGCTCGAATTTTTTTATTAAAGTTAGTACTTTTTCGTCCTTTTTATACGTCTTTTACACTATCGGTTACGCAGAGTTTAAATGTTGCAAGTTTCATTTTCGTAGAAATCGTTTTAGTAGTCTCATTTTCGTTGTTCATTATTTGGAATTTTCAAAAATTGAGATATTTCAACGAAACTGAAATCTGCGCCATTTGTTTAAGTATTCTTTACGCTGTCCCAGATTAAACTTTAGTAAAACACTACGAAAAATGTTTGAGAAAAAAATTGAAAATGCCCTTGAAGTTTCATGTAAAGTTCAATGTTAATTACAATGAAAGTGCATGTAAAGTAACCCAAAAAATTAAAACATCGATTTCAAATTCTAGGGTCCGCGACACCAGCCATATCGATGGGGAAATAATACTTTTGGTGAAAATCCTGTTTACGGATTGTCCGCTAACTTTTTTCACAGACAGACTAGCAGACAGGGAGGCGGACGGACATACGTTTTGACATTAACCAATTTTTCTGTATCAAGTATCCACAAAACGTAGATTATGACTTGACCCAACGTGTTAGAAGAAGCAATTTACTCCATATTGGAAGAAGAATTATGCCATTTTTTGGTATCTAGGATCTACAATCGATTTATTCTGCCAGGAAAAAATGCCATTTTCCTCTGTAGCATTACATAACCTTCTCTATGCAAGATATGTAGTATGTCAGAAAGTAAAAATACAACTGTTTAACATAATTAATCTTCTTATGTGTCCCTTGCGTACGTTCGTTTCAGTGGAAACTGCATTTCAAAATCTGCAACGCTTCAGGAAATAATAGAAGGGAACACCATAAGTAAGCCACATTACAAGTATTAGTGTGTAATAATAAATTGTCAGGTCGGAAAATGCCCAGCAGGTTTATCTTATTTACACATAAATTCACATTTGTCCTTTTTTATGAAGACAATGTCTGCGATTTACGCAAAATTAGTTACTTTAATTTTCAACTCACCACAGTAAGATTACTATGTCGACTTCTTCTGACATCTTTAACAGTTTCTTCAATGGTGTGTGATCTAGTTTTCTCCAAAAGCTGTAAAAAATCAGAAGAGTTATATATGAAATGAGCTATGGCTAAAACGTAATCATTTAAATTCAAAATCAAATAGAGGATTATCTATAAACTCCAAAAATTTCAGTTAACAAATTATTATATTTTTCAAATCATTGGATTTTAATCCTCTTATGAACTAGTGTTATTGATAATTTGTGACTCATATGTATGCAATTATATGCTTTATTTTTATCGAATATTGGAACACATTTTCAGTGAAAACATTCCTAAGAGCAAATAGCCCAAACGTTTTTAATATTCCATTAATACGGATTATGTAACTATAGTGTAGAAGATCAATTAGATTTCAATAAGACTTTTCAGTTCTTTTGCAGGCATTCCCTGGAATTGGCATAAGATAACAATAGAAAAAAACAACTTAATAAATTTAATAAACGTGGAAATGCTCATCGGAGCTATGAATCTGTGTCACACTTACCTGATTTCACTAGAGAACAGTTTTATGATGTATTCTGTCTAGTGAATGTAAGAGAACGTGGTGTGGTGTTCACAATGTTAACCTTCATTATTCGTTTTGGATACAGTTCTTCATACGTATAGTCAGAGCAGTGAATCTGGACTAAGTGTTAAAAACTCCTATATTGACAGTAAACAAAGGACCTGAAGATATTAGACTCACAGATTTATAACTTACTCAAATCATTTCCCAAATTTCTAATTACGAAACTGATTTATGCAAAAATCACACAGGGGAGATATATTTATATTCCCAGACTGAAAAAGAAATAATTTATTTAAAGATTAATGTGTATATGTAATACAAAAGTCGAATGTAAGAAACGAACAAAGAATATACAAAATTGCGAATTCTAATTTACGACCCATCCAGCTGTCCGAAGCGCAGTAAATTTACAGCGGGCTATTATGTTTGTCACAAAATTATAGAAAAACTACTCGTAGTTTGAAAACATTAAGTATGAACTTATTTGAAGATGTAGTTTTGATAAATACATTTAATTGAGAAAAAAATGTATTTTTAAAATTATAGTTGTAAGAAAACGAAGAAAACAAAGCGCAGTCATTTCCGAGCGGGCTATTCCGTTTGTCAGGAAATTATAAAAAACGACTCATATTTTCAAAAAAATCAACATAACCTTATTAGAAGATCTGTTTTGGTGAATATAATTCATTAAGAAAAATAATTATATCTTCACAATTGTAGTTGTAGAAAGACGCCCAATTTTTTAAAAATTTTTTAACATCTTTGCAAAATTAGGCAATTTAACGAACATGAAAGTGCACTATTCTCTTAAGCTTCCTTTAATGCTATCTCAGGTTCCAATTTAATAAAAAAA
>JAHLJT010000631.1:89459214-89475831 GCA_031308135.1 Acheta domesticus | reverse complement strand
ATTTATTTACTCACCTCTTCACGGAATTTTATCCACCCAGAAACACTTTCAATGATTAATAGTGTCTCCAATTTAGTTCAATAGGCTTTAAAAATATATATGTTCGTATAATTGGGATGTAGCTCACATAGAGACATGTGATGATGTACGGCCAGACGCACGAGCAGAGAACCAAAATACTTCAGGCACCAGTACTGTCACAACAGCACATGATTCCGCGTATATAAAAAAATTACTTAAAATAATATAGTAATTTTTACTTTTCCATATACATACGTATAAACGGAGTAATATACATAGTATGGAGAAAGTAATGTAATGCAACGAGAAAAAACGGTGAAGTTTCGGCAGAAAAAATCATTGCCGGGCCCTGATAACGAAATAGTAGTGCTACAGAATGGCACAGACTTTCCCAGTATTAGTTTTCGATTTCCTTTGGTCTCGGCTTGTAATTCGGACTTCACACATACTCTTGCCAGCTGACATTTATCGCCGCACAAATTTCGTTTTTTAACATTATCTTAATCTTTCGGTTTCTTAATATAACGGAAATATTATTTCAAGAATGTTAAAGAACAGTGAATCTCGTCCTAAATGGCAATTTTCTTTGAAAAATTTAGAACCGTTTTTAGGACAATGGGGTTTCATCGCTACTGTAAATGCGAAATTTGATGCTCTTTTTCACAGAATATTTGTTTCTGAAAAACTTTATTTAAGTCATTTAAAGCACTCTAACTTACAAATACAATAGTGTTTACAAATTGCAGAAAACGTGCTTATTAACGGTGTGAGAATTTCTTTCAAAAATTATATTAGTGTAATTTTTGAAAATAACAAAAAATCTCCAAAATGGACTTTACGTCATATAAAAGAGTGAAATTAGCACCATCCGTTCCAAAATTTTGAAGAACAAACTTTGGAGCCATTTTTTTAGAAAATGGCGTTCGAGCGTTGCTGAAAATGCGAATTTTGAGCTAGTTTTCTCAGAAAACGGTTGAGTTTTCGAAAAACATTACCTGGCATTAAATGACTTCAAATAAAGTTTTTCGAAAATTACAAAAATCATGTTTGTAATGTTTTAAAATTGCAACATATTGCACGCGATATTGCGCGAAATATACTAACATTATCAAACTAGTGGTGCTACGGAATGGCACAGACTTTCCTGTATTAGTTTTCTATTTCCTGGGTCTTCGCCAGCTATTCGGAATTGCCACGTACTCTTTCTTGCCAGCTACCATCTATCACCGCCAAAAGTACATTTTTTTGTGTCATTTTCTTATTTTTTCGGTTTCCTATTGGTAGAACGAAAATATTAACTTTATAATATTAAAGAACACAAACTCTAGCCGTAAATGGAAATTTTCTTTTAAAAATTATGTGCCGTTTAAGACAAAATGGCGTTTTAGCACTACTAAAAATGCGAAATTTGAAGCTCATTTTCACAGAAAATTTTTGAGTTTCAAAATACTTTATTCGAAGTTATTTGAAGCACATACACTCACAAATATAATAATCTTTTCAAATTGCGAATTATGTGCATATTAAAGATGTGAGAGATCATTATATCGGTTGGTTTTTTTAAAACTACAAAAATGTAAATTTTTTTTACTTGTCTCTCACGTCGTTAATATTTACATTATCGGCGATTTTTTCACATTATTATATTTACGAGTACATATGCTTTAAATAATGTCAAGTAAAGTTTCTCGAAAACTCTACCGTTTTCTGTGAAAAGTAGCTCAAATTTCGGCATTTTCAGAAATGCTCAAACGCCATTTTCTCATTTATGGCTGCAATTTTTTCTTGAAACTTGTGTAACAGATAGTGATAATTACAATCTTTAATATGGACGTAAAGTTTATTTTGAGTTATTTTTTGGTTTTTTCAAAAATTATATAAATGTAAATTTTTTGAAAGATTTCTCACATCTTTAATATGCACATTACCAGCAGTTTGTAAACATTTTTATATTGTGAGTGTAAGTGCTTCAAATAACTTCAAATAGAGTATTTTGAAAACTCAAAAATTTTCTGTGAAAATGAGCTTCAAATTTCGCTTTTTTAGTAGTGCTAAAATGCCATTTTCTCTTAAACGGCACATGATTTTTAAAAGAAAATTGCCATTTACGGCTAGGTTTCTGTGTTCTTTAATATTCTAAAATTAATATTTTCGTTCTACCAATAGGAAACCGAAAAATTAAGAAAATGACAAAAAAATGTACTTTTGGCGGTGATAGATGTTAGCTGGCAAGAAAGAGTATGTGGCAATTCCGAATAGCTAGCGAAGACCCTAGGAAAAACTAATACGGGAAAGTCTGTGCCATTCTGTAGCACCACTAGTTTCGTGCAGCATTACGTAATTTTCCCTACACTACGTATAGCACTCCGTGTATACCTACGTATACGAGAAAGTAAAAAATGGACATGACTTGAAAGGAAAAACTAATTTTGGAGAACAAATTTTATTTGAAGGAAAGATTTCTATTTTCAATTTTGTAGTTGTAGGAAGACGCCGAAAAAACTTTGATTTTTTCAATTTTGTAAAAATTATTGTTTTCAGCCAACATGAAACCTACACCCTTCTTTAAACGACCTTCAGACTATCCAACAACAAAATATAGTCAAAATTGTTGGCGTCATTTTCTTGAAAATTTTGAAAATGTCCCTGGGGCTCCATGTGAAGTGCCCCCGAAATTGAAATATCTGTTTCAAATTTAAGTGGCCACGAGATCAGTCAAGTCGATTGGCGAATATGAATTCGGGAGAAAATCAGCTGAACGGTTTAGTCGCTAGCGTTGTTCACAGACGTTTGCTTTTAATTGGTTTTTCGGTATCAAGAACCCCCAAAATAGGGATTCTGGCTGCACCACTTGTTAGGGGATTTTTGTTCTTAATTTATCAAATGGATTTATCCCCTTTTTCTTTATCAGGACCCGGCAATGATTTGTTTTCTGCCGAAAATTCGCCGCCTTTTCACGAAGCATTACATTACTTTCCCTATACAACATACAGGATGTCCCGGGAGGAAACGTCGAAACTTCTAAAATAAGCTCTTAAGACAATTCTAAGCGTATTTGGTCTAATGAACTACGTGGATATTCCGAATGGTTGAGTCGCAAGAAGCACTCAAAAGTTGGTTTGAAAAAATTATTTCTAGGCAAAAATTTGCATTATAGAAGCAAAGAGACACTCCATAAACTTGTAAATTGTTTATTATTTACAAAAGAAATAAATGTATTTGCTCAGACAGAAAAATTAAGCGAGAAATATAAAAGCAGTCGAATTGTGTAAATTGGGCACATTTCTTACACACTCTTGTGTGCACCACACCACACATGGCGGAAGACCATTCGGGACTTTATAGATTGTCCCGGCTGGGGCGGTGCCCCGCTGGTGGGAGATATTTGGTTCAGGAATAAACCGACCTCAACACATCAACGTATAGGATCTCACAATCCAGCTAGAGAAAATCTCTGCCACCTCCCGTGATAAAACCTTGCATGCCACTTCTGGAATCACTGATCACCAGTTGACGCGTTCGGCCTCATGAAATAATCAATGTCTAAACTCAACAGTCCTAGGGCGAGGGGGAGGGCATGACTCTGGCGCAGGGTGTCGCAATTCACGACGAAGAAACCGATGGCATATTGACGAGCGTCGCAGACGGACAGGAAAGAATTTGTAACTGTAGGCTTCCGCGGCCGGAGTCTTTTCATTTATTTACTTATTTATTTATTTATCGTCAAAAAGAGTTAAAAACTGTGTGTAGCATTCACGGTGTTTTCTGTGCACCTTCTCCTAATTCTGGGATCCCTACCCTAACCGATGCAACTTGAATTCTAAATACAGATAGAAATTAGCGTTTTTGGCATGAAAATTCGCTCAGAGTATTAAAATATATGATCAAGGGCAAATGAGCTATAAATTTGGGCTCTTATCCCTCATCATGTCCTTTGTCGAGGAATATTCATCCTGCCCCGACAACATGGAGAACGATAATTTGAATAACTGTATTTCCCACTGCACGCTAGAAAACGTGCACAGAGTGAAGTTACATTTATGTCCATAAGCAAAACAAGGGGCCATCTCAGCATTCGCTCAAGGTTCAGGGAAACTAGACGAAAAATCGTATCGAGATGGGAGTCATTGACCCAGAAGCTAAGGTATAATTCGTATTAAAGGTTGTTTAGAGTTATACTGTACAAAAAATAATGCATTAAATATTGTGGCGGCATGTAGCAGCGCCTTAAGAAATCCGTAAGAAAAGCTTGTTTTTTTGTACGCTCTGGCACGCGCACGTGCGCCCAACCGCGCCTCACCCCTCCCGCCCCCTTCGCTGCCGTGGTCACATCCCTCTGACGCCCACTCGCCTGCTTTGGGAGAAATTTACAACCATTCGCCCTCGAAGACGCCGCGCCCTCCTCGTAGTGAATGCCCCCCTTTGTGTTCCGCCCCCGCCCTCCCCTTCGCGAGTCTCCATCGCCAGCGCGTCCCTCACCTGTCGCGCTAATTCAAGTACGTTCTAACCCTTGCCATGCAATAATTGCTCCCAGGAGATGTCACCCTCCGATGGGTGCAGTTGCGTTTCAGTAGACAAAGATAGAAGAGAGAGAACTCTTCGGAAATTCCCTACGAAATCAGGAACCACGATTCGTCAAATTATTTCTGCGACGCAGTAAGCTCTGACCAATAGCAATTTACGAAAGTAGGTCAGCGAGCCCAAGACGAACTTAGGAGGGGGGAGATCCGAAGAGGAACGGATTCCCAAAATCTTGAAGTGAAAAGAAGACTGGTGAGGTAGTCGCGAGCGAGTAAACACGCATTTAAGAAGTAGTCGCGAGAGAGCGCTTCATGCCTGGTCGTGGTAGCCGTGAACCAGTTTTTTTGTTAGGGTATTCGACGAAATAGTAACTCGTTGCCTATTTTGAGCGTACGAGCCGCAAATACCATGATCCGGCTTCCGATCCGCGTCCGCAATTAAATGCTCCCGCATCGCGCGTCCGAGTCGTGATGAGGGGCGACTCCCGACACGTAATAGCGCCGTGGTGAAGGTGGAGAGGAGACCTTCGCGACCTTGTGGTATCCGGCGGCCCAGGGAGGCGTCCGCCCCCGTTCAACATTGCAGCTCATCGCTGGTCAACGCTCGTCGAAGACGCCGAGGCCATCGACCTCGTCGGGCCCGCCCCGGCACGCGCCTGCACAATAGATAAGACTCCTACCGTACGCCCGCGCTTTGGGGCGTTCCGTCTCGAAACGAGGCGGAGAATAATACCGACAATTCTCGAGTGTTTTGTTTTTCTCTGTTTTTTTTTCTTTTTGTTAGAGTTAAGCGGTGCCGCGCAATGGCATTTTTTTATTGTAACATAGTTGTCTTTAATCAATTTTTTTCTTATCTTAATTACCGAGCTCACTAGGTAGGGTGTAATCCCACCTCATGGGATTTTTAATGTAACTTCCCCGACCGTAGGTCGGGAATAAATGTCTAATTTTTGTTTTATTGCCCAATTACGGCTAATTATTTTCAATGTAGTTTGTTGTCCCTGCACCTCACTTCCCCCCACCACGCGAGGAGCCGCGATCATGCTCTACCGAACCGGCTGCCGTTGCAATATCGTTTTTAAAATTAATATTACTTTCCTTTTTGATGCTAGGTATAGTTTCTAATTGTTTAGAAACAGTTGTGGAGCAGAAAAGATTTTACTTCGGACAAACTTGTGTATTAATTTTAATCGTTTAATATCATCTGGCAGTGTGTTGTAAAATAATGCACATGTATTTTATGTGAATTTTTTGAAATGATCTGTTGATACTGTTACTTAATTATTGTGATTACTACCTCGATTGTTACAGTTATGGATATTGGCATTTACTGAAAAAATATGTCATTTTTTTACACAAATCACGTAATTTAAGAGACAAGTTAATAATAAAATTCCTACATTAATAAAGAGAAAAAAGAAGAGAATAAAAATCAATAAATGTTAAAGAATATTAAAGAGATAGAATCTACTTGACTGTCCAAGAGACGCCGAAATATATTTCAATGTGAGGAAGGTCGCAGAATGTCGATCAAAACGTTGGCATGTGCTCCTAGGACGCGGCGTCTCTTTGGCAGCCAAGTAGACAGTATACTTTTCAGGTGATTAGACGACTGTTAGACACATTTTAAAATAGTTGTCGCTGTGCTAAATGTATTATTTTGCCTGCTGGATGAGCCGAGCGCCAGCTGTTAATGCTTCAATGTGATTACAGCTAGAGAGTCCTGGTATTAAGAGGTTAGATATATATTTTACGAGAGAATAACTATATTGTTTCGATATTGTCACTAAAATAAAAAAAACAATGAAATTAAAATTTAAAATATTAAATGAAAAAGAAGAGTTAATAGAACTCCTTTCTAAAACCAAATAAGAGTATATATGCGCGTGAATGAAGCTATCAAACGGATTCAACTGATACGCGTACCGAATTCCAAGGAGCCCATATTGTTTACTATCATCACGGTTTTAATAAAACTCATTGGACCAAATTTTATTCAAATAATTATGCATGTATACAACATTTCTTACAAAGCAAATTTTACAGTGTACTTTTCTAACATTCTAATTAAGTAAATTCCTGCACATGGGTTTTATGCTAATCAATGAACAATTATATTCAACAGCGGAATTGTCAAAAATAGTAGGAAGTGCAATAGGGCTAGAACAAGTTGGTGAATGTTTGTGAAATTAATGATTAACATTTTTATCCTTACCGACTACGCCTCCAATTTGAGTTGGCATCAATGAGTGCCAAAAAACTCTCCTAAGGCTGAACAGACAACGTAAGATGGCATGCCGCTCCCGGCTGGGTTTTGTTCTGGAATCCGCACCACCGCACAGACCTTAGGGCGGATTGCTCGTGCAAGTTGTCTTGATAAGTAAGTTCCCTAGACCTTGCCTAGTACAGGTTAGTACGGCCCGATTCAATACTTCGGTTCAGGGCCCCACCAAACTGTAGCGGCTGGCGGCGAAATCTTCTGCCAAATTAAACCCCGAAAAATCCGCCATTTGGGTGACAAGGAAGAGCGGGAATTCAAATATTGTCTTTTGCCTACGAGAAAATACGATAAGCTTACTAAAAATTTGCACTTCTAATATATTTAGACAAAGCTTTTTTTAAAAATTAATATTTCCGAAACAGAAGTTTTTAGAGGAAGCTGTATTATAGTAATTAACGAAACGAGTGTATAAAGAGGGGGATAATTGCATGAGTGGTATGTTGAAGAAAACGAGCGACGTTAGGAGCGAGTTTTCTTATATACCACGAGTGCAATTATCCCCCTTTATGCACGTGTTACGTTCAAGGTTTTTTCGTTTCTATTCAAGAATAATTTATTTTTTTAAACTCAAATACATACGTTACGTGCATGTGTATGACACTTCATACACCTACATCGATGAATACGTTTGATGACGTATTGCGTCTAAACAATGCCAATTCTAGTGGGCCATGTTTTGTTTACGTACGATCAGTATAGTGACTTATATTGAAAATGGAAGACATTGAAAGTATTCCTGAAGAGATATTGCAAGAAGCGGACGAAGCGATGAATAATTTACTTCCGAATAAAAGTAAGGAAGTATATGAAAGGAATACAACTTATACAAGTTGTGGAAAGCAGAAAAAAAAGTCACTTCCGACTAGGAAAATGTGTTGATGGCTTATTTTTTAGAACGGGTAAATACAATTGACGTTTATGTTTTTTATTTGTAATATTCTAAGATAATTTTTTGTTATGAAATACATTTAATTTACTTATGTCAAATATTTTATGATATAATAGTCAGCTAGCGTCAAACCCTCCTGGTCATGGCCAAACTTATCAATGTTGAAGATGATGTTGCGTGTCAAAGAAAACACAGACATTTCGGGTAAGACCAGGGTTTAGGGTGGCACGGTTCCTTTGGTTCACTGATCCGGTTCACTAGGGAGGAATCGACTCAGTGAACCGAATCCTTGTTTACTATTCGCATTGAACATGGTAACGTAATAAATGTCTTTGAAAACACATTCTATTTAAGAAGCGCGCGCTACTTGAACATTCTTTACTACTTAAGCCACTCATTTTGTGTTACTTATGCCACTCGTCTATTTAGTTAAGCAAATGCTACTTATTACATTGCTCTATAAGCCACAGAATATAAATGGGAAAAGTATAACTCACGTATTTGTTGGAATTTTTATACATTTATTTTAAGTTATGAAACAAAAATATAAAAACAACAACAATAGTAATAATATAAACGTAGAATTTTAAGAACCTGAAACAAAAAAAAAGTATTTTTAAAAAGAATACAATATAAAATAAAACCAATATCAAATAATATTAATAACTCACTATTAAATAGAATGAAAGATAAATAATGAAGGAAATTGAAGAAAAGCGAAGAAAAATTTGTTGAAACAGCGTAATCTCTATAACAGAAAAACATACTAATACAAACTAAAATTTATAAAAACCAATAAGAAGTAAATACTAATAACTCACTTTTCAATGCAATTGAACGATGAAAAAAAATTAATATAAACAGGAACTCATAAATTTAAACAAAAAAAATTAACGTTGAAAAAGATTTTTTAACATCACAATTGCTGTAAAAATAAATTCACATTTAAAATAAATTCTATTTCACAAACTCATACTACTTAAACATTTGTTATTGGGGGGCTATCGCCCCCCAAACCCCCCATTTTAATACGAATAAACCAACTCGTTTGTTTTTTAAACCAATTCTACTTAATATGTTAAAGAAAACGGAATTTTAAAAGAAAAAATCCACTCACACAGTCGTTGAAATTATACAATTTTAATAGTATTACCACTACCATAGTAATACTGAAAATTAGTGTAGTATCTCGGCACGAATTACACCATCATAACACGAAAAAAACGTCAAGCTTGTTTCTGAAAAAAAAAAACCTAATTTTTACGAACTGAAAAAATTAGTAATAAAAAATAACTTGTTAAGCTAATAAAATAAATACAAATATTTAAAATCAATTCTATTTCACAAACACATACTACTTACATGTTTTTTATTGGGAGACTTGCACCTCTCAAATCCTCCATTTTAATACTAAAAACAAACTCGTCTACTTTTTAAAGCAAATACTACATAATATGTTAATCATAAATAAATCCTGCATTTACATCTTCCATCACGGTAGACACACAAAATCTATTAAAAGATGTCTTGAAATACGAAAAAACACGAAATACCTCTTTTCTAATCGCACTAATCGCATTAAATAGTGCCAGTAAATAAATTTGTTGTTATGGGAACAACTGAAAGTGACATTACTAGAAGGCTTTTTAAAATCTAAAAACATGTCTGTACTAATATTTGAGTTCAAACAGCAATGAAATCAGCTTAGAAACAAGTTTAATTCAACAAAAACAAGTGTAGTGAAGTGTAATTTTCAATGTGAAGTGAAGTTGGTTTAAAAGTGTCGTGATGAAGAAGAAATTTTTCGTAATATATGAAATTGGTCATTTCTTATATATTTATGCTTTGACCCATCAAAGCTAATCAACCCGAAGATAACTCACTTTAATTTATCACCACTTCTGAAGTGAACCATAAGTGAACCGTGGCGGACGATTCACGAGAGTAAGTGATTCACTAAAGGAACCAAAGGAACCGTGCCACCCTAAACCCTGGTCAGGCCGACATTTCGAATTACAAAAATTTAATTCATTTTGTAAAATCAAAAAATAAAGGAATTGTGCCGAAAAAATCAAATGTATTCAGCAAACTCGAAATTAATAGATTTCTCACGGAGGCACCAGATAAGAAATACCTTCTTATGAAGGCAAGTGTAGTAAATGAAAGTATGATGTCTTTAAAATGTTACTAATAGCATACAATACACTAAAAATAAAATTTGTTAATGTATTTAGGTTGTTGCGATATTTGGTGTCTGTGGTGCCTGCAGACGTGATAAATTATACAACTTGTGTGTGGACGACATTAAAGAAGAAGGAAGTGTACTGCTTGTAAATTTAGAAAAAACCAAAACAAATATTGTGAGAAAATTCACAATCATTAATGAGACAGGTTCTGTTAATTATGTTGAAAAATGTCAACAGTATTTTTCACTTCGCCCCAAACAAGTAAAACATAGAAAATTATTTGTATTTTATAATAATGGACGGTGCAGCGTTCAACCAGTAGGTATAAATACTTTTGGAAGGATCCCAAAGGAGATAGCTTTATTATTAAACATTCCCGAGGCAAATTTATTTACTGGGCATTGTTTTAGAAGACCATCTGCTACTTTTCTGGCTGATAGTGGAGCTGACATTTTAACAGTGAAACGATAAGGTGGATGGCAGATATACTCTTTGGTGGATGGTGTTCTTCTTTTGTAGCAGAAAGTTACATTGAAGATTCCATACAAAATAAAATAAAAAATGCGAAGTGTATAGGTGAAAGATCAGATTTGTCATTAACTTCAATGCCCACTGCCTCAACATCACACACAGCTTTACCTGGGACAAGTCACGTTGGTGAAGTACATATTTCTGAAAATTATGAAGCGTTGTCTGGATCAGGATCATCGGTGCCAAATGTGAGTGGGGTCATTTTTAAGAATTTAACAAATTGTACCATAAATATCAATATGACTAAGGAGTAATTTTTTATAATTTTGTTTTATTCGCTCACGTGTAGGTTGTTGACATTTTTGTTTATTTCACGGCCGGCTGCAAATAGCTTGGCCACGTGTATTTATAGTATCATAATTAAACGATTTTGATCTTTTTGTGAGTTCTGATTGGTGGTTGTAGAATCTTAATTGCACGGTAGACTATTAATTCCACGCGTGCCATTTACATGGAGATAATTAACGATTTTCAATGCAATAAATGAGCATAATTAGTTAACTAAACGAAAAAATAATAAAATGTATTCCTTGCATACATTTCAAGAAATCCAAAATTTTGCTCTCTGCATCTTGTTCATAACTTCTGTCCTACAGTTTCTAGTTTCACCTTCTTTGTGCTTGGTTTGCCCTATTCACTTCTTAATATAACTAAACATTTTCAGTACCACTTAATTTAACCACTTCTTTACATTTTTTGTGAAATTTTTTTAACTGCAACATCTTTATGATTCTTTCACAGATTTCAGTCCTCTCTCAATTATGTTTTTAATGTCAGTCTGTGCCTGGACGTTGTAGCGAGCGGACGTGCCTTGGGGATCGCTCTCGCGCAGGTAAAGGGATAATGGGCTACGACGTGGAAATGTACCGGGCCCGCATCGGCGGCTGGGCCGCCCGCGTGGCGTGCGTGCTGAGAAAGGGTAGCGTTCCTGCTCCCTCTCTGGACGCCTTTGCACTGCTAGTTATAGCAGCGATGTTAGTAATTGGTGGCGTGGAGATAAATCCTGGCCCGGTATCTACGCGACAGTGGTGCACCAGTGGATGTTTCATGGAGGTGCGTCGAGTGTTGCAACGGCGGTCTGCGAGGTGAACTGTCGCGCCTTCGACAGGAGTTCTTGCAGGTTACTGCTAAGCTTGCAGCGACTCAACAGGAGCTGCAAGTTTTGAAGGCAGCAACAAGAGTAACGGAGGTGGAGGCGATAGCAGCTACTGCGACGGAGGAGGCAGTGACGTTGGTGGCTCAGCCGGTCACAGCGGTCCTGCCAGTAGAGGTGACGTCGCCAACCCCGGCGGCGAGTTCCCCAAACGTGGTGTCCACGGCGGTGATGGCATCAACCACATTTGCATCGGTTGTGAAGGATTCAGCGGCAACGAAAAATTCTAAAAAATGTGTTGTGTTTGGTGACTCTATTGTGCGTCACGTAGGTCACGCAAACCTACAAGTTAAATGCTTTCCGGGAATCCGCGTGGAACAGCTGAAATCGCAAATTGAAGCTAGTGACGTGGAAGCCCCGGAAACTGTTATCATTCACGGAGGCTCCAATAATTTACGGAGATGTCGCTCATTTGATCACCTCATGGGCGACATCTACGAACTTGGGGTAGCAGCCAAAACGCGCTTTCCATCCTCGCGTATAGTGCTGAGTGGCGTCATTCGCCGCCGGGATGTTTGGTCCCGTAAGGTGGCGAGGATAAATCGGGACATGGACTTTGTGGCAAAAGCTCTCGGATTCATGTTTGTGGATCCAAACGGGTGGATCTCAGAGAGCTCACTAGGTCGAGACGGCGTCCACCTCAACCGGAGAGGCGTTGCGGAGCTCAGTGGCCTCTATACTAGAGTAGCTGAATTCTGCACACGCACTCCCGTCGCCCGTTGACGCTGTGAGCGACCGCCGGTCTCGCGTTCCGCGGCCAAATTAAATCTACCGGCAGCGGCGATAGGAGCGGGGGCTGTGGGTGATGCCTGCGATCCCGACATAGTGATAGGGACTGAGTCGTGGCTAACTGAGGAAATCGGGTCCTCTGAAATTTTTCATTCCTATTACAAGATCCTTAGGAGGGATAGAAATAGTAGAGGGGGCGGAGTCTTTATTTGCGTCAAAGAGGACATTAATATTAGATTAGAGTGGGTCAGTAGAGAGTTTGAAATGATGGGAATAGAAATTATTACGTCAGGAACTGTTTTAGAAATTATTGCATGCTATAGGCCTCCGAGCGATGGATATGACATTTTAGATAACATCATTCAGAGAACGGGAAACGAAAATGGCCATGCTATTGTTATTGGAGGCGACTTAAATATTCCGAGCGTAAACTGGGAGGGAACCGTTAGCGAAAGGAAAGTCCAAAATTTAGTGAACGGACTGGTCTGGGAAGGGGGTTTTATCCAGGTAGTTCAGACCGGGACGCGACAGGATGCGATTTTGGATGTCTACCTAATTAGGCCGAAAGAACTTTTCATATCTTGTGAAGTTGTTGAGGGTATTAGTGACCACAAAGTTGTTCTTCTTGACTTAGACGGAAATATTTCAAGGAAAGGCATTACAATAGGAACGAAAGTACGGCAATACAAGAAAGCAAATTAAGCGGGCTTCAAGGCTTCTTTAGGGAACAATATGACCGCTTTCTAAGAACAGAGGGCGGTATGGAAGAAATATGGGGCGTGTTTAAAGATATTATATACGAAGCTTTGCAAAAGTTTGTTCCGTGCAAAATTCTAAAAAATAATCCGGATCCAGAATACTACAATGCAAAAATTAGGAGAATGAAGAGGATAACGAGAAAGGCATTTAAGAAAAGAAAGCGTAGTAGCGAGCATATGAATATTTTTCGAAATCATTCAAAAGAATTGGAGCGCGAAAAGAAAATTGCTCAGGAGGCATATTTAAAGAATATTCTAGATGGGAAGGGAAATAACTGGACAGGCTTTTATAAATATGTTCGTAGAAGGAAAGGAAATAAAGAGGATATCCCAGTTATTCGCGGAAATGGAAACACGCTAATTACTGACAAACGGGCAAAAGCGGATGCATTTAATAAGTATTTTAGTTCGGTTTTCAAAAATAGTACGGACCATCCATTTATTCAAGGGCCTTCAGTTGCGAATCAGTTTAATATTGAAGTAAATGTTCTATGGAATAAAGTAAAGTCAATGAAAAATGGTAAGTCAAGGGGTCCAGACGACATTTCTACGGATTTAATTAAACTAGCAGGAAAGACAATATTACCGTACCTAATTAGAATTTTTCACGTGTCTTTGAATAATTCAAAAGTACCGAAAGATTGGAAATTAGCCTTTGTCGTACCAATTTTTAAAAGTGGTGACAAAACTAAATTATGCAATTATAGGCCGGTAAGTCTTACGTCAGTGGTGTGCAAGCTTATGGAGCATCTAGTTGGGAGTTACATTAAGAAAGAATGGGAAATTAAAAAATGGCTCTACGATGGGCAACACGGGTTCAGGAGTGGTTATTCATGCAAAAGTCAGGTAGTCACGCTATTTCAGAATCTAGCAGATGAAATTGACGCGGGCGGGAGAGTAGATGCAGTAGTTATAGATTTTGCTAAAGCATTTGATGTCGTTCCACACGATCGGCTTGTACAGAAATTAATGAATTCAGGCATAGATCCCAGGGTGGTGGCGTGGATTAGCGAGTTTCTGCGAGATAGAAAACAGAAAGTCCGAATTGGACAAGAGTTATCTTCCGGGGCAAGCGTTACGTCAGGAATACCGCAGGGGAGTGTCATTGGACCCCTTCTATTTCTAGCTTTCGTCAATGATCTGCCGGCGCAATTAACCTCAAATGTTCGGCTATTTGCAGACGATTGCATAATATATCGTAGTATTAACTCGAAAAGAGATGAAGAAATACTGCAAAAGGATCTTGATGCGTTACATTACTGGGCGGAAAATAACGGAATGTCCATAAATAGCTCTAAAAGTAAATCCATCACTTTTGCCAGGGGTCATAATTACAGTGAATCACATTACCGTTTAAATAATGACATTATTCCGAGAGTTTCCTCGTGCAAGTACCTAGGAATTCATTTCGATAGTAAATTAAGTTGGAAAAAACACGTATATTTTGTTGTAGGGAAAGCCTGGAGATCTCTTCACTTTGTAATGCGCATCCTAAAAAAGAGTACGGCAAACGCGAGAGAAATTGCTTATTTATCTCTTGTTCGTCCAATAATGGAATATGGAACAATTTGTTGGGATCCGCACAAGATTATGCAGTGTAAACACTTGGAAAGGATTCAGCATAGGGCAGCTAAACTTACTTTCAGGGACAAGAAAACGGCAGGGTGGGATTCACTCAAAAACAGGCGATCAGTAGCAAGACTCTGCGCCTTATATAAAGCTTATAATGGTCATCCAGCTTGGAAAGAAATTAATCGGCGGCTATGTATTCCTACATACATCAGTAGAGTGGATCACAGGCACAAAATAAATTTAAGACAGCAGAGAACGGATGTCTGGAAATTTTCTTTTACAAATCGAACGATTACGGAATGGAATAGATTGCCTGCAAAAACCTTTGAACCCTTTCCTCAAAGTGTTCAACAGTTTAGGAAATTAATTTAGGGTATTATTAAGTAAATGAGGGAGAATAGTGGGTTATATAGCGATGCATAAGTGTTCTATTGTGAAGTGAGGTGTAGTGTAGTGTATAGCGGAGAAATAAAGAAGGAAATGTTTTCAGGTCTTAGTGATGTGAAGTACAGTGAAGTGCAGTGTGATACTAATGCAGTGTGTGTGTGTGTGTTTTCTCAATGTAATTTTTTATATTATTATCATTATTTTACCATTATTATTACTACAATTAGTATATAATTTGCTTCTTCTTCTTCTTCTTATTGTTGTTGTTGTTGTTGTTGTTATTATTATTATTATTATTATTAGAGGTTTTAGAGTTCTATATTACGGAAAGGCTGTGTATATTTATGTTTTTGTAATTAGCTGCCACCGGGTTATGCCCAATTGCAGTTTAAATAAATCTAATCTAATCTAATGTTAAATACTTGTAAAATATTGAAAATTCATTGCTCCTTTCTCATCATCTGCATATCACATTTACTATTTCGATTATCAAGGTCTCTATTATAAACAATTTTTGCATTGCATTTATATCAAGTCTTATTTATTAAAACTTCATCATTTTTTTTATTTTTCATTTTGTACCATTTCAAGTGATATGAATGAGGATGGATTTTTCAGTAATACAAAAAATTTCTTTTAATACAATATATATAAAACAAGATTATGATTTATGCAATGGGTTAAGCGATAATATTTTCTAACAAAAACGATTAAAGGAAGGAGGGTGGAAATTATCTGTTGGAACTGCTATCCTCCCTTTCAAACACAGTGCTTTATTTAAAATGAGAAACCTGAATGTTTAAGATAAAGGCAATTGTTAATGACAGTCACAAGCATTTACAAGTCACTGGAACACAGCAGAAAAAAGTAATTTTCTTCTCATATGCATTTTTTACCATTTTTATTAGTGAATTTATAAGCAGAACATGAATGCATTATTATAACTGCTTTTAATTATAAATAAATAAATAAATTCCGATAATAATGCTCATAGGATGCATATAAGGTAGTATTACATTGCAAGTCAAATTACATGACGTTTTTTATTCATAAAAAGCATGTAGGCATACATTGGACAACATGCAACGAAGAAGCTAACACTTCAAAATTTCACAGAACGTATTAAAAAATTAATGTCACACTGCATACGAATCTCTAGACAACTTCACAAATCACAAATACACACACTATATTGCACAATATCACCTGATCCCTTTTGCCACCTTAATGGCGGCAACGGACCTCTCCAGTGTGAGAATGGAACGGTGCTGGTCGTCACACATCTAGCGACTTCTTAAGGAACTATATTCATGCTTAGGTCCGATACTGAATGGCAAGTACCAATTCACAAGGCTGCTATTTTCCACCTCCTATTTTCAAAATAGTCGTGCTACTCTTTGGCGCGGTAAATTCGTACCAAGCGTTGGTACCTCCTTTTAAGCTGTGACGCAGCCAGAGTCGTCCTTCTCCCCGCACCTCTCGCTGTAGAATATCAAGACAACGAGCGTTTACAGTTTCGCAATTTTGTGGGATATAAACATAGGCTCACGACGTTGTGCTGAATTCCCTATTCTAACATGAAGGTAACAC
>JAHLJT010000631.1:89412737-89457933 GCA_031308135.1 Acheta domesticus | reverse complement strand
ATCTTTCAAAGGCGGACACATAGTTTTAAAGAACATTTTTCGACTTGAGGGTCTTCTAAACAGTGTTCATGATTTTGATATCGATTATTTTTCTACATCATTTCTCTTGCTTTCAGAAGACGTGTATTAATATTAAAAAGTAAATTTGCGCAATCTATAAGATTAATTTTATAGTAGAAATCTTTGACATTCCCTAAACAGTTGATTATATTAGTTACATTTTAAATTGGAGAACAAAAGCTCGAAAATAAATAGCCATCTGTGTAAATCGCAAAAATAAAAATTAGCATTCTCATCACAACGTTTTTTAGGGATTTTGTTCTCTGTTAGGTTAATTGTCAATGTAAAAATTTTCTGAGATGAGAGTTCAAATAACAATTAATTCTTTAAATTTTCTGAATTGTAGATGTGTTTTCATTAACGATAAAAATAACGATTTTGGATGATAATAATCTGAATGAGTAGGATATATTGTCGGCATGAGATTTCAACAGCACTTGGGATATGGAAAGAAACATCAGGAAACGGGTAAAATCTTAAATATGTACCAGAAGAATATGAAATAGTAAACGCCATTTCATATTCTAGTCTTCTACTTTCTAGAGTTCTTTTTCAAATACGCAGACTTTGTTGTACAGGAATTAAATCAATTTTTTAAATCTTCCAAGGCAAGAGGGATGGCACAGAAAAAATAGTGTTTTTTCTTCGTAACAATTTATTAATATTCATGCAAGTTGTAAGTTAGTATATTAAGTCTCTTCACAAATTTTAAAGAAATGTGAATTAGTTTATTATCATTGCATACATTCGCAACTAAATTATAATTACAATTAAACATCTCAACAATATTCATCAGTTCTGGATTTTTAAATTTACTCACAGCGTCGTTAGATTTTATTAATTACATTTTTTAAATTTTGGTTCGTAGTATGAAGTCCAATTAATACAAGGACATTGTATTCTGCAGCTTTGTAACGATCTTTCAAAAGTCTTCGTTCCCTGTGCACCTGCACAAACATACAAAAATAATTTTACATCATTTAGTCACCGAAGCTGGAATAACAGCTTTCCTAGTTCTTGAAAAATAATGAATTCAAATGTTTTCCTGGCTTATTCTCTTTTCATTTGAAGAGAAAAACTTGTATGAAATCTGATCTTGTATGTAAATATGTACTAAAGAGTTCTGTAAATGTCTACTTTTTCAATATTTTCAAATAAATTACTTCTGCTGAAAGTAAAGATACTAAAATTACTGCATTCCTTATTTTTCAGAACATAATTAAGAAAAACATTCAAGTGGATAATTACAAGTGGAACATTATTTTAAAATGTATTAATATATTACTGTAATTTCACTAAAATGAATGAATGCATGTTTTCACCGGCATTTCCATCTGCCCATTATATGCTAAATAATAAGTAAAGATCAATCATTATAATAAATAATTGTAGTATATAAAATATATCATAAATTTATTTCCAATAATTATCACATGGAAACTTAAATACAAATTTCAAATATTAATTACTTTTAAATATTAAATTTCCAATTATTAATTTCATATTTTTGTAAAGCTAATTCTAGATATGCATGAAAACCTCATTTACATACTATTTACATTTAAGAGATTTTAAAGATTTTATAATAAATAAAAGAATAAATAATAACGTAAAAATATAGCATAACTTGATTCTTGGTTTTTCAATGTTTGGACCCCGTATTTTTAAGGCGGACGCTGACATTTTTGAATTTTATTTCCATTAATACTACGACAAAATTTCCATGATTAATAATTTTGATGTTCTACATGCGCACTAGGGTCAGCATCCTTAAGGAAAAATATGTTGTACAAACCTGATTTTTAATGTATTGTTAGCTTTGTTGCACTAGAGGACACTGATGACTCATATTAAGAGCAGAAGGCTTAAGAAAAGCAAAAAACAAAATGTATTCGAATACTTAGCTTTGAATGTTTTAAACTTATTAATTTCAAAGATCTTTACCTGATCGCCAAAGAAGATATAAAATGTTCAAAATCTCATCACTATTCTATTCTGTAAGTATGGAAACAGAAAATATAAAATGTGAATATATGAAAAGTTTACATAATGAATTGCCTTTCTGATCTGAATCATAATTACACTATACTCACGAAAATGACGTTGCTGAGTAAGAAGCGGGTATCAGTCTACTGATCAAAATCTTGTGATCTAGCGCCCGACGGCCCCAGCGCCCGCGGAGCGGACGGAGTTGGCATTGGCAACCACAGGATACTTCGGCAACTCGTCTACTACAACCACAGGCAACTCCTCCACCACTACAGGCTCCACCACCTCCAATGCAGGGACCGCGTAATCAATTGCATTCGCATTCGCCAGAGAGTGGTCAAAAGCATTGGCGTTAGCCAAGCTTGCTCCGAGGGCATTAGCGTTGGCGAAACCACCTCCAAAAGCATTGGCGTTGGCCAAACCACCTCCAAAAGCATTGGCATTGGCCAAGCTACGTCCTAAGGCATTAGCATTTGAAATAGCGCGTTGAAGAGCGTTTGCATTCGCAATTCCGCGGGCAGCATTTGAATTAGCGACACCGCCACCTAGGGCATTGGCATTGGACAAGCTACGACCTAAGGCATTAGCGTTTGAAATAGCGCGTTGAAGAGCGTTGGCATTAGCGATTGCCCGGGCAGCATTTGAGTTAGCGACACCACCACCTAGAGCATTGGCATTAGACAAGCTGCGACCTAAGGCGTTTGCATTAGCAATGCCTCGGGCAGCATTGGAGTTAGCTACACCGCCACCAAGAGCGTTAGCGTTGGACAGAGCACGACCTACAGCATTGGCGTTGGCAAGAGCGCGTTCAACGGCGTTGGAGTTAGCTACACCGCCACCAAGAGCGTTAGCGTTGGACAGAGCACGACCTACAGCATTGGCGTTGGCTAGAGCGCGTTCAATGGCGTTGGAGTTAGCCACACCGCCACCAAGAGCGTTAGCGTTGGACAGAGCACGACCTACAGCATTGGCGTTGGCTAGGGCACGTTCAATGGCGTTCGCATTAGCGATAGCACGTGCTGCATTTGCGTTAGCAATAGCTCGGGCAGCGTTGGAGTTGGCCACTCCTCCACCAAGAGCGTTAGCGTTGGACAGAGCACGACCTACAGCATTGGCGTTGGCTAGAGCGCGTTCAATGGCGTTGGAGTTAGCCACACCGCCACCAAGAGCGTTAGCGTTGGACAGAGCACGACCTACAGCATTGGCGTTGGCTAGAGCGCGTTCAATGGCGTTGGAGTTAGCCACACCGCCACCAAGAGCGTTAGCGTTGGACAGAGCACGACCTACAGCATTGGCGTTGGCTAGAGCGCGTTCAATGGCGTTGGAGTTGGCCACTCCTCCACCAAGAGCGTTAGCGTTGGACAGAGCACGACCTACAGCATTGGCATTGGCTAGGGCGCGTTCAATTGCGTTGGCATTAGCGATAGCACGCGCTGCATTTGCGTTAGCAATGGCTCGGGCAGCGTTGGAGTTTGCAACACCGCCACCAAGGGCATTTGCGTTGGATAAGCTTCGACCAAGAGCATTGGCGTTGGCCAAAGCACGCTCTAGTGCATTGGCATTTGCTACAGAGTATCCATAGGTCTGGAAACAAAAAAGAACATCGAAAATCAAAACAAACAATCACTTCGAAAATCAATATTTGTTTCAACATTTTGAAATAAACTGATATGATTTTGTATATGATTAAATTCTTAATGCTTAATTTGCTCATTTTTATTTACTTACTGTTTTTTTCTATCCTGTATTCATGCCAAAACTAAGAGGATGATTTGTTTTACAATAATGATAGTGATGAATGCGAAAATGGCAACATTGCATTAAGAATACATGTGGAGAGCTGATAAAAAGCTTACACAAATCTATTTCGTCAACCACAATTTTTTCATAAATAAAATGTGATTTTAACTCAAAAGAATGAAGAACAGATGCCATTTGAACAAAACTATAGTGGAATTAGTTCTCTTTTTTTGAGCGCGTTGCGGCTATCTTCTTTGCCATACGTGAAAGCCAAGATATCGATGTATGTCGTGTCATCGAAATAGTTCTATGCGAGTCAAGATAATATAACTTGACCAGAGCAGTGCGAAGATTTGGCATTTGTAAATCGTTTTAAAATTATACGCACGGCATTAGTCCATGCTACGGAATAAAGCTCACGAAAGCAGCTATATATCTGAAGGAGTAATATAAGTTTTATATGGCTTCATTTTGCATAATGCTAAACAAGAAACAAATCTGACCATTTCTAGCACTCTATTGCCTCTCCTTCTGAATGTCCCTTATAGAACATGAAAACAGTTTTGCGTATAGTTTTTCAATGATGTGCGATTATTATAATTGTAAAAGACCATCACACACACACACACACGCACACACACACGTGCGTGTGTGTGTGTGTGTGTGTGTGTGTGTATGCATGCTTGATTTCTGGCCGAACGCGACGGAACGGCGTTCCGGTATCTCTGGAATATATTGTTAAATTATATTGTAATATAACTTTTTGTGTAAAATTCGTAATTAATTTGGGGCGCCTTCCGGTACCTAAAATTTTATAAATCAAGCATTGTGTGTGTGTGTGTATATATATATATATATATATATATATATATTAGAGTTATATTTATAATAGTTGTGTACGTATACTTACTCCGCTGATGAGCAGGGAGATGAGTGCGAGCGAGGTGGTCCACATTGCGAAGGGTGCCGGAGGAGCCGAAGGCAGGGAAAGGTGCCAGTGAAAACTTTGCACTCTCTTTTATAAGGAGAGCTATGATATTCGTCACACGGTCACCATTGCCTTATCTGCTCGTAATTTGAATCTAATGAGGCCTCTCCTTGGGCTTCATTAGTTTCATATCATATATTTACTCAACTCTCTACCATATTTCGTCCAGCCAGAAGCAGTTTCATAGTTATAGTTTCTTCAATTTACTTTAATAGGGGAAAAGGAATATGTGAGTTTTATTTCAGTCTGCTGATTTATGATTTTTTAATGAATAGTTAGATTCTTTAGTTTGGTCTTTATCTCCAGGTGAACTTGATATCGTAAGGAGTTTACCGAACGTAAACTTCAATGAAGCAATTAAAGAAGTAAAATAAAAAAATTGCTCCTGAAAATCTATGATTACTAATGTTGATTCTGACGTTAAGAGCATTAACAAATAGTTCTGCCTTTCAATACCGGCTCGACGTGATCGCTTGGAAAGGTGTTAAGGCCGCTTCAAAATGGCCAGAGGACGGGACCGCAAAGTTGTGACCCCCAAGGGGAACAGGAGACTCATCCGTTTCATAATTAGCACCAACAGGAAGATGGACCGATCTAGAAAACTGAAACAGCCAAATAGAGAAGGGAAACTGTTACACCTTTGACAGAGAGTGGCTTTAAACAGTTGTTCACTTAGCTCATGGTAGTGCCGTTTTGTACATGTAACTGGTCTAGTACACTTATTGGACACCAATATACTGATATAAACTAACGAAGACACTTGATTCATTCAGCCAAGCTCTTGGTTTCCAGCCTGAATATGTGAAAAATAGCATTTTGTTGACTTAGTCTTTACTTCTTTGTATTATAGTTGCTGAAATCCAACACATCTATAGCAGAAGTTGATAGTCTTTTAATATTATATTTTCTCTAATTACTTTCGTTTTCTCTTCTCACATTCTACTCACGTAGTAAAGAATATCTATTAAAATGCTGCGTCAAAAGTCAGAGATTTTTCAGAAAAGAGAAATATTCTTTTTATGGATTCCTGATCACGAAACTCGTAGAGCTACAACTGCACGTACTTTCTTCGCATTGAGAACGGTTATGTAACATCACATCGGAATTTATGTCCATTTTAATACATCTCTTATCACCAATAAAAGCACATTAGGTGTAAAAATTAATTTAAAGATAATAAAATGACACAAATTCGACAATCGAAAATTTCTTTCCACACAGAAACTTTGCACAATAATGATAAATAATTCTGAATGGTATTTCAAACTGCCATGCCGCGACGTTCGTATTGTTACGAGAATAATGCAGCAACTCGTGATAGATTCCTGTGTACAAGAAGAGTGAGAAATTCAAATTTCCAGTGCCAAAGATTTGCAAAACTTACGCGAAAATACTCATATTTTGAAATAATTGTACAGTGACCTTATTTAAAGATCTAGATTTGAAGAAAAGATTTCATTAAGTAAAAAATATCTGTCAATCAATATTGTAGTTTTGAACGATAAATTATTTGCAATTTTTAAAAATTCAGTGTGTTTACTGAAAGAAAAATTAAATTAAATTTATCTAACATAGTAAAATCAATATTTGTTTGTTGATTCGTTTTTAACCCTTCAGTGCACTTAGTGGGCCTCGAATGCCCGGCCGTATTTCTTAACGCTGTAAATATTTTTCCATTTATATTACAGGTGTCTTCTTTCATAATATCCTCTGTTACCATGTTTATTTTCTTATGGCAAAGAATGGTCCAGCTATCCATGACATTTTTTAATATTTTTCAACTTTTCTAAAAGCAGTCATGCCTTCCACTTAGTGGGCCTTTGAGGCCCGATAGTCTGTTTTCTCTTAATGTATCTTTTAACTCATAAGAAACACATTTTGTTGGAATTTATTCCTTATCATTCCAGACTTCATTACTTACTTGCCAAGAAACGTAAATCATGGCCACATAAATATGGAATTAAGAGTTTTTGTGTTGTGTTTCTAGGAACGGATTTACACACAATGGCAAAATATATTATGGAAAAATCAAAGATGAGCCTGTTGCAAAAGATTTTGCAACTAGATGGTGAAGGATTTGATATAGTTATTATTCATTGGTGGTTATAACGTTTCAAGTGATAACTTTTTCAGTTTCTACGAGTTTCTAGTGCTAACTTTTTACGTGCAGTTGTAGAATTTCCATAGTTCTGACAACACTGCGCTGGAAACAGTGAGTTGTAAGCTAAGATGTTACTAGCGCATCAAGTGTAAAATTTCAGTACTACGTAGCTGTTTCATCTAATACGAGAAAGTAAGTGCTGTTGTAGCAATACTAATATTTCTTCAGTTAGCAACTGGATGTATTCAATTTTTGGTTATCGCGGCCCGGCAACTAATTTTTTTCTGGCGAAAATTCCCCATTTTTTCGCGCAGCTTTATATAACTTTCCCTATACTACGCATATTACACTGTATGCACGTACGTATACGAGAAAGTAAAAATTCGCCATTGTTTCACGAATTTCTTTCTCGTTTTTCTTTCGCGTTTTCGAAATTCTTTCGCGTTTTCTTTATATAACTTTCCCTATTCTACGTATATTACTCCGTATGTACGTACGTGTACGGGAAAGTAACTAGTGCTACAGAATGGCACAGACTTTCCCTGTTAGGTTTCCTTGGGTCTTCGCTAGCTATTCCGAATTGCCACAGTCATCTATCACCGCCATAAGTACATTTTTTTGTCATTTTCTTAATTTTTCGGTTTCCTATTTGTAGAACGGAAATATTAATTTTAGAATATTAAATAACACGAAAATCTAGCCGTAAATGACAATTTTCTTTTAAAAATTATGTGCCGTTTAAGAGAAAATGGCGTTTTAGCGCTACAAAAGTGCGAAATTTAAAGTTCATTTTCACAGAAAATGTTTGAGTTTTCAAATTACTTTATTTTAAATTATTTGAAGCACATACACTCACAAATATAATAATGTTTACAAATTGCTGGCAATGTACATATTAAAGATGAGAGAGATCTTTTAAAAAATTACAATTATGTAATTTTTGAAAAAAACTCCAAATAAACTTTACGCTATACTAAAGAATGTAATTAGCACTATCCGTTACAAAAGTTTGAAGAAAAAATTTGCAGACATATTTGAGAAAATGGCGTTTGAGCGTTTCTGAAAATGCGAAATTTTGAGCTAGTTTTCACAGAAAACGGTTGTTTTCGAGAAATTTTACTTGACATTATTTAAAGCACATGTACTTGTAAATATAATAATGTGAACAAATCGCCGCTAATTAAAATATTATCGACGTGAGAAACATGTGAAAAAATTTACATTTTTGTAATTTTTGAAAAAAACAACCTATAGAGAAATATGGCTTTTATGTCATCTGACAGTACATTTACCCCTATCCCTACCAAAAGTTTAAAGAAAAAAATTGGAGTCGTTTTTGAGAAAATTTTGAAAATCCCCGGGTGGCTTCATATAAAGTACCTCCAAATTTTGAAGAATCTTTTTCCATATCTCAAAGCTTCGACTAGAATCAGATCGACCGGGCAATATCCATTTTGGAAGAAATCGTTCGTATGGTTTAGGCGCTAGCGTTGTTTACAGACCCACAGACAGACGGACGGACGGACAGACGGATGTTTTCCTTTCAATTGGTTTTCTCGATATCAAGGACCTAGAAAACAGGGTTTCTGGCTACACCACGTGTTAGGGGATTTTTTTCTTAATTTAGCAACTGGTTTTATCCACTTCTTCGTTTTCACGACCCGGCAATTAATTTTTTTCCGCCGAAAATTGGCCATTTTTTCGTGCAGCATTACATCACTTTCCCTATACTATATAATTATATCACTCGGTGTATACGTACGTATACGGAAAAGTAAAAAGTCGATAAAACCGGTTACTAAATTAAGAAAAAAATCCCCTAACACGTGGTGTAGCCAGAAACCCTCTTTTGTGGGTCCTTGGTACCGAAAAACCAATTGAAACGCAAACGTCCGTCCGTCCGTCCGCCTGTCCGGCCGGCCGGCCGGCCGTCTGTCCTTCTAAGAACAGTGCTAGCGCCTAAACCATAGGTACAATTTCTTCCAAAAAGAATATTCCCCGATTGATTTGGTTTCAGTGAAAGCTCTGAGATTTTCACAAAGATTCTTCAAAATTTAGGGGTACATTACATGAAGCCCCCCGGACATTTTCAAAATGTTCTCAAAAACGGCTCCAAATTTTTTCTTTAAATTTATTGTAAGAATAGAGTAAAATACACTTATTAAGGTGGCAGAGGTCCGATGTTCACTGATAACTCTGAATTTTGGAAAATTGTGACAGTTTGAATTTTTTTCGGCGTCTTTCTATAACTACAAAATTGTAGACAGAGATTTTTCCTTCAAATAAAATGATTTCTCCAATGTGAGTTTTTTGTTTATGGTCATATACAGTTTTTAAAAAATGTTAGTAGTTTTCGCGCAATATTGCCTGCAAAATAGTGCAATTTTAAAAAATTACAAAACTAAATTTTCTCAAAAACGGATATTTTCATTGAACTTTTGGTAGTCTTAGTGGTAAATGTACTCTATCAAATGACATAAAAGCCCTATTGCTCTATTCTGTGGGTTTTCAAAAATTGCAATAATACAATTATTCTGACTTGTCTCTCACGTCGATGATATTTACATTAGTGGCGCTTTGTTCCTATTATTGTATTTATGAGTACATATGCTTTAAATAATGCCAAGTACAGTATTTTGAGAACTCAAACATTTTCTATGAAAACGAGCTTAAAATTTCGCATTTTTAGTAGCGCTGATTCGCCATTTTCTTTAAAACGGCACAAAAATTTCAAGAGAAAATTGCCATTTAGGACTAGGTTTTGTGTTCTTTAATATTCTAAAATTAATATTTTTGTTCTCTCAGTAGGAAACCGAAAAATTATGAAAATGTCAAAAAAAAGTAGTTTGTGCGGTGATAGCAACTGGCAATTCCGAATAGCTAGCGCAGAGCCACGGGAATAAAAAACGAATACGAGAAAGTCTGTGCCAATCTGCAGTACCACTAGCTTTTTTTTTGTTTCTGTTTTTGTTTTTGTTTTTTGCATCATACAAGTCCAAAGAACAAAATTATTTATCTTCTTAGCACAATACATCAGAACAAAGACCAAGTAACGACAAACAAGGAACCATCAATTATTCTTGCCTACTTTAAAAGAAAGATTGGAGTTGACCTCAGGGATAAAAAAGTCGAACAATTACTCATAATGAAGGCATACTCGTGAATGACCAATGAGGTTATTTTACGACAAGTTTGACGCTGTTGCTTTAATTGCGTTCGTAATCTTCAAAAAAATATGTTAACATGTGTTATGTTAATATCGTGGTAAATTTGTTATAAATTCTTTCCAATCAGGACATTACTTTCTTTCCAGATGCTGTTTATGCCTCTTCGAGAAAGACAAAAAACAAAATTATAGTGCTTCATGTGAAAAAACAAACTTTTACCAGAACAACAAAAGACAGTATACTGTGCTATTGTTGAAAATGAAATGCCTTATTATGCATTAAAAGTTTAAAATACAAGTGAATTGAATAGTAAATATCATTGCATACATTACTTCTTTATCCGAACCCCAAATTAGTGTTCTATTCAAACCGGGCCTCTGAGGCCCACCAAGTGTAAAGTCGCAAAATCCGAGCTCCGTGCATCGAAGGGTTAAATCGCTGCCGTACAGTTCATCCGATTGCGATAAAACTTTGTCAACTTATTACCTGCACGTGCGGGAGTATTGTAACTCCACTAGTTGGCGCTGCAGCACAAGATGGCGCTTCAATTAAATGCAAAGTTAAATGCAATTCCCAATCCGCCTTAGCTTCATTGCCACTGGTCGTTGCTGAGTGATGCGAGGCGAGATCGAGGATGACAGGAGAAGCGGGCGAAAAAGTTTATGAGAGAAGAGGGAAATGAGAAAGGGAAGGAGAGAGAGGAAAAGAGAGAGCAAAAAAATGAAGGAAAATAGAGAGGAAAGAGAGAGGGAAAAGAAAGAGATGGAGATAGAGGGGGAAAGAGAGAGGAAAAAAGAAAAAAGGGAGATAGAGCGAGCACGAAAGAGAGGGGGAAGAGAAAGAGAGAAAAAGAGGGAGGGAAAAGAGAGATGGTAAATAGAGTGAGGAAAGAGAGAGGGAAGAAAAAAGAGGGGAAAAGAGAGTGGGTAAAGAAAGAGAGAGGGAAAAAGAGAGAGAAAATGTAGAGGAATGTGTCCACATTTCTGCGTAAGCAACGTGCCGGGTACCAGCTAGATTGTAATAAAATGGGTCCTCCGCCAGTTTATAAGCGAACTTTGGCCTTATTATAGAAAATGCAGAGCCTTTTTTGAGATTAAAACAAATTTCCTTTACTTCATGCAAGAAAACACACTAAAACTTCTCGTTAAAACTACCTGTTATACAGAATGGCACACACTTTCTCGTAGTAGTTAGTTTTGTTATCGCTTTATTCTGGGTTATCTTTTCTGTTTCGTCCCATTCCCTTCTTAGCTGTCATTTGTTGGCACCTAGAGGACATTTCTTTTATTTTTCGGGCCCCTAATTAAAATCTGAAATGTGACTAAGAATATTAGTAGTAATATTTTGTTCTTCACGAAAATTTCCGCTGAAAAATTTGCAGCCGTTTTTCAGAAAATATATTTTGAACTTTTCTAAAATGCGCTTTATTAAGCTCAATTACACAAAAAGAATTGATTTTTCGAGAAACATCTTAAAAAATTATTTTAAACACTTTTACTCACAAATACAATAGAAATAATGACTAACTGATGTGTTCAAATTATCAAAGACAGTACTCAACTTAACAATACTTAATTGACATCACCATAACCATTGTTGAACACATTTACAATCGTACAATATTGGAATTGCTCTCTTTCCTGCGTGTCTCCGGCCTCGGCACACGTCCCACGCGTCTCCACGGCGCGGCTCTCTCCCACAGGCGAAGTGTGCGTCCTGCAAGACTTCTTCTTGCGTGTCGCTGGGCACGACACCGGTACCGCGCGTCTCCACGGCGCGGTTGCTCCACGAGCCACTACTGGCCCGTTACCCTCCGTGCGCGATTTGCGCGGCTGCTGGTCGCACGGCCTCCTGCGTACGACGTCCCCGGTCGGGATGGGCTCCCGAACCTCTCTTCCGTTGTCTGGGTCGGCGCTGTCTCTCCTGCCGCGGCTCTCACTGCCTCGAGGGGGCGCTACGCCCCGCTTATCATGCGCCGCTCCGAAGGGGAGGGCGTCGCTAGCCCCTCCCTGGCGACGAGAGGAGTCTCTCCCGGTTCGACTGAACCGCCCAAGCGGAACGCTCGGGCTCACTGCTACGTGGCCAGCGGCTGCCGCTGGCGCTCGCTCTGGCGGCCGCTCGAACCACGGGTGCGGCACGTCGCATTGCCCATGCGGACGGCAGCGCCCGTAGCTGCTGATTGTGGTGTCGTGTCCACGGACACCACACTAACGATGTGAGATATCTAAAATTAGTGGTGCTACCGAATGGAACAGAAATTCCCGTATTTGTTTTTTATATCCTTGGGTCTCGGCTAGCTATTCGAAATTGCTACATATTCTTCTCAGCTGCCATATATCGCCACCAAAATTACATTTTTTTGACATTTTATTCATTTTTCGTCTTCGTAATGGCAGAACGGAAATATAAATTTTAGAATATTAAAGAACACTAAAACCACGTCGTAAACGGCAATTTTGCTTGAAAAATTTGGAGCCGTTTTTAAGAAAATGGCGTTTACGCGCTACTAAATATCCGAAATTCCAAGCTCCTTTTCACAGAAAACATTTGAGTTTTCCAAAAACTTAATTTGAAGTCATTTGAAGCACTTACACTCACAAATACAATAGTGTTTACAAATTGCTGGTAATGTACATATTACAAGTGTGAGAGATCTATCAAAAAGATTACATTTGAGCAGTTTTTGAAAAAACAAAGAAATACCAAATTGAACTCTACGACATATTAAAGAGTGCAATTTGAACTATCCGTTTGAAAAGTTGAAAGAAAAATTTAGAGCCATGAATGAAAAAATGGTGTTTAAGCATTTCTCAAAAGATGGAATTTTGAGCTAGTTTTCACAGAAAGCAGTTGAGTTTTCGAGAAACGATATATGTTATTATTTAAAGCAAATGTACTCATAAATACAACAATGTGAACAAATCGCCGCTAATGTAAATTATAACGACGTGAGGGACGGGAAAAAAATTTCATTTTTGTAATATTTGAAAATACAAAAAATAGACCAATTTGACGTTTATGTCATCTCGTAGAGTACATTAGGCACTATCCTTACCAAAAGTTTAAAAAGAAATTTGGAGCCGTTTTTGGGTAAATCTTGTTTTTTGTATTTTTTTTTAAATTGCACATATTGCATGCAATATTAAGCCAAAACTACTATTTTTTTTTAAAATGTACACGATTTTAATGAAAGAACTAAGTATGGAGAACAAATTTTATTTGGAGGAAAAATCTCTAGCTTCAATTTTGTAGTTGTAGAAAGACGCCGAAAATGTTTACGTAGTAATATACGTAGTATAGGAAATTTTATGAAATGCTGCGGGAAAAACAGCTAATTTTCGGCAGAAAAAAAATTCATTGCCTGACCGTGATGACCAAATAGTGGATAAAACCAGTTGCTAAATTAAGAAAAGGATCCTCTAACATGTGATGTAGCCACAATTCCTGTTTTGTGGGTTCTTTATATCGAAAAAGTAATTGAAAGCAAAACCTCCGTCCGTGCGGTGTTTGTGAACAACACTAGGACTAAACCATAAATACAATTCCTTCCGAAATGAATATATCCCGGTCGATCTGGTTCTACTCGAGGCGCCGCAATTTTGAAAATCTTTCTTCAAAATTTGATGGTAAATTACATGAAGCTCTCGGACATATTCAAATTTTTTTTCAAAAACCGCTCGAAATTTTTTCTTTAAATATCGTGTAAGGATATAGCAAAATACACTTATAAAGGTAGCACAGGACCAATTTTCACGATGTACTCTGAATTTTTGAAATTTCCAAAATTTTGAATGTTCTTCGGCGTTTTCCTACAACTATAAAATTGAAGATAGAGATGTATCCTTCATATAAAATTTGTTCTCCAAAGTCAGTTCTATCTAAGGTTGTGCACATTTTTTGAAAATTTGAGTGGTTTTGGCGCAATATTGCGTGTATTGTGTGTAATTTTTAAAAAATACAAAAACCAGATTTTCTCAAAACAGTTCCAAATTTTTCCTTTAAAATTTCTGTAGAGATAGGGCATAATGCACTCATTGACATGACAAAAGCCATATTCCTCTACTCTTTTTTTTTCAAAAATTACAAAGAGTTTATATAATTTTTTTGACTTGTCTCTCATGTCAGAAGTATTTACATTAGTGGTGATTTGTTCACAATATTATATTTACTAGCGTATATGCTTTAAATAATGTCAAAAAACTCAACCATTTTCTGTGAAAACTAGCTCAAATTTCCGCCTTTTTATAAACGCTTAAACGCCATTTTCTCGTAAATCGTTCAGCATTGTTTCTTCAAACTTTTCGGATAGTGCTAATAGCACTGTTTAATATGACGTAAAGTTCAATTTGGGGTATATTTTGTTTTTAAGAAAATTACATAAATGTAATGTTTTTGAAAGATCTTCCACACCTTTAATATGCACTTTACCAGCAATTTGTAACCACTGTTGTATTTGTAAGTTCAAGTACTTCAAATGACTTTAAATGAAGTTTTTCGAAAATTGAAAACTTTTCTGTAACAAAGAGCTTCAATTTTCGTATAGCTCTTAAACGATATTTTTTTTAAAACGGCTCGAAATTTTTTAAAGAAAATTGCCAATTAGGACGACGTTTTACTGGTCAGCAATATTCGAAAATTAATATTTCCGTTCTACCATTAAGAAACCGAAAAATGAAGAAAATGTCAAAAAATGTCCTTTGGGCAGCGATAGATGACAGCTGGTCGAATATGTGGCATAAAAAGGATAACCCAGACCCAAGGATATAGAAAACTAATACGGGAAAGTGTGTGCCATTTTGTCGCACCACTAGTTTCTTTAAGCTTTCAGTAGGGATAGTGCTAAATGCACTGTATTAGATAACATAAACGCCATATTGCTTTATGTTTTTGTTTTTTCAAAAATTAATATAATGTAATTTTTTACTTGTCTGTCACGTCGTTAATATTTTCATTAACGTGAATTTGTTCACATTATTACATTTATGAATATATGTGCTTTATATAATGTCATATAAATATTCTCGGAAACTCAAAAATTTTCTTTAAAAACGAAGTAAAAATTGCGCATTTTCAGAAACGCTCAATTGTCATTTTCTCACAAACTGCTTCAATTTTTTCTTTAAACTTTTCGTACATATAGTGCTAATTGCCTTTTTTGAGATGACATAAGATTCATTTGCTGTATAAGTTTCTTTTTTAAAAAATTACACAAATGTAATTTATTTTACATGTGTCTCACGCCGTTAACTTGCACATTTCCATCGATTTGTAAACACTATTGCACTTGTGAGTAGAAGTGTTTGAAATGACTTCAAATGAAGTTTTTCGAAATCGCAAAACCTTTGCGTGAAAAAGAGCTTGAAATTTCGCATTTACAGTAGCACTTAAATGCTATTTTCTTAAAAATGGCTCCAAATTTTTCAACTAAAATTACTATTTAAGACGAAACATTTCTCTTCTTTAATATTCTTAAAGCAATGTTTCGGTTCTTCTATTAGTGAACCGAAAAATTGAGAAAATTTCAAAAAATGTACTTTGGGGTAAATACTTGTAAAAGTACTCGTATTTAGCAAGACACATAAGCTTGGCCAGACTAAAGGAATTAGAAAACTAACTAGAACGGTAAAGTCTGTGCCAGAATCGAATAAAACGGGTACATGATTTTGATCCAGAAAGGATAAAGTTCCGACAATTTCCTACCTGGATACCACAAAGGACGAGAAACGCTTTTATATTTATTAGAGTGACCAGTGACAGTTTTGATGAAATTTTGAATCTGGTCCATCGCAGAGGATATAAGAAATTCTGATACTTAACAATCATGAAACTATCTCACCTTAAGAACGATTTGCTAATGCACTAAGTTTAATGATATTTAAAATTAATGAACACTATTACAATAATTTTCTTACCGTTCAGTCGTTCGACATTCACTGGCGAGCTGAAAATATTCGCCTATATCTACTGATGAGTCTTTGCCATGCTTTCTACAGCAAACCTCGGGCGGCAGCGGATTAAATGCTGTTTTTCAATCCGCTGTCGCGACGCTTCCCTCTCCGCTTCCTTCTGCGCGTCTGCACGTGCTCATAAGCCAACACGTGACGCAAAACTTCCGCTGCGGACATTCCGAGTAGTCTACGGATCTTTCGCGCCGGTCTATAGGAGACTTTAATGTTTTTCACTTACAGATTGACGAGATGCTCTCCCATTCAGGGTTTTGGTATGGTAATTAAAACTAGCGGTGCAACAGAATGGCAAAGACTTTCCCGTATTAGGTTTCTATTTCCTTGGGTCTTTGCTAGCTATTCCGAATTGCCACAAACTCTTTCTTGCCAGCTGTCATCTATTACCGCCAAAAGTACATTTTTTTGTCATTTTCTTAATTTTTCGGTTTCCTATTTGTAGAACGGAAATATTAATTTTAGAATATTAAAGAACACAAAAACCTAGTCATAAATGGCAATTTTCTTTTAAAAATAATGTGCCGTTTAAGAGAAAATGGCGTTTAGCGGTACTAAAAGTTCGAAATTTGAAGCTCATTTTCACAGAAAATGTTTGATTTTTCAAAATACTTTATTTGAAGTTATTTGAATACACTCACAAATATAATAATGTTTACAAATTGCTGGTAATGTGAATATTAAAGATGTGAGAGATCTTTAAAAAAAATTACAATTATGTAATTTTTGAAAAAAAACTCAAAATAAACTTTACGCTATACTAAAGAGTGTAATTAGCACTATCCGTTACAAACGTTTGAAGAAAAAATTTGCAGACATATATGAGATAATGGCGTTTGAGCGTTTCTGAAAATGCGAAATTTTGAGCTAGGTTTCACAGAAAACGGTTGTGTTTTCGAGAAATTGTACTTGACATTATTTAAAGCACGTGTACTTGTAAATATAATAATGTGAACAAATCGCCGCTAATTAAAATATTATCGACGTGAGAAACATGTGAAAAAATTTACATTTTTGTAATTTTTGAAAAAACCAACCCATAGAACAATATGGCTTTTGTGTCATCTGATAGAGTAAATTTACCACTATCCCTACCAAAAGTTTAAAGAAAAAAGTTGGAGCCGTTTTTGAGAAAATCATTTTTTTAAATTGCACATATTGCACGCAATATTGCGCGAAAAATACTAAAATTTTCAAAAAAATGTACATGACCTTAAAGAAAGAACTCAGTATGAAGAAAAAATTTTATTTGAAGGAAAAATCTCTATCTTCAATTTTGTAGTTCGAGAAAGACGCCGTAAAAATTGTAAACTTTTGCAATTTCCGAAAATTCACTGTTATCCGAGAAAATCGGACCTATGCCACCGTAATAAGTGTATTTTACTCTATTCATACAAGAAATTTAAAGAAAAAATTGGAGCCGTTTTTGAGAAAAGTTTGAAAATCCCCGGGGGGCTTCATATAAAGTACCTTACAATTTCGAAGAATCTTTTTCCATATCTCAAGCTTCGACTAGAATCAGATCGACCGGGGAATATCCATTTTGGAAGAAATCGTACGTATGGTTTAGGCGCTAGCAGTGTTCACAGACCCACAGAGAGACGGACGGACGGACAGACGGACGTTATCCTCTCAATTGGTTTTTCGATATCAAGGACCCAAAAAAGAGGGTTTCTGGCTACACCACGTGTTAGGGGATATTTTTCTTAATTTAGCAACTGGTTTTATCCACTTATTCGTTTTCACGGCCCGGCAATTATTTTTTTTCGGCCGAAAATTGGCCATTTTTTCGTGCAGCATTACATAACTTTTCCTATACTACGTGTATCTCTCCGTGTATACGTACGTATACGGGAAAGTAAAAATACGTATGCATTACTTTACCTTTTTCAAACTCCCCCAAAAAGGCGCTGAATTCCATCAGTTTAGTGTGTTCCGCCTATCCGCGCCATATCTCCTCTATGCGCTGTTAGGATGTCCTCCCTATTTACAAACCTCCTCCCTCGTAGCGGCGTCTTCGTTTTTGCAAAGGGATAACAATCGCACGGACTGAGATCAGGGGAGTACGGAGGGTTTTCCACGATTGTTTTGTGATGGAGGGAGTTTGAAGTTGTTGTTTTAGTAAATAACTTGAGAAAATATTAGGTCTGATTAAATTTTAATTTTTAAAGTATGAAACATGGATTGTCTCAAGGGGCAAATATCAACGTAAATTGTATTTTCCCTGCAAGTAAATTATTATGAATGCTGTCTGATTCCATAGTTCAGATGACGGAGAAGTCCGAATAAAAAAGTTCCTGGTGTTGAATCCCGGTAGGATCGAATAGTATTAGCACTTGGTAGCAATTCATGTTCATTATTATGATTATGTGGTGCATTACAAGTCTCACAATCAAGACAAAAATTGTTTCTGAAGATAAATCACATCTTATTATGTTGATCTAAAACCATTCATGCCAATTTTATGAATTTAATTTATATTTATCATTTACGTTTTATTTAACTTACAAAGATACTGTAAATACAATTTTAATTGTATTAAAACATATTCGTATATGAACAATTTTATACCAAGGCATAAATAGCAGTTTAATGTGTCTATAATATTAGATTATTCTTTATGTATATGTCCATACGTATTCTACAGAGTGTTTTTTTTTATCGTTCGCCGAAGATTCCGGTCGCGTCGCCCGGGCAGTCGAAGGCTCATTCGCCCGGCTAACCGCTGACTGAACTCCCGTGCTATCCGAGAACTATCGCTGCGCCGCTTAACGTATCTAAAAGATGATGCTGAAAGTGGTGTCCTTCGGCTCGAATACATTCTTGGCTCCTCCGAAACACATTCTGATTTGCCCTTTGAAGTAAGTCTCGAGGAATTGCTGCGATCTTCTCTTCAATAGAGCGCCGGAGCTCTTCCTCCGAATGCGGCTTTTGTGCATACACCTGTCTTTCAAGTACCACCACAGGAAAAAATGCCAAGGAGATAGATCAGGTGATTTAGGAGGCCATAGCCCACGACTAATTATACGATCGTCACACTAAACATTATTTAAAAAGTTCATGGATCGAACAGCAGTGTGAGCAGTTGCCGAATCCTGTTGAAAGTATTCATAGTGCCTTTCTTCTGGTGTCAATTGTTCGAAGAATAATGCCAATATTTGATGTATGTAAACGTCAGCAGTAACAGTGGTGTTGAAAAAAATAGGTCCGATAATTCTTGTGGAACTCAACGCACACCACACTCCGATCTTTATGTCGTGAAGTGGTTGTTCGTGAAGCTCTATTGAAGAGAAAATCGCAGCAATTCCTCGAGACTTACTTCAAAGGGCAAATCAGAATGTGTTTCGGAGGAGCCAAGAATGTATTCGAGCCGAAGGACACCACTTTCAGCATCTCCTTTAAGGTACGTTAAGCGGCGCAGCGATAGTTCTCGGATAGCACGGGAGTTGAGTCAGCGGTTTGCCGGGCAAATGAGCCCTCGACTGCCCGGGCGACGCGGCCGGAATCTTCGGCAAACCATAAAAAAAACACCCGGTATATATTCTATTCTACGCTCATTAAACCCTTCTATACACGGAGCTCGGATTTTGCAACTTTCCACGTTGTGTGCGTCAGAGGGCCGATCTGAATAAAACACTAATTTGGGGCCGGGATGAAGAAGTAATGAATAAAATGATATTTATTATGTGAGGTTCAGGAGTTTGGGTCAACTTGGTAATAAAACGACTACATTGTCGGCAATCTAGTCGTTTTATTACCAAGTTGACCCAAACTCGTGAACCTCACATAATTATTACTACGGGTCAAGAATCATCGAACATTATGATATTTATTATTAAATAAACTTACATTTTTAACTTTTAACACATAATAAGGCATTTTACACATTTTATTTTCAACTACAACACAGAACACTTATTTTAATGTTCTGGTAAAAGTTTGTTTTCGCAGATGAAGCACGGTGGATTTGTTTTTTGTCTTTTTCGAAGAAGTATGTATAGCATCTGGAAAGAAAGTAACGGCCTGAATAGAAAGAATGTATAACAATTGTACCACTATATTAACATTTGTAAATATTCCTCTTACCTCTTTATTTCCTTTGGAAATGATCTATAGGACTTCCAAACTTGTGTTCCTGTGAATCCCGACGCCATGACCATTTAGGGTTCTTTTGAGCGAATTAGGGTTTATCACTCATGTTATTATATGAGCACGGTAAAATTCTTCTGCCTGTTGCATATACCCCTTTCCCACTGACATTAGTCTTTAATCATTTTTGTGAAGATTACGTACGCATTCAAAGCACCAACGTCCAACTTGTCGTAATATAACCTCATTGATCATTGACGAGTATACTGTAGCATCATAGCCTGGAATTCCTGTTCAGAGAGACAGGCTTGCAAAGTATGGGCATGAGGGACCTTAAAATAACCTCCCCGAACAAAGGCCAGCCTCCGGAAGGAAGTCTAAGAGAAGTGGTGGCGGTTTCGCGTGGTGTCCTACGCAAGGCCGGGTGGCGGCGGCTAGGCAGGTCCAGAGCAGGCGTGGGAGGGAGAAATGACGTAGGAGGTCATGTGACTCGGCATTACATAAGGCCGTGTCGCGAGGCCTCGTGAGGGAACCAAGTGTAGGAGGCTCCCTCGCGGTAATCCGCAAAACCTTTTTCCGCCCAGGCTGGCGCGGAGTGCTCTATGCACGAGTGGGTGTTCGATGAGCTCGAACACGGCGAAGTGGTTCACTGCCGCTAGGCGTGAGGGGGCGGAGAGAGAGGGAGCTGCAGTGGGTACCCTATCAACAAGTGGGAATTACTCTAACAACACCTTAGAGTAATTCTATAAATATGTGTAAATAAATTTGTATATACCCACTCGTGTCTGTTACTTGGTGGCGTAGATCCCTACCCACGACGTTGCAATACCTTCAGGATGAGTAATTGTCTACTTTTTGATCCGTGAGGTCAACTCCAGTCTTTGTTTCGAAAAATGCAAGAATAATTGGTGGTTTCTTGTCTGTCGTTACTTGATCTTGGTCCTGATGTAGTGTATTAAGATGATAAATAATTTCGTTGTTTGGACTTGTATCATAGAAAAAGGATTTCTATGGTGTAATTTTATAACAACGATCTACCGTTATAATCTTGCAGTTCAGATGGTATTTCCTGGTCTCGCAATATTATTTTCTCCTCCATTAGAAATTCACCCAGGAATACGTACGTAAAAAATTATCAATAGAAACTTTTAGAAACTCAAAAAGTTATCAGTTGTAAAGTTATAACCATCAGTGAATAATAAATATACCAAATCCTTTACTCTTTGGATGCAAAATCTTTTGCAACAGGCTCATCTTTTGTTTTTCCATAGTATCTTTGCCATTTAGTGTAAATCCGCTCTTAGAATCCCAACACACAAAACTCTTTATTCAATGTTTTATGTCGTGATTTATGTCTCATGGCAAGTATATAATGAAGTCTGGAATGAAAAGGAATAAATTCCAACAACATAAATTTGTTTCTTATGCGTTAAAAGATACGTTAATGGAAAACAGACCACCGGGCCTCATAGACCCACTTAGGAGCCCTCGGAGGGGGAATGCACGACTACCTTCAGAAAAGTTGAAAAATGTGGAAAACTTTAATGGCTCACTAGACCATTCTTTGCCATAAGAAAAGAAACATAACAACAGAGGGTATCATGAAAGGACACACTTGTAATGTTAACGGAAAAATATTTACAGCATTAAGGAACACGACCGAGCCTCTGAGGCCCACTATGTGCACTGAAGGGTTAAGAATATTTTCAGAATGTTTTTTATGAATGCTGTACA
This sequence comes from Acheta domesticus, assembly GCA_031308135.1. Classification (NCBI taxonomy): domain Eukaryota; kingdom Metazoa; phylum Arthropoda; class Insecta; order Orthoptera; family Gryllidae; genus Acheta; species Acheta domesticus. The sequence continues at coordinate 89,436,105 of JAHLJT010000631.1, read as the reverse complement.
GAAAATGTTGTATTTCAGTATTAAGTATGTAGTAATATGTGTAGTTTTGTTGGTTCTGGTGCTTCTCCTGTCTTTTATTGTTGTTCTCAGATAAATTCCTGAACTATGAGAACGATTTTGTGCAAGTGAATTCGCTGCCAGCTGATATTAGCTCACCTGGGTTACCGCTTGAGGGCTAGTGTTACACATGATTAATTCTCCCTTTCCGAAATCTAGCGCACTGAAATTAACCCCGTTCCTTACCTACCAGACTCAGAGGACGTTGGTCGCGTCCTAAGAGGTGTTCCCGCTGCCTCGCTCCTGCGGACTCTTTTGCTAATCAGATGAGCGCATAAATTACACGTTCTTGTGTTGTCTGACACTGGACACTATTCGGTTACGGTTACATATTGAAAGAGTTGTAATTGTTATAAATTATTGCTTGACGATACTTCAAACTCCCATTTTGTAAATGAGAATCTATTTATTGTGGTTTTCGGGTTCTTATCGCAACTGATTTGTCTAGTGAGCCCAGAGTAGGCTCTCAAGTGCTTTGTGAGTCCAGTGCCGTAGGTTTTGTTAGTGGCCAGTGAAACTATTTTTTGACTTCGCTATATTGTACTAATTTAATTAAGGGTTATTTTTGCAATGGTTAATTGACGTAATTGACCGTAGTTGTCCGGATGAATTTTACAAAGTGTCAAGTTTTTATACCATAATGCCATTTTTTATTAAAATGCTACCTTTTTATCTATGATGTCAACAAATTTTGGGCACTAGATTTTGAAAAAGACCCCAAACAGGGTCGAAACGTCAAGTTATGTTTAAAATAAATAAATTGTTATAAAATTACTATGCCTGTTCATTAAGGTCAAAAAACCATTACAATAAATAATCAATACAACAGACGTATATATTCATTAATTAAGGATTGTTGTAATCTGTAGTCCAAGTGTTGGGTACAAGAAGATTGTTGCTGCTGAAGGCACCCATATTGAACAGCTCCAAGTCATCAACGGATTCTGAGGCAGCTTTGAAGTCAACTTTGTTTCGCTGTGTGTGCGTACGGACATACATGTTTAGAACCTCGCCAACAGCGCAACATATTTAATAACTTGGTTATTGTTTCCGGGATCGAATCCTCGTATGGAAAACTCTATGTTTAGTTTGATTGTGAGTGTTAATAGCTACAGATCGAGGTTGGGTTTTCTTATGTACAATTACATGAAAACAGTGAATGGGCCATCGGCTATTATTGTGAATATTTGAATTCGAAGTTATTGAAACGTATTATTTGTGTGTCGGCTGATTTGTTCATTTTTAATATGTGGGTCATTCCATATTAAATCAACACAGTCATTTTACATCACCATCTCAGATTCAGATGAAATTTGACACATGGGTAGTATGAATGGAGAATAAGAAAACTACAAATTTTGAGTAAAATATTTCCACCCGTTTCTGAAATACAGCCATGTAAAAGTTTGCAAAATTGGCTTCCCGAAAATTTTTTAATTAATGTAGAACCTCACCAAATTAAGATAGAGAGCTGGAATAGGTGTCATTTTGCAGCTTTCTTTATGGCCTTTTATATGATATACAACTCAACAGGGGTTGCGTTCAAAAAGGTTTTCAAATTTGAATTTAAAATTTTGATTTTGAGTTTTTTCAAAATGCTCATCTTCAAAAAAATTGAAAAAATTCTATAATAATCCTTGTATATATCCAAACAGATGGTGCAAGTTTAAAAATAGGACTGCAATGGGTTTATATGGTAATCTTTATTTAAAATGCACAATATTTACTTGCTCTAGATTTTACTGATTTAAAATGCATTTTATTTCAAATTATAAGCCCTAATATATACAAATTATTATTTAGTGTTTTTGTTGGTGAGTGTGTTGTGTTTTATTGTTATTATTATTATTATTATTATTATTATTATTATTAGACCGCGGAACTTCATGCAATTGCAAATGTTTTGACTGTGCATATCCAAAGGAAATGTATATAACTTTATCTGTCACCAAAAATAAAACAAATCTACCCTATTTTTATTTTGCATGTGTGCAAATTTTTAGTTTAAATGCGTATTTTAATGTATGCGGTATATTTTAGTGCATGTATTCCAGGTTTTTGTAGAGAAGAGGATCGAGGTCAAATCTTTTCAGGTATTTCTTTTTCAACTTAGAAGTGGCTTTCTTCTGACAACGCGGGTATAGAAATTGAACCTCCTTCGCATGTTTTCGGGATTTAGTTTCTTGCCAATTCCAATTTATAACTGTGGAGTAACTTTTGGTGCATTAAGACGAGGGTCCTTCTTTATTATTTTTACAACAAGATTCTCTTCTGGATCAGAAAGTTTTGGGACGTTCTCCTCCAGGTTGCAGTTCAATCTCCTATTCATTGATGGACCATGAGATTGTCACTCACTGTGCTTTTTTCATTAATGGCATTTTGCAAAATTTTGTGCATCATTAATTCTTTGCATGATGGAAAATAACCAGCTGACGCTTCATTTCGCTTAAATGTTTAGGTTCCCACATATCTGGTTCATCAACTGAAAGGTGACCACGGTTTGTTTTATTTTTGGTGATAGGTAATGTTATATACATTTCCTTTCGATATGCACAGTCAGTAAAAATATGCAATTGCATGACATTCCGCGGTATAATAATAATAATAATAATAATAATAATAAGAAGAAGAAGAAGAAGAAGAAGAAGAAAATTCATAACAATAAAACACAACACACTCGCCAATAAAAACACTAAATTAATAATTTGTATATATTAGGTCTTATAATTTGAAATAAAATGCATTTTAAATCAGTAAAATCTAGAGCAAGTAAATATTGTGCATTTTAAATAAAGATTACCATATGAACCCATTGCAGTCCCATTTTTAAACTTGCACCATCTGTTTGGATATATACAAGGATTATTATAGAATTTTTTCAATTTTTTTGAAGATGAGCATTTTGAAAAAACTCAAAATCCAAATTTTAAATTCAAATTTGAAAACCTTTTTGAACGCAACCCCTATTGAGTTGTATATCATATAAAATGCCATAAAGAAAGCTGAGCTGCAAAATGACACCTGTTCCAGCTCTCTATCTTAATTTGATGAGGTTCTACATCAATTTAAAAATTTTCGGGAAGCTAATTTTGCAAAATTTTACATGGCTATATTTCAGAAACGGGTGAAAATATTTTACTCAAAATTTGTAGTTTTCTTATTCTCCATTCATACTACCTATGTGTCAAATTTCATCTGAATCTAAAACGGTGAGGTAAAATTTTAATTAAAACTGTGTTGATTTAATATGGAATGACCCATGTATATTAGCATCTTGAGCGCTCTTTGAGTCAACCTTGTTCCCCAAATTGGTCGAGGGTTTTTATTTTGTAATATTAAATTCAGCTACTTATATGAGCACAATCAGCGACTGGCTTATCATGGTTGTTAGTTTTTTAGCCCAAAAATATATTACAATTGTTTCTAAATTAAACAACACACAATTGATTTACTAAGATTTTACAAACCTGTTCAGGCGGGGAAAGCGGCATTCATTTGTACATGTCATTTAAGTGAAAATTAAATTCAGTCATTTGTTCAGATTTTATTCTGCAAAGATTATTTAATGTGTGGTTGTCAGTGATAATGATTGTTTTACAGGACTTTAATGTGTAATTATTTGAAAGTTCTAGTATTTCAATAAAGTTTTTTGTTATTGTTCTGTCACGGTATTTCCCGCCATATCCTTTGTCTAGTCCGTCTCACGTTTCTTTCTTGGCCATTTGAGGAGAAATTTATTGACAAATTGCAAGGTTAGCATGTTGACAAACTGAGGTAAGGGATACCGAACCTTTGGTTGGCTTTGGAGAAGGTTACCAACATAGTATTATGGAAGCTCACCTTCCTGGCGACCATAGATTTCAATCGTATTAGACCTCTCGCACACCAGCGTTGTTGACGTGCGTCACCTAACGCTATTGGCGTCAGCTGCGTCGACGCACGTCGATGGTTACAAATACGACCGTTGCTTACATAGCGTCTTGGGCATTTCTGGGTATTAAAACATGGACGCAGTAGAAGCTGTTATCACAGGGTATGTGGCGCTGAAAATATTAAAGGAGAGGAAAAAAGTCCAGGATATAGTGAGTGCACCCAATTAATAGTGAAATGTTCTCACGGTGATTATCGCACTCTAACAAAAGAGAGAGGACAGGGAGACATTTTTTTGATTATTTTAGAATGTCAGAAGAATAATTCTAGGAGCTGCTCTCCAAAATACATGACCATTTGAAAAGGCAAGACACGAATATGAGAAGCGTCGTATTTCCTGGGGAAATGCTAGCTGTTACGTTAAGGTAAAATTCTGTGATTCATTTGTATTTATTTAATTATAATGTATAGCATGGATAATACAAAGTATACAAAATTCTTATCATTAGAACGTTATATTAGAACAATAACTTTAAAAAAATTACAAATTCATTGTGTTTTGTAAATTTAAGTATGAAGTTGTTTAAACAACACATTTTACACTTCTCATGTCCTGCCATCTGCACCTTGAAGGTATTCCATTATCTTCCTTCGGAAAGACAGTTTCTCCTTCGACATCTTTTTCAGGCAAGAAACGAGTACTTTCGATAAATGCCAGGTCATTCTAATAGTCATTCTGTTTTTGTTATTCATTTGTTTGTCTAAAAAGAACTTTAATTTTTCTTCAACTCTAAGCTCTCGCCTCTTTTTGCCAATGGGTGCCGTTTCGCTTGGAGACGAGTATGCATCTTCCTCATTTTTACTTTCCCGTATACGTACGTATATACTTAGTTTAGGGAAAGTTATGTAATGTTGCGCGAAAAAACAGCGAATTTTCCGCAGAAAAAATTCGTTGCCGGGCCGGGATGACGAAAACGTTGATTAAACCAGTTGCTAAATTAAGAAAAACACGTGATGTAGACAGAATCCTTGTTTTGTAAGTCCATGATTCCGAAAACCCAATTCAAAGCAAAACGTCCGTCCTTCCGTGTGTCCGGTGTGTGTGCACAACACTAGTGCCTAAAGTAGCCATAAGATTTTTTACAAAATGAAGAAACCCCTGTCCTTATAGCCTGAGTCGAAGCTCTGAGATTTTGAAAAACATTAATTAATTTTTGGGGTACTTTACATGAAGCCCCCTCGACATTTTAAAAATTTTCTTCAAAACAGCTCCAAGTTTTTTCTTTGAACTTGTAAGAACACAGCAAAATACACTTATTAAGGTGGCATAGGTCCATTTTTCACGGTTAACTCTGAATTTTCGAAAATTGTAAAGTTTGAATTTTTTCGGCATTTTCCCTCAACTACAAAATTGAAAATATTTTTCGTTCAAATAAAATTTGTTCTCCATAGCGAGTTCTTTCTTTAAGATAATGTACATTTTTTTGAAAATTTTAGCAATATTGCGTGCAACATGTGGAATTTAGAAAAATACAAAAATCAGACTATCAAAAACGGCTCGAAATTTTTTCTTTAAACTTTTGGTAGGGCCAGTGCTCAATGTACTCTATTAGATGACATAAACGTCATATTGCTCAATTCTTTGTTTTTTTTTCAAAAATTACAAAAATGTAATTTTTTGACTCGTCTCTCACATCATTAATATTTACATTAGCGGCGATTTATTCACATTAATCTATTAATAAGTACATATGCTTTAAATAATGTCAAGTAAAGTTCTCGAGAACTCAACCATTTTCTGTGAAAACTAGCTCAAATTTCGGCATTTTCAGAAGCTCTCAAACTCCATTTTCTCATAAATGGTCCTAAACGTTTTCTTCAAACTTTTGAAAGGGATAAAGCTAATTGTATTCTTTAATATGACGTAAATTTTATTTTGAGGACTTCTTTTTAAAAAATTACACAAATGTAATATGTTGCAAGATCTCTCGCGAGTTTTATTTGCACATTACCAGCAATTTGAAAGCATTATTATATTTGTGAGTCACGTAAGTGCTTCAAATGACTTTAAATGAAGGTTTTCAAAAACTCAACAATTTTGTGTGAAAAAGAGCTTGAAAATTTCTCATTTTTAGTCGCGCTTAAAAACATTTTCTTAAAAACGGCTACAAATTTTTAAAAGAAAATTGCAATTTAGAGCTAGGTTTTTGTTTTCTTTAATATTGTAAAATCAATACTTCCGTTCTACCATTAGGAAACCGAAAAATTGAGAAAATGTCAAAAAATATACTTTGGGCGGCGATAGATGACAGCTGGTTTTCTTAGTGAATTGTATTTATCAAAACTACATCTTCAAGTAAAATCATGCTGATTTTTTTGAAAATACGAGTAGTTTTTCTATGATTTTGTGACAAATATAATAGCCCGCTGCTAATTTACTGCGCTTCAGACAGCCAGATGCGTCGTAAACTAGAATTTTCAATTTTGTATATTATGTCTTTTGTTCGTTTATTACATTCGATGTTTTGTAGTACATTTCTTTCATGAAAATAGCATTCACAAATTCTTGAGAATTACATTGTCCATATTGTTTGAATTTCATTGTGCCTTCTCGACCTAAAATTGAGATGTTTTTTCTAAGGCAAGTTTTTTTGTATTCTAGTAGACCTTGAAACGAGATCAGCTACAGACCTTGCAAAATGTCAGTAACCTTTCCGAATTTAGTGAAACAGGGTCAATTTGTGAAAAATGCATGAAACTAATTTTCTCAAAATACGCTTCAAAAGTTATTCTTTTGATGCAGAAAGAAAAGAGACAATAGTCACAGTCACAGATTTAATAATAATACATACAACAACAACATTCAGCAATAAAGTATGAAAAAATTTGATACATTTTCCTTTAGATACGTGCCATATGATGTTAGTTAATTGGCATAGTAAATCGTGTTTCGAACAGTTTGATGAGACATTAGTAAGATGGCTGAAATATCAGTAGTGTATAAGATGCAGTATAGCAAATATAAATTTACGTCATTTAAGAGAAAAAATACCACTAGACTACTACTACAACCACTAGTACTAGAAACTCTACTACTAGAAAAACTACACAACCACTGGTTATCTTTCAAGGACTGTGATTAGCAACTCGAGTTTTTATTGCGTTCTTCCGGAAACTGAAAATATGTCAAATAACGTCGAATGCCTAGAAACCAAATTTATGGAACAATATATTACTAAAATAAGTTCCAGATTGCTTTTCACTCTATTCTAGAGCTAAATAATAAATTCAATTGAATTTGCAATTGAGAAGTACTCTGATTCGTATTATTCAAGAATTCTGCCAAAAGTCTACATTATTAAATTTACATCGGAATTTTCGTTATCTCTCATTCATTACCACAAAAGTCTAGGTAATCCAATTTTTTAAAGTTATTTTTATTCACTGATCATTCCTGAGGCTTTGCAGGTGATGGTTTCGGAGTAATAAAATACAAACATTTACTACATTTAACGTACAATGTAACAATTGCAGGTAACCCAATTGGGCTCCTGCAGAATTTGTATTTATGTAAGATTTACATATTTAATCTGATGGTTGGCATTGATGGAATGGGGTCCATAGGAGTGGAATGATATCGTAGATATTTTTTTAACCTTTATTTTAATATTTAAAAAAAAACTTCAGATTAATCTAGGGTGTCATGTCATGGACGTTGTTGTACATTTGCGGGAGAGTACATTATTTGGTTCATAATTTTGTTAATGTTGCTTAATAGTGTTTTTCAAATAGGAAATTATTGGAGTTAACAGAACTTGAATATCAATGGTCGTGGAAGCAGTTGATTGGCAAGGGAGTTTTTCAGAAATGTCGCTTATGTTATTACATTTCAAAAGCCAGGTACATTTGTATCATTCATACTTGGCGCGTAGGATAAGAACAGTGGTTGTGGGGAGTGAATTGGGAGAGTAGGATTGGTGTGTGATGCTGATGGAAAACTTGTTGAAGGCAAACGCGTTTATTTGTAATATTCGATTTATTTAATCTAGGAAAATAGGAATTTTTTGGTGGAGGTTGGGAAGAGGGGAGTCGCATATCTCGTAGGAATACTAGAGAGTTATAGTAGAAAACAGTAACACGCGTTTGCTGAGTGATTGGCTTCCAGATTTCTGAAATTGCAGTTAACACGTTTCGACGGTAAATCTGTAGATTGCGACCACTGACACTGCGACCAATAATGTGGTTCTGTGAATCGTACGCCATGTGGTTGGAGACGACAATTGTTTTTAGTATGCCAGAAATCTTGGCAATTTGGGTATTGCACTGGTTTGGGTCGGCGTCTTCCAACTTCTATTTTGATGATACAGTGTAAGAACCCTTGAAGTGATGTTATTTCTCTGCCTTTGTCCGAGTCTTCTAACAAAACTGCCGCTAGATAAGTTGATCTTGATTTGTATATCCTGTTCACTTTCTTTTCTAGATAAATATAAGAATTCAATTTTTCCAGTACAGCGTTTCAGAAATAGTTGACAGAATGTTTTTATTAACTGACAATAGTTTTTTTTTCACAGGCAAGGTGTAAGTAAGATATTTCAAAGAATTGTTCTCAAAGTTTGATGTTAGGATGCGAAATTCGTCAGCCGGTTGTCGTTTGTATTTTGATGCATTCATATCAGCTTCTCTGGAGTAATTTAATGCTAGGTTTTCATTGAAAGTATTTGTAAAATCGTGATAATCTACGTCAGTGGTGTCAAGGTCTCCTACTGGTGGCAGTACTCTGCGCCACTGGCGTCGGGAGAGAAAACTATTAGTAACCCCGCCGTTTTTCAATAGTGATGGAGTTGTCTCTTGCAGCGGGGATATGAACTGCGTGGAGAGGCAATTTCGTTGAGGCAATTGTACCAAGGACTATCGCTCGTGGCATCGACCTTGACAACAATAATCTACTTTGTGATACAGATATAAAGGTGGAATTTTGTTTTTGCGTGACACTTGAGGTCACTGTTGTCGTCAAGCTCTTCTGTTAGCGAATCAAATTTATTTTTAATTTCGTCTAAACTATAAATTAGAGTATCATTAAATAGGCGTTTTCAGTTGTTACTAATAAATTAACTATTTACAGCACATTTCTGAGAGTGTGGAAGTAGAAGAGAGCGCAGTTTCCGTTGTTATATCGGCAAGGCCTCTACCTTGCTGCATTATCTCTGTCCTTGCGGTTTACTTGTTGTAAATCTTGTATGTGATATTGTAACAATTTGATGTAGAATGTGCAATTTTAGTCGCACGTCTTGCTCTTCAGTCAAGCGAACTTCGTTTTCCATTTCACATTAAAAGGGAATTTTTGCACCCTCGAACGTGAAGCACTGTCGATCTTCTGCTCATGCGCAGTTCCAGTTTTGCATCACTTAAGTGCATCTGCGCATGCGCAGAAGATCGATAGTGCTTCACGTTCGAGGGTGCAAAAACTCTAATCACTGTTACAGCGGAACAAAGAAGATAGAACTCGTCCGCTCGAAAGCCTAATGCGGCTAATCTTAAAACTCATTTTTAAAAAATATAATACTGGAGAGTCAGCTAATGATGTATATTTTTTCAATATTATTACAAATGTTTATTAATGATATAATTCCAACACCCTTATGAGGATTAGCACAATAGAAGGATTAGACATAACACAAAAATATTTTTAATGTAAATATTTTGTGAAAATAATTATTTGGTGTACTTTTCATTTGTGTCATTTTAAATAAAACAAAAAGTTTTAAATATGGAAATTATTTATTTGACAAACTGATTCTTTAAAAATATTCCTAATTACAATCTTCAATAAAATTTAGCAGTTTTGTTAATATTTTTTTCTTTCTGAATATAATAATAATTATAATAGACATAACAGTAGTAATAATAGTAATAACTGCTATCCACTTATAATTCTAAATATACTATTCTTTAGCTGGTAACATGATCAGCTTTAGTCATTATGCCGCAACTGCGATGGGCCCTACAGAACGACCATTGGCATTGGCATTGGCCAAACCACGTCCTACGGCCTTGGAATTAGCAATAGCATGTGCTGCTTCGGCATTAATCACATAATTGGGTATCCATACAATTTGGTCATGAGCAATAGCAGCTTTTGCTTTTGCTTTTGCTCTTGCTCTTGCCTTTGGTAGGGAATCGGCTCCAACAGTACCACCGGCGGTTACAGAATCCCAAGGAGTACTGAACCCCAAGGAGCCTGAACCCCCAAAGTCTAGAAAACGGGCATTCAAATTGGGTATCCATAAAAGTTGGTCATGAGCAATAGCAGTTTTTGCTTTTGCTCTTGGTCTTGCCTTTGCTAGGTAATCGGCTCCAATCGTATCACCGGCGGTTACATAACCCCAAGGAGTACTGAACCCCAAGGAGCCTGAACCCCCAAAATCTAGAAAACGGGCATTCAAATTCGGGTCTAATTCATTACATTCCTGAAACAGATAAACAACTTCAAATACTACATAGATCTATTATTTTAGTGCAATAATACATTAGTAAGCTTCTACGTAAGACCCCCCCCCCCGAAAATTGTTCAGTTTTATTTTAGGAAAAGACTTCTACACTGGCCATGACAGTTAAATACGTGTTCAGGTAATCATTTGACTTCCAAAATAGTCCAGGCACGTAAACAAACTAATTCAAAAATAGCAACCAAGCGCTCATAGTTGTCTGCATTTCTCTTAAATGAGTTAATTCACCAATGTGAATTGGCTATAAAATACTTAAATCCCATCAAATTTGAAAAACTCGACACTCCGAACTTGATTACGTGGGTGTAGACTACAATTTTGATTGTCTGACCGCTTATTTCAAAATTTCAAATGATTTATCACGGATCAAGAGTGACATTCGCGAGAGCAGAGAATTGTGCGCCCCTTACAGAAACTTCAAACCAGATGACTGAGATCAATTAATTAGCCTCGAGAGTTTAGCATTTTTACAGACATGATGCAGTGAAAGCATTGATGTCAACTTTAACATTTTGGATGCCGGATTTTTTTGTTGTCTTTCTTTCAGGACCATTGTTATACTTCAGTGTACGTAATATTATTACATTTTTTCGAACTCCGGAGACCATTATGTTTATTCAATACACCCAAGTACGCCCATTGCTTGTATGAATGATACACAAATAATAAGTATAGTTTCAAGACAATGTTTAGACACCTAACCAAAACGTTTATTGATTACCCTGTAATATATTCTAGTAATCCATATTAAAAAAAATTCATAGATCACTTGATTTCTACCGACTATAATACAGTTTTTCAACGTAAAATGGAATCCAAATTTTCCCCACAATTGTTGGTTTTGTTATCAATATTTATAACTTCCTTGCGTTCTCAAATGTGTAACGAAAATGAGGAATGACTAATTTTTAAACGTCTAGAAAATTTGACAGCATAGATGACTTGTGAATTTATGTGTCATTTTAATACATTTGGTCCCGTAAGAGGAATATAGTATAAATACCAATCATTCACATGGCACGTAAACTGAGTTTAGTTTTTTGTTATGAAAGATACAACCAAAAATGTAATAGCAAAATGTAGGTTTAGTGTGAAAATAGTGTTACCTGACATTCTTGGGCTTCCAACTGAATGACTGCTTGATTTCTGTTTCCGAGCGCGTCAACAGCAATGGTCATTAGTCCTGTAAGTGTAGTGTATGTTTTCACGAGAGGTGGCCGTAATCTACCCCACTAGACGGTGAGACCTGGCGCCGACCTACACGTCACCTTGAGGGATTCTTTTCCCAACCAATATGTCACACCAGCGGGCAGCGCCCCAGCGAAGCCAAGCTCTAAACTCCCGACGGACAAAACTTCCAACTGGAATAATTTTATATATCCACGTCATCGGAAACATTGAAGAATTTTCTGCCTTCTGAAGTAATGCTTGGCACTCGACTGCGTATGCCTGGGGGATCAGCGATTTGATTCCGGAGGGATGTCAGACATTTTCTTGTTTTTGAACATCAGCGATATTTGTGAGCCCCAAAATCAATTTTTTTAGATCGACTGATTTGATCGTCATTCCCCGATCACTTCATGGGTGATGTTCGGAGAGCCTATACCTACTCCGACCAGGATCGCGATGGATTTTTCATTCCCATCTCATCAGTTTTTCGCAAACAGTATTGAGACGCTGCGCCATGGGGATCGTTCATTACATTACACGTACACGTCGCGGCAGGGACATCCTACAGAGGATTGATAATTAATGACGATAATAATAATAATAATAATAATAATAATAATAATAATAATAATAATGTTTCTTAAAATAATGCATTCCCTGGTGAACTCCCTTATTTTCATAATCTTAAACTTATTACATTTTCGCTACCACTAACGCAATAGAGAAAAAGTAGTAGTAGTAGTAGTAGTAGTAGTAGTAGTAGTAGTAGTAGTAGTAGTAGTAGTAGTAGTAGTAGTGGAAGAGGTGGAAGTAGTGGAAGAAAGCAGTAGAAATTAGCAGTAGTAGAAAGGAAGCTGCACGAAAAAACGGCCAATTTTCGGCATAAAAAATTATTACAGGGCCCTGGTAACAAAAAAGTGGATAAATCCACTTGCTAAATTTATAAAAAAAAGAATCTATAACATGTGCTATAGCCAGAATCCATGATTGTGGGTCCTTGACACCGAAAAAATCGATTGCGGCAAAACGTTTGTCCGTATGTCCGTCCGTCTGTGAACAATACTAGCACTTAAACCCTTCAGTCGATTTTCTCGAAAACTGATATTCTTCAATCGATCTGACTGATGTCGTGGCCCTTAGAATTGTAAACCGTTATTTTAATTTTAGGGGGTCCTTTACATAAAGCCCCTGGGACTTTTTCAAAATTTTCAAAAAAATAGATCCATCGTTTTTTATTAAATTTTCTTATTGGATTTTGTGAAGCACTTTTAAGAGAATGGTCCGGTCTCATTTTCGTTGAAAATCCTGATTTTCCGAAAGGTGCAAAAATTCAAAATTTTTTTGACCTCTTCCTACAACAAAAATATTAGATAGAGTTTTTCCCTTAATGTAATGTTACTTACAAATAAATTTTGAAATCATGTCGAGTACAATTTTTCAAACTTTTGCGTATTTTTCGCGTAATTTGGGTGAAATATAGGCAATTTTTTATTTTGTTAAAAATTTTTTTCTCAAAATCGGCTCCATCGTTTTTGATTAAATTTTGTGGTTGAATAGTCTAAAGAATGTTTAAGAGAATGGTGCAGGCCTCGTGTTGGTTGAAAACCCTGATTTTTCGAGAATTGGAAAAAATCGAGATTATTTTGGCGTCTTCCTACAAATACTATTACGAAGATACACATTTTTCTTAATGAAGTGTGTTCACAAAAAACAGATCTTCAAATAAGATCATGTTGAATGTTTTGAAAATATGAATAGTTTTTGTGTAATATTGTGGCATAGCACCCAGTCCGAATTTACTGCGCTTCATGAACGCAATTCCAAGCAGTTGGATGCTTTGTAAGTTAGAATTTGTATATTAGTTCATATTTTCTTCGTTTGTTTCTTGCATTTGAGCCTTGGTTATGCAGTTAATCTTTAAAATTAAAAGTTTTTGAAACTTATTTGAAATATATGAAAAAAAATTGCTACCCTTCAGGGAAAATCAGATTGGAATGCAACAATGGCTCAGCAACAGTTCAACAACAGCTCGGGATCTAATATACGTGAATTACGCCTTATTGTTGGGACTTGTATGAAAAGGAGTTAAAATTGTCAAATTTGTGCTTGAAAATTTAGTTTTTGCACCAAATGTTCTACGATTTGTAATCAGTTCTACAAAAAATTATGACTAAACTGTATTAAGTCGGAGAGAAATTATAGTATAAATAGTATTACTAAAGGCGAGGAAGTACGCGCTGTTTTGGCTCCACTAGTTTTCCTTGAATCCTAGTATCTTCGACCAAAATGGTGATTAGGTTAGGAAAGTCTGGAGAAGTCACAAAAAGCCTACTGCTGTTTCTTCGCCCAAACTTCATTATAGATTAAGGATAATCTTAACTGTTGTCGCCTAGAGAGAGAGAGACGGAAAGAGAGGCAGAGTGAGTGAGTGAGTGTGTGTGTGTGAGAGAGAGAGAGGGAGAGAGACAGACTGACTGACAGACGGAAAGAGAGAGGGGCAGACTGAGTGCGTGAGTAGGGAGTAATGGCCATAGCTGCGACGGAAGTGGGGTTAAATGCAACCCGCACTACACAGGCCCACCCCTGTAAACACCCGGCGCCACGAGATAAACCCCTGTGACGTCACAAGGTCGCTGTGACGTCACAAGGCCGCCGAGATAGCCCCCTGCGCCGACACAAGGCGCCGCGCGCCCTGGCGGCGAAGCGTGGAAGGGCGCGTGTGCTGCGCCCTGGCGGCGAAGCGTGGAAGCGCGCGTGTGCTGCGCCCTGGCGGCGAAGGTTGGTAGCGCGCGCGGCGCGCTCTGTCGGCGAAGGTTGGTAGCGCGGAAGCAGCAGCGCAGGGGTCGGCGGCGTCGCCGTTCTCAAAAACGCGCCGCCCGAGGGAGACTCGAACCGCGCCCGAGTCCCGCTTCCTGTGCGCGCGCCAGCGGCGGAAGCGGTCGGGCGAGCACGCTGGCTCTGAGCTACGACGACATCGTCTCTGGAGGTGCCTGGTAGGCGGGTGTCTTGGTGCGCGGCGGCGGCGGCGGCTGCGGCGGCGCGCGCGCGCGCGCGCGCGCCCGGGCGGGAAGGGGAGGAGGCCTCTATCGCGGCGCCCGCTCCCCCTCCCCCTCCCCCTCCCCCTCCCCCTCTAGCGCCTGCAATGGAATGTGGGGAGTTGCTAGAGAGAAAAAAAAAAGGAAACCCTACAAGGCGGTGACAGGGGAAAAAAAAAAACATGAAAACAGTGCGATAAGAATTAAATTTTTTTTTTATTGAAACCAAATGATACACGGTAAAAAAATTTTAATTCGAAACATTTTCATGATACATGGTAAACATGAATTCGGTATATTTTATTCAACAGCCGTTTTACAAAAGGTCGTCGTGGTTACTGGTGGCGATGGTCCTTTGTAAATGGGCAAGTGCCTTATCAATCTCCTTCTGGATCTTGTCGTCCACATACCCTTTCGTGGCAGCGTCTGTCTTTGCCTTGGGCGGCGCCATGTTGACGACGCGGGTTTGCAGCACGTTGACGTTTCCCAGTTTGCTGTACCGGAGCGGCGGAAGTTTTTCTAGCTGCTTTTTGACGTCTCGAATGTTGCGGTCGACGTACGCTTTGTTGGCGGCATCTTTTTCTTCTTGCGGATACCCCGTATTCGAAATGCGCCAAAGATCGGCGTTATAGGGACTGACCTCGCTCCATCTGCGCAGACAGTTGGATTGAGTATCGACCACGCGTTGTAGTGAAGTCGTGACAGGATTGATGAGTTCCCGCATGGCCCTATCGGCATCGTCCGCCGCTAATCGACGAACGTGGTCGGTTTGCCCATGCACGTACTCTTTGGTGGCAACGTAGTCAGGTAGTTGGCAAAATTCTATGTCCTCCTCTTCATCTTGCGAGTTCACTCGGTCATCATACACATCATCGTCCTGCTCCTCCTCTGACGAGTCGACGAAGACCTCCTTCGCGTCTGCTCGGTTGGCGCTCATGATGAACTGACGGCGGCAGCGTTTCACCGCGGCGTTTTATAATCGGCGGCGGATGTGATGACGTCACATCCTACTCTTCCTCAGAGCTGTCGTCACTGGGCTCGGAAGAGATGACTTCGGCGCTGTCGTCACTGGGGTCGATAATAGGAAATATACAAATTGAGTCGTTCAGTTATATCAGGCACGTGACGAGTTGTTGCAGCAGCACGTCGTCGAACCGTTTCCCGAACTCGTTCCATGCGTCGTCGAAGGAGCACGTGTCGCAGAGCTCGCAGAATCTGGAAAACCGTTGGCCTCATGGGTGAGGGAAGTGTGCACATGGCGGTGCAGAGATGGATGATCGTTTGTATAATGTATGAGTCATCCACCATCGATGCCATGACGTCTTCCACTAGATTCGGAAAAGCGCCGTGTCTTTCGCGCTCGAGTGGAGGTTTGAGGACGTGGCGACACGTAGGACACGTGTTGGACATGTTTAACCACCTTTCTATACACGTAACACAAAACAAGTGATTGCATGGCGTGCGCGCCATTCTAGGAGGAGGAGTGGCATCGTTGAAACATATGCTGCAATATTCATTGATGCGTGATGCTTCGTCTTCAGGCACTTCCACGAAAGGGGGCGGAAGAGACGATGTCATCGTTCCCCGTTTTAATTGTTTCACTTCACAGCGCTAAGCAGATAAGAGCAGCGAACACGCACACAAAGTTCAGAAGAACAAGTCCGATCTCGATGCTATCTAGGCAGCTCATCATATTTTTTTCGATTCACAGTTCAAGACAAGTTTACAGTATACGCAATCTTCTTTCAACACCGGGGGTCCGCTGTTGTGATGCAAGCAGACGACAAAGTCTTCGACTCGACACGAAGGACACGCTTTCCTCGACGGGGCGTTGTCGTCGTCCTCCGAGAAGTGTTGTCGGCAAGGCTGGCGGAGAGCGATGCAAAAGCGGCAGTTTCGCTTCGGCGGCGGCGGCCCGTCGATGCGCGTGCGTCCGCGATTCCAATGCTCCTTACACGGACGAACTTCTTGAACGCGAGGGTGATGTCGGGTGGCTTCGGGAAGTTTCTCGAAAACGCGCTCCACCTGATGAGGCTGCACCCAATGACACAAAAATTCGACCGGTAATTGACTCAACGTCTCCGAGTCGAGAAGTGTAAGCGCGCCGTTGACTTCACGCAACTTTCGGAGGGCGCGCTCGATGTCTTCTCGCGTCTCTTGTCTGATGCGCTCCAGCGGTCCGGGCTGAGTGGCAGTTGTGTACGACGGAACGCTCTGCATCGTAATGATGAGCGCAGCGGCGGAGAGCGGCCTTAAAAGTGCGCGAGTTTTTATCGTCGTCGAACGGAAGCGAACATCCGCCTAGATGTCTGCCCACCTGCCGCAGTAAGTACGCAGCCATTCGTAGAGGGCGATGACGTGACGCCCAGCTAGGCTGACGTCACCGCAAGCGTAGATGTCGCGGACCGCGTGTAAGCACTCGTGTAGCGGAGGACAGCCGAACTCCGCGAGATCGAGAACGCAGCAGCCTTCTCCTTCCATGTACTCCTCCAACCACCTTTTCTTCTCACCTCCCTTGACGTATAATGTTGTCGCACCTTTTAAAGCTGACCTAATCACAGAAGCTCTGTCGTCATAATTGTAACTCCCACTACTCCACGGCGGTGTGGCGGGATGGTATTGTTTGATCCACTCCACATGTTTCTTGTCGTCGCTGCTCAATGTATGGAAAGGTCGCGGTGGACGAAAAATGAATGTCTGAATGAGTCGATCGGGATCGTCATTGTCTTTTGATTGGCGTATGACGGTCAACACTTTGATGTTGAAGCGTTTGTCGAGAGTATAACCTTGCAGATCCACGACAGCTGTGGATCCGCGATGGACCTGTGGGGCCATGAGTTTGGAGGATCTGTCTCCTTTTCTTATTCTTCTGGAACGACGATCGTTGCTATAGAGGAGCGGTTTCACCTCACGCTCGACAAAGACTTCGTTCTCGTGCCACGCTGCGGCCGATGTCGACGCAGCGTCCTCGTCGCACGACGCCGCTGCCTCGGTCGATGTCGGCGTCGCCGTCCGCGCAGCAGTCTCCTCGGCGGCTTCGTCCACGTTTGCTCCACGCTCAACACATGGATGCTTTCCAGCCGTTCTTTAGTTTCTCTTAACGAGGTGTCCTGTTCAGGAGGAGGAGGAGGAGGAGGCGGCGGTCGTTCCGCGACGAATGTTGAATATAAAGCATTTCTCACGTAGCGCATCATGCTTCCGCACAGAAACGGATTGGCGGCGCGCATGCGCAAAGCAACTCTCTCGCACAAAGAGTGACGGTCGTCGTGTTGCCGTCAGCTTTCTTATACTCGCGTGTTGACGACAGCAGACGGGAAGTGGAGCGCGACTCTTATCGTTCCCCCACCCACTTCAAGGACTCTTCGGTTTTCCGCCTTCAATGTCTCTCGCATGCACCCACGAATTGTGGCGTGAGTCGAAACCGAGCCATTTCACGAGGCGAAGCGGGCCCTTTTTCCGTACGACGCGCTCGACTAAATAGTGATCGGGAAATCGCGTGCGTTGCAATTCTTCGGTGTAGAAGCGCCCCTTGATCGTTTCGCCTTTCAGGTCTTCTAGCGAGTACGTGACGGGATTCGAGAGGTGCACACGAACGATTTTAAAGAGTTCGGTGCCCCATCGCGCTTCGTAGCCTTTCCGAAACGGCGAGCTCTTGTACGTGCTCACCCGAACGATGTCGCCGACTCGAAATCGATTGTTCCTCAGGAGACGCGGATCGAGCGTTTTCACTCGGTCGTACACCGTGCGCATGAGGCTGTCGTCTTTCTTCACGTCTTTCGGTTTCATGCCGATGGTGCGATGTTTGGTATTGTTGTAATCTCGGAGGAGGTCGGCGAGCATGAGGGTCCAGCGTCGCGTCCCCTCGGCGGTGAAACGCCTCCACATCCGCTCCTTGAGCGTTCGATTGAAACGTTCGACGACGGCGGCCTTCACGTTGGAAAAGGTGGAATAATGATGAATGCCGCGCTCTCGGAGCCACTTGTTGAGGCGCGGTATTGTAAAACTCTGTGCCTTGATCGGTTTGCAGGTAGCGGGGCTCTCGGCCGCTCGACGTCACGATGCGGTCGAAAGCCTTGACGACTTCCGCTCCGGTCTTTTTCTTTATCGCTTCCGCCCAGGCGTACTTGCTGTACACGTCGATGACGGTGAGAATGTAACGCATCCCTCGATTGCTTTTCGAGTACGGTTGCATGTCGACCAAGTCGGCTTGCCACAAATCATCGAATCCTTTCGTCATCGTCCGCCGTCTTTCGTAACGACGACGGGCAGGCGCGTGCAATTCCGCAGCGAGTCCTTGTCGAACGGAGGTCGTCGTCTTCTTCTTATTCTTCTGCATGGTCAGAGGAGCTAAGCGATAATACCGGCGTCACGCAATTCATCTTCTATTTCTACTATTTCTCCGTCGAGTCCGTTGTTACCGGCGGTCCGCGAAGCGTGTAAGAGACGCAGCCTCTCCACGAGCGTGTTCGGATCGCGCCAATATTTGTAGTCTGGCGCCGTCACAAAACGTAGTCCCCTCCCCGTTCTCTTTCGTTTCATCATTTCATGACTTTTGTTTTGCCTTTCCCCCTTTCTGAAAAGAGGCGAGATAATTTCACGATATTTCAGTTTATTATCCTTTGTGTTAAAGTGTAAATTCGGTCTGTAATTCACCTTGTGTGCGGAAGACAATTCGAGAATCTTTTGTATTTCTTCAAATCGTCTTTCGTGACATCTCTCCGGTTGGGTCGTTTCTCGAAAAGTAGTTCGAGGAGGCCTGGCTCTGGGTAGAATTTATGTCCCTGAACGGAGAATGCTTCCTCGTCCGGGTAAAGCTCTATGAGGGCGTTACCGATGTGAGGTCGCCCTCCTATATAGTACGGTCCGTACGTGATATCTCCTACACCGATTGCAGCATTTGCAAATGGTTTACCAATTGTTCATAATGTTGACGGCGAACATCTCTATTTCTTGATGCGTTCCAATCTTCGTCTGTGGATGTATCGAAGATGGAATCTTCTTCTTCACTCGATTCCGGTTTGATAGGAACACGCGTGGAAGGTTCAACGGAAGATGGTGGAGGAGGTGGTATGTTACTTTTTCCCTCTCTTTGAGAGCGTAGCGCTTTTCGAGACGGGCGCCGTGAGATAAGTATCGAGGAATCGATTGCGCATCGTTTCGGCTTCTTGCAGCGTTGCTTATTTTTTGTCGAATGTTTTCACGAGCCTTCTCCACCTCCATTTTCAATCTCTCTTCCGGCGTGTCGGATCGAAGGGGAGCGGGCGGTGAGGAAGGAGGAGGAGGAGGAGGACGACGACGCGGTGTCTTTTCGCGCAAGCTCTTTTTCGCTTGCTCAAGCGCGTGGAGCGTCTTCAAGTCTCGCTTTGGTCTTTTGGACTGTTGTCTTGTTTCACTGCCTCCTTTCTTCTTCTTCTCACGTACCTCGAAGTGGTTTTTATGTTTTTTCACAGCGCCCTCCTATTTTGGATTTTACTTTCATCACACCCGCCACACCGAGCGCGGCAGCTCTTTCACCGAGACTCGCGTCGCTGGACTTGACCCGCTCCCAACGCTGCTTTGGCGAGCGCTTCGTCCGCCCTTTTGCGTTCCTCACCTCCTTTGTAGTTGTGGTAGGCGATGTCGTGCTCTCGACACGCTGCGTCCAATGGATTAATACCGCGGTCGCCTCTTTGCAGCCTCTTCATGAGCTTCGTACCGGGTCCGCAAAATTGATAGCCACCGGGAATGTGTATTTCGAAGGGAAGTTTGTCTATCGCCCGATTCAGCACCCGTCCTATGATGCCTCTTCCGCGCCGCCCCCCCCGCCGCGCTCGCGCGACATTGAAATGCTGTCGCACGTACACCATGGCGTAGAGTGAAGTCTAGTTGCGAAAGCAAAGTGATTATATAACCTAAACTTTACGTTCCCCCCACGTGCGTCGGCACGAGAAACCGGTCGAAGCCCGATCGGTATCGTCCCTGTTGAAGCGCACTAGGTTTGCAGATCACCGCAAAAGCAAACCGGTCTGTGTTCCACACGTCGGCGCACATCGCCTTAAAATCGTGGAAGGTCCTAAAATCGTTTCCGACGTGTTCTTTGTAAATGTACTCGAGGTTGTTGTCGTCTTGCCGGAAGATGACAATCATATTCGCGTTATCGCGTATCAACTGTTTGGGAATTTTGGTGTACGTTTGACAGAGATAGAGCACGTCCGTGTGTTTGTGCCTTCCGGCCGCAAAGTAGGCTTTGATGCAGGTCTTGTTTTTCGGTGGCGATGTCGTCGAAAATGAAACGCTGTCGGGGGACGCCTCGGCCGGGGGCACGATGCTATCGTGCTGCGTAAACGAATGAAACGGTGCGATTCCGTCGCAGACTTGCTTCAAGTACGCGTACATGGGCTGCGTGTCTGTGGTGGAATATAAATACACGTTGCGGAACGCCAGCCCGAACTGGCCGGTGAGAAGCGAGACGACCACGTTCGTCTTGCCGCAACCGGAAGGTCCCACGATAAGAGCGCGCACGCTATCGGGGAAAAAAGCGGCCCGTGTCGACTCTTTGCCTCGTCCTCTTGTCCGCGCCATAAGGCCGTCACGTTCACGACGGGCAGTGTGGTCGATTGTTGAACAACGTCCATCATCACAACCCGTGCGAGAGACTGTTGTCCTTCTTCGAAGGACGCTCTGTTTTAAAACAGGAGATCTAAGGAGAGAGGGGGAAGGGGAAGGATGACTACTCACGGCGTGTGTGAAGGACGACGGAAAAAAAAACAAAAAACAAATAGAATCAATGTGTTTTTATTGACCCTTTCAAAATGTTACATGTTAATGACCATTTTCTGCGCTGGAGGGTCGCCATCGATGCAATCGTCATCTCGACCGCTCTCAGCTAACCATGTCGCCGCGTTGCGCGCGCATTCGCTGACCGTCTCCAGAGGAAGAAGATCGCAGCAGAACCGTTATCCGGTGAGGTTGGCGGCGTCGTTCGGTCTGTCGTCTTCTTCCTGTTGTTCCGTCGACGGCCGAGTCGATGGTGTTGTTTTCTTCTTTCGCTCTTTTGGTTTTGCGACCTTTCCCGCCGTTCTTCTTCTTTTTCGATGTACAATGCCGCGGACATGGATGATCGCACGCAGAAGGAAAATCGAGAGGTGGTGGAGTCGCTGATCTCACCTCCTCATCCGCCATGTTGTCTACACCGCCACTTCAAAAACTGCTGCGAGTTGCGAATCGTAAGAAGAGGTCGAACCGCCCACTTCTTCTTCGTCTTCACCAGGCGAAGTCGATGGGTGATAATCTTCTTCTTCTGCGCTCTCTTTTCCGCGACTGACGCGAATCATCCTCTCGTGAAGGAAGACAAGAAATGAAGGCGGCGAGCGAAACACGCGACTTCTTATACCATGACGTTTTTCTTCACCACAAAGTCATCGATTGGTGCGTACAGCACTTCCGTTTTGTAGATAATGAGACAATACGCCGTGACGTTCGCTGGCATAGCTGTACCCGTTTCCCACGTGATCTTGATGTCGGTTTGCGAGGGGAGGACGGCAGACTCTCTGGAGGAGACGTCCCATACGATAATAGGAAACCAACTATTCACATACCAATATTCCATATTCGATATGGGATTGCGATTGTAGTAAGAACGTTCCGCTTTTTGCATCATTTCGTAGAGATACGGTTGCCATTTTTCAGTATCACTGGTATAAAATTTTACGTTGCATAGAAGTTCGGAATAAGGGTAAAACTCGTCGTTTAAATAAGTTTTTGCTCTTGTCATATCGTTACCGTCGAATTCGCCCGAATTCTGTTTCAGGTTCGCGTCTTTCCCCGTTTGCATTCCAAAGAAAATGTACAGGGGATTGTCCTCTTTGGTCGGCAGTCTTTACCGTCCACTGAAACGGTCCCTTTCCGCCGCTTGGAACGTTGGGTATTCGTGAATTTCCCATCGTCTGAATTGCATGGGATCGGCCGCCGACTGTCCAGCACTCTCGTCACCGCGAGGGAAGCAGCATCGCTCAGCGTCAATGAGGCATTCTCCAAATCACGTCCGTCACGGTAATCGTTGTTTTCGGTTTCGGCGATTCCGCTGTCGTCGTGAGACATCGATTATCATGACGACCTCGAATGAGAACGAGGTCGTGTTTCACGCCGGTCATGACGCGCGTGTGATCTTCGAAAAATCCCATCCACAGTCGTACGGCACGATACCGTAAAAATTTCCCCCGCCCGTCGAACTGAGCATGAACTATGGTGTTGCACTTGTCTGACTCGTATAACCTTGAGATCTTCGGTCCGAACACTCATTAGGCTCGAACGATCTTCTTTCTGCTGGCGAAAGGAACACACGTTCTCGTCATCGTGCTCGTGATGCCTAGGATTTCTAACGACGTCGAACATCACTTGTTGATTTCGTAACATTCGCTAAAAGAAAAGCGCAAGCGTTGTTGATCAATTCGCAGTTGGTGCGATTCTGTGGTGTCCTAATTTTTGACGGCAGATCCCGCGATGGACGAGCGACTCTCCCGCACGCAAGGACTAGACCGGCATCCTTAATCATGATAGTAATGCGAATTTTCGTCGTTTTGACCAAAAACGATTTAATGTACATGAAAGTGTTTTAGTGAACACTTCGTTGACGATGTGGTGTTTTATATTCTCCCATGCGGAGAATGTTCCGACCGACGTGTTCGATCCCTGATTTCCGTCGTAGAATAAGCTTGCGTTTCATTCCTCTTCGGCGGCATGTCGTTTTTT